>OX596244.1:4788232-4840558 GCA_951394255.1 Polyploca ridens
AATGTATCAACTCATTCATTATATAACGCATGAGATTAATCTCATCTAGTTTGGAACATATTTGCCAGTTTCTAGAAAAAAGTCACAAAAATGGTCCGCAATGGTATATGGCTAAGTTCCAAGCAGTAATATCTGATACTCATAAGCAAATAAAAGTAATACCCATTTTTCACCCATTGCACAATGGGCGAAAAATACAATGAATTTGAATATCGACGTGAATGAAACAACTAATACCAAAAATAAAAATGATTATTTTGAAACTTACCTGCTTTACGGCTGGAGTCGGATTATACTGCGCCAAGACGTCCTGCACTTGACTAGACTGTGATGTACCCTAAAACAATGACGGTTATTGACATGAAAATAATAGTATTTAGTTAATAGTACGAAATATTTAAGTATCCAAGTGAGAATACTTTTCGTCAGCAACGATAAAAAAGCGAACACATAAAACAATTAAATAACACAATAAGAATTCTAGGATAATACATTCCATGAATGAAACACAAACTAAAGTATAATTCGTTTCGAACTGTAAATATTAAATGTACTTATCAAGGGTCATTCAGTATGGAATGCAATTTGCCAAAAACTGAACCGACAACCGTATATTCATCACAATATATTCTCGAATATTATGAAATTAGAACATATACTCACAGTCAGTGTAAACAACTTAAACTATGATTCGATTTTATTACATGCTATGGATGGACCCTACACACTGGGCGTGGTCTATCTGACTCGCGTCCTGGGATTTCTTCGCCAAAATATAGCGGTAATGCAAAGCCACATACACCTGTAAAGTATCAACTTGAATAAATGAAGTAATAAATCACCTCAAGGTCCTCGTCCAGAACACGGAATAGTTCGGGACCAATTGCAGCTTTCAACAAAGCCCGGCCAGTTTCATATTCCTCTAATTTCTTTTTATAGATTAGGCTTTGGTACTCCTCCTCACAGTGCATCTTTTGCATTTTCTGACGGTAAATCTCGATTCTAAAATATAAAACTTTTCATTAGTATAGTTTCAATATGTGCACAAAACGTGACACTAAGGAGCAAGGAAATGAAGCCAGTACTTTAAATACCACAAGAACGCCGCCTGAGCTATTTCTTTAAAAATGTCATACCAACTAAGAGTGTGGAGAGGGTACCGCGCGCGGCCTATAACTGTTTCGCCTCGCGAGACATGAGAAAATATTTAGGTGGCTGGCCTCATTTCATTGCACCCAATTGTATTAAATAACTCCAATTTTAATAATACAAAAATGATTTATATAATTGTATATTATGATACTATTACCGGAGCGTTAGCTTGGACACCGAGAGCTGCTATCTAAATAATAAGTTGTCGCTGCGCAGGCTCACCTTTTGTGCATCGCTTTACGTACATATAGGTATTTCAGGATCTTTCTTTTTCCGCTGTATTATATTTATTGTTAATCATTTAGGTACACGATGGTGATAATGTTAAATACTTTCGAAAATAAGACGATATTTTAAATCGAACCGTGTCTTTTAGGCTTCTATCGCACAGCAATCTCAATCTTAGAAAATCTATGTCCTTTAGGACTTAGTAACTTTTGGCTCTATTTAGGTACGTTAGTTTTAGTCAAAATTTGCCCGAGTTCTTAATAATGCGACACAACAAGCAGCTCTGAGATAGTGATGCTAAAAATTCGCTCAAATATTCCTTATCAAAATGCTTGGCTCGATAACACTCGCAAATTCACGAGCTCTCGCTCATCACAATCGAAAATATGTGAAAACGTATTTCACATCAGCATAATTTTAACATATTTTTTTATCAGCACATTTTTTTTAATCATGCATACAAATATTATTTTAATCTTAATGTTTTGTTGATACCTTAATTCCCTCTGGATGCAGTTTTCACAGAGTTCGTCACCTACATTGTGGCATTCTCCTTTTCTGACTTTGCTGGGTCCAGCTGGGAACAAAGTCAATGAGCGCAAAGCCACACAAAAATTAGCTATAATAATTCCTATACTAAAACTACAAATATATTAAAACATAATGTTGAACCTTGTGCAAAAGTTGCATAAAAACATAAAATATAATAAAAAGCAGTAATATAAAACATCACAATATGCAGCTCGCTGACTAAACATGAGAATATACTGTATAAAATAAAAAGGTTTCCATTTTGGCATTCATTAGCCCTGATTCTGTTGTTTACAACTAAACTAATTTTAGTCTGACTATGGCTCTTTCTAACAAAGAACATAAGGAAAGGATGTAAGAAATTTAGTCCTGTTAAATTAGTCCAATGCTTGTTTTCAATATAAATTTAGTCGCCATTTATCGCGGTTACGTCTAAATACCCGCAAATGAAGACGGCAAAGACTAAATTGACAGCTTTAAATATCTTCTATCCTTTCTCAATAATGTTTGTAAGAAAGAGATGTGATATGACTAAAATGAGGAATGTTAATAGATATGCAAAATCGCTTGAAAGTTTGTAACAGTAGAGCAATTATGTATACAAATACATTAGTTTTTGTTTCATTCAAAAAAACTAAGTAGTTATGATTTTACAGACATTTAAAATTCCCCTAAATATCGAGGCCCGCTAACGGTCACGTGACCGCGGGTGACGTCATGTTATAACGCTCCGTTCACTCATATTAGTCGCTAGCGGGGTGGTACGTAGATATCGTGCGCTATTATGGAAAGTATTATGATTTTGAAAAAGGGCAATCGTGAAATCTACATAAAATAGATGGACTTATTGTTGAAATGAAATGAAATTGTTTATTTCGCCAGAAATGTCGTACAATTTATGTGGAATCTTAAAATAAGGTCAACACATATCGAATAGCATTCAAAATTATAAATTTAAATTGAAACTAATAACTAATGTTATAATAAAGCAATATAATAAAATAATAATTGAATGCGATGTCCAAATCATATAATCATCTTACAAGTTTTATTATTTATCGACGAATAGTTATTCGGTTGCCGCCGAAAAGCGAGAAGTAAGTAAGAATGCCAATGCTTACTCTCCTGTCTATCTAATACCTATAATCAAAAAATCTAAAAGTATTTAATTCAGTTTAGGCTCTAGTAAGGCACTTATACCTAAAATAATGATTTTATAGCTGCAACACAAGTAGGTACTGAACCTTTTAAGTTTTATGTCGACAACAAATTTTATTAGTAATGTTTGTCTATACCTATTTATACTCTTGTTAGTGAATTTAACTAAATAAATTGATATAATTCAAATGTAGTGTATTGTACATGTACTTAGCCTTTTTTATGTCTATCTACTTTATTTATCCAAATAAATAAACTTGAAGTGTCTGTTGTGTAAAATCAAAATAACAACATGAAAGTACCTATATACGGTTGGCGATAAACGTTGGGGTTTTAGCCGCTAAAAGTTCGGTATAACCTGGTGGCTCCCCCCCAAGATGGTCGGGTATCCTAGGAAGATTTCCCCACGCTAATAAAAAAGGTAGGTAGGTTGGCTTCTTATACAAATAAGAACATTTTTTTTATTAATTTTCCGGTTCTCCGAAACGGCTGGACCGATTTTGACGGGATTTTTACTGTCTGATAGCTTATATTATAAGAAGTAACGTACATTTATTTTATAAAAAATATTTTGGATTCCCCGCAATAAAAGCGTCGTCGTCGGGTGGAACACTAGTTTGTTACGGCTGATTTCCGAAACGGCTGGACCGATGTAGACGAGACTTTCACTAGTAGATAGCGGATGTTATAAGAAATAACTTAAACTACTTTTATTTAAGAAAAATTATAAGGGCATCCGTGCAAAATAATTAAAACACTACGCGCGGGTGAAACCTCTGTAGCGCGGGGTTATCAAATAACTGCACAATACGAGTACAAACGAGTACAATATATAGGTACATAGTAGACTGTCACAATTCTTACGTCAAGACGATCTTCACAGCAATAAACTTTGCTTTTATCTCTAAAGAGATCCAACCCCTTCACAGTTTTTATCCATTTCTCTCGCATTTGGACATCCACTGGAACGATTAAAATCAACTTTTCCGGTGGACTGGTGGTTGTATTTTTACATTTTGGCACAAGACATGATATTCTAGTATTTGTATTGGACATTTAAAAACCAAAAAAGTCATAATCTTCTAGGGAAACGTACGGAAGAGCGCGACTCTGTCAGGGTATTTGTTCTGTGAGCGCGATTGACTGAGCGAGCGTTGAAACATGACGTCATCGCATCGAGTACCGGGCCGATGGAATCCAGCGTCGCGCGCTCATTTTAAAATTCAAGATCTCAGAAACTAATTGACTTATCAAAATATTTCTTTCACACGTATTTTTTATTTTCTACAGAAAATGCGGAGAGCTAAAATTCTAAATTAGTGAACATTCTTCATTAGTTTAGTGCGATTTACAACAGAATCGGCACCATTAGCTATAAAATCATTTATGCCACTTGAAGAAACATGTCAATATTATTCCTTTAATAACAGCGATATTATTTTACTTATATTAGTGCATTTGGTATTATGTTTTTATCAACACTATATTATGTTAAAGGAACAGTGATTTGACTCGGCGATCGGCATAGGCAGTGAAAAGTCGTGAGATGAGATTGATTGATTGATTGGTTGACGTTATTCAACTATTTAATTTTTTCATTACAAAAGCGCATGATTTGAAACCCTCACTTGGATGACCTCAAGGGTGGATATCCACCAGAGATGTGTAGCGAGTAATGTATTTTGGCAGACAAGTAGGATCGCTTTATTTTCACGTTATAGCTCCATTCTGTCAGCTAAAACACATTACTCGCTACACATCTCTGGTGGATATCCACCCTAAGTCTGGACTAAAGCGGTCTTAATACGTTCCTTAAATTGTTGTAAAGGTAAATTTTAAAGTGCAGAAGGGATCTTAATTAAAAAGTGTATACTGCCCTAAAAATAAACCTTGCACTTTTTCGATTTTTCTTACAAACATACATGTACTAGTACATTATGATACATTTGTGTGCAAATTTGATTATTAACACTCCAGGCGGTATAAAGCCGATAAGGGAGCCGATAGTGTAATAATCAATGCACACGCGTGTCATACGACGTTTTTCAACACACTTGCGAGGAAAAAAACAGACTTGTATTTTGCAATAAATTTCACTTTACGAGCAAGTGTGTTGAAAAGATACTTATTTGTTTAAACTTGTCTCTCGAGAAAATTAATATACAGGTCGTTGTTTTGGTCAGCGACGAGCGACTCAGGGTCGATAATACAAATGATACTGGTGCAAAAAAAATATAAAAAAAAAATACTTTATTTCTTTTAAATAATAAAAGTAAAAAAAAAAAAATTTGAAAATCATGTAATAAGCTATAGTGTAGACATAATACTCAACGGGAGTACGAGGGAGTAAAGGGGTGGGGCGATGGCGGCTTGCGCCTAGCTCTAGTCTGTGCACGTGCCTAGTAACCATACTTTGCGGTAATTTTATTTCAAATTGAATAAGGTATTTCTCATCATATTTACAATATTTAATGGAATTAAGTCCATTTTTGGGGAATATATATTTTGTACTACCGCTCCTGGGTCGCTTGTCGCCGACCAAACCAACACCTGTAGATTAACTATTTTAATTTTCTCGAGCATCAAGCTCGAATCAGCACTTTACCCCAAAGCGAAATGCCATAAGAAAATAACTAAAATAAACTAACCAAGCTGTATCTATGTATCTGTTAACTGTCTAATTTTTCTAACTGCATAAGCAGCTAAACTGAGTTTTTCCGCAAGACTTGACATTTGGTTGCCCCATTGAAGTTTTGAGTCTAAAGTAATCCCTAAGAATACTGTAGATTCGACATGATCTAGTGCATTATACATTTCGTTTTCTATGCTTTTAAAACTGGATTATTTACAGTAAACCAATTTAATGCCTGTGGTAATGCACCGTATGGATTTTCAAAATTGGATTTCAGCCTATCAACACTATGGGCTTGTTAACGTTAACTCGCGGGTGCGTTGTGGGCGCGTTCACGAAATATCAAACACATAGCATAATATGCAAGTGTTCACGTACAAAACGCAGGTGCGGCTAACCCAAGACCACCGCGCCCGCCGCAGCGCCCGCGTGTTCTACCTGAACAAGCCCTATAAGAATAGATTAGCTACCGAATGTGGTTGTACAGATGACCACGATTGTGGTTGACCGTGGGTTGCTGCCGTCGTCCTCGCAACATCAAAGAAGTCCACTCACTAGTTCTATTTACATAAACACTATAATTGATTTTATTAAAAAAGAAACAAGATTGATATGTCTCTATTTAGTTTTTATAATACATATTTACTCGCGCTTAACATTTCGTAATTGACAGAATGGATTACCTTATTGCATATTACTATAACGTTTTCAAAATTTCATGGATAAGACTTAAGCGGCTGCAAGTTTTAGTTTTTAGTGATGCAGAACAAAATATACATAAATATATATACATAGATGACATGAAGTTAACATAACACGCATTGGAACCCAATATTATGTTTTCTTGTCTTTATTATTCTTTGAAATGTGGGTTTATTTTTTATGTTATATATTTATCAAGTTATTTGACCACAATCTCATCCTGTGATGTAAGAGCAAGTGATGTGGTCAATTAATTTAAATATATATATAATAATATTAAAATTCTTGTTTTACCACCATGACATTGGGGAAAAACTATATCTAGATAAAAAAAAGTTTATGAGGGGTGAATGAATTGGGTGAATACATTTAATTTAATACACTGTGTATGTCTTGCATCTAATGTTTGTGGTGGTAACACATACTAATTACTTATAAATTATTTGTTAATAAATTACTTATTTGAGTAAAATTTGTTTAATATGTATATACTTTCATTTTATAAATTAGAGGTATATTATAAGCATTCTTTAGTTAAACGCAAAAAAATAGGAAAAGAGTAACTGTAAAATGGCTTAAGGTAGTGAAAGATTCCTATTTGGATCATATGAGTTTTCGTACAAATTAGGAACTTTTATAAGTGATTACTGTAGATGAGACATTCTACTAAAAAGAACTAGTAAAGAACGATAAAATATATCAAGAGTTTTGAAAGTACGAATCTAAAATAACCTCCTGGTTCATGAGCTCGAAGATCTAATGAGAAAGGTGGCACCTGAATGAAATCTTTGTTCCAAAACCAATCTACCATAAACAAACATTACTATAACCTTGGATATAATTCAAATTTTGAGTTACTTTTATACACCACCAATAAAATATTAGCTTATCACGCTATTATTGTCAGAACTATAAAGTAAATGTTTGATCTTGTAAAGTTTGACATTGTATACATCTGACATTCTGATATCGCTGAGCAAAAAGTGATTTGTGATTTGTAAGTCAACCTATTAGAAACTTCCATATAAATTACACACTAGCAACTGTCTTAGTTAATATTCTTATTTAACCAAATATGAGAATGACTTACCTTCACATGGTTCAACTGCCATTGACCTTTTGACAGCAATACTTTTATTTTTTACTGTTTGCCCAGGCAATGGTGGTGGTGGTCTGCTGGCATCAAACCTAAATGGACAAATGGTATAGGCAATGTTAGCTCAGTGGTAGTGATGTTGAATGCCGAGACTAACATCCTGGGGTAATCCTATAATGAATTTGAAACCATAGCAGTAGTAGGGTACTTTGTAGCACCCACCTGCCTGGCTACCAACCTCTAGTTGATTATCGGTGTAGAGCCATTTGTTAACGTTCATAAGTGCCTTATCAGGGCCTAAATTGAATAAATGCTTTTTGAATTTGAATTTTGAATTTGCTAAGCAACTACCACGGTGCTCCGACAGCTGCACTTGAGAGCCAGCTCCTTCAAGGCTTTGTGTGCTTACCACTTTTGGCTACATCATCACTGACCATGGAGAGATTATGGTCCAACACAGGCCTCTACACAGTAAAAAAAAAACAATCACAGCACACCAATAGCTTTTTTTTCATACTGCATCATAGGATGAAATTCATTAAAGGTGTTCATTATGATGACCACCAAAGATGTAAAAGTTAAGGCAGTATTACTTATAGTGGTGGTTGATTATTACAACTGATTTTATATCAGTTTTAAGTATAATCAGATCACTGACCAGAGAAATGGCTTTACAAACTTATGACCTATAATCTAGAATAGTGGGTCAGGATACTTATGAGCTTATAAACATAGTGCAGTTATCTATACTAATATTATAAAGAGGAAAGATTTGATTGTTTGTTTGTTTGCATTGAATAGGCTCCAAATCTACTGAACCGATTTGAACAATTCTTTCACTGTTGGGAAGCTACACTATCCGTGGTTGACATAGGCTACTTTTTATGACGGGAACGCGGGTGAAACCGCGCGAGACAGCTAGTCTTAAATAAAATTAAAGATGATCATCACTTTGAATCCTGAGACTGATATTTTAATGTTTCATGACTATACATACTAATAAGTTGTACCTATAATATTAATAAGCCTTACATTGGTGGAAGCGGTGGTGGTGGTTGATTGACTGTATAAACCACAGCGGGATTTAGTGGTGGAGGACCTGCAAAATAAATAAATTTATTTTAGTTTGAAGTACTTTAAAGTAAGGTTCGTAATACATAGGTATCAAGTACAGGGAAGGTTGGATATTGCTGTGATGGCATTTATTATTTTACAAGCTTTCGCCCACAGTTTCACCCACGGCCCCTTCTTTACCCCCTTACCAACCCTACCCTAAACTACCACACCCTACCCTACACTAAACTACCCTACCGTTAAGTATTCTTAAATTTTCTAAGTTTCTGCACAATTTTCTTATAATGTAAGAACCTTCTACGAAGTATTAGAAAACATTAAAAAAAACGATGAATGAAATCGGTAAAGCCGTTAAATTATAGCGTGACCAGGAGAAATAGAATAAATTTCACTCACCTGAATAAATGGGTGCAGTCATCCGAACTGATGTGGAGGTGGTTGTAGGAGGAGGCGGCGGTGGTGGTGGCGGTGGTAACGCTGAAACGGGAGGCGGAGGCGGCGGGGGCGGCGGCGGAGCGACCGCGCCCTGCATCATCACCGGCACTGGAGCCCGCGGCGGCGGGTGAGATATATACGGCTCAGGCAAATACATCATTTGCGGTACGCTCTCAAGCGCCACTGATCCCATTTGAGCCAAGGACATGGCAGAATGACGTTCAGCTAAAGCTCGTGGTATTTGATTCGCGGACAAAAACAAAGTCTCTTCTTCTCTCGATGAATGTAAATACGTGCAATCAGCTCTGGTACAACCTGTTCTGTTCTGGAAGTCGTGGCAAAATTTTATTATACTTTTCAAAGCTTCGGGGTCAAGCTCATGTCGGAATTTGCATTGCGAGCCCTTAGTGCATATGCCCCAAGCGAAGTCACGACAAATTTTTATTTGTTGATTTGACACGTGTCTTGTTCGCGGGTCCGTTGGTGGCGCTATTTGAACCGGCACAGGCGGCTGGCGGCCATTTTGATCACCACTGATACTCATGAACTAAAACAAAACATATTATAGATATAACAAAGATACACATCATCAATAGTTTTTAATTAGGATATTTGCAAACATTACTCACAGTTGTGTTTTCTAGTTTTCCGATAAATTTAAAAACAGCACCAGTTTATTTATGTACCATACACATATATTTCACCACCACCTCCACGTTGACCAGCATACTCGAAATAGATCCTACAGCATGATCTCAATAATATTTTTCTAAGTTTGACCTCGTATCCCGTTCGTATCCTCTCTTCATCAGCATTCATCAGCGAACAGCCTCACACAGTGCTGCCAACGACACAGGGCCTGATGTCGCCATTTTTCACAGCTTAAGTAGCCTAAAGTAGCCGAATTTATCCGCTACGTATGCGTCTATTCACAGGTACGGCAACCCCACGACAGCGTCGCGATAAAATAAAGTCAAGCCGTGGTAACGTGTGAATAGTGTCACTGCGGCTTTTTGCGATTGCGTTGCAGTTGCGTTGTGGCTACAAAATGTTAAAATTTTTGTACCGTTAGTTCCCGGTGTCACTGTTGGTTGCGTTGTGGGCGATTGCGATGTCGCGGTCGCTGTGGTGTGGTGTCGGTATTACACACGCGGTCAGTAACGGCAAAATGTGGTCCGTGTGAATTCAATAATTAATTTTCATACAATTTAGCGCCCGCCCACGTTAAGTGGTTGCGGTTGTAGTTTGGCTGTGGTTTGTGTGAATAGAGCCTTAGGCGTATACCAGCGGCGTTTATGGGCTTCTTGATTTTTAATAATTAGTATAGTATGTACGTGGCATTTGGAGAAATATACAGTAGCGTTAGCACCCGCGCGCGCGTGATTTTCACTGCATGTTGCAGATACTTTATCTAAAATTAAGAAAGGTAACATAATAGCTGCGAGACAAGTTCATGGTGATTTCCCAAAACTAACCAACCATTTATACAGGATGGATTCATATCATATGATATCACTGAACTTTTACATTTTGCGTTGGCATAGGTTATATTTCTTTCGATTATGCTCATTTATGATTCGGCTTATATTACCTACCTTGTCGTTGAGGTAGCCTAAAAGGCGACCAGTCCGATTTATTCATCGCCAATTTTCGTCCTGAGTAGCCTAAATGGCGATAAATCGCCTACGTTGGCAACACTGGCCTCACAACAACCACAAATTCACAAAACCAGGGTTGGATTCAGACCCTCAAAAAATTGTTGTCTATGGAAAATAAAATTATACTACTTGTCGATAGAGATGGGTAGCTATTCTAATAACTAACCAAAAAGCGGCTATTCACAAAATAGCCATGGCTATGATATTTTGTCGACACGATAATTAGCTATTGGCTGTCCACAACTTATTCATATCTATCTACTAAAAATTCGCAGACTTCAACCCAACATTCATCATCTCTTACAATTTTCTTAACTATCTTCTATGGTTTTATCCCAATGACTGGGTTTTGATTCCACTATTTATATGAGTGTAACAACATACTTAAGGCCATAATGCAAAAAAACGATGTTCTTCCGCACGCGACAAAATAAAATAATAATGAGAGCCGCGGGTACAGGTGTGTAACTCAGCTCTGAACAGTGTTGCCAGATGAAATCTGAGAGAAGCAGTAGAAATTGAAAAAGAAAATCAGTAGATTCGGGAAAAAATCAGTAGACAGTAAAAGTTGATAGTGTAGTCATAAACATCGTCAGTAACTTCAGGCCATAGAAACATACACCAAGTTTAAAGCAATGCATTTATTTACAAATATAACTTAAAAATTCTTCTCAATATTATTTTCTTCATCTTCATACATACTTCACTAAAGAAAGGAACCATTTACTCTACAAACACAGGAAATTAAATCAACGGTAACTTCTTTTTAACTTTTGAACTTTCGAATTTTTTTTTGTTGTGACTCGCTCTACTCTCGCCTTGTGAAGTGAATATGTTGGCAGCAAAATAGGCTCCAAGACTCATGGAGCCTATTTTGAAACGGAATGTTTAATACCTAGTTTAACATATTTCAGACATTTGCTGTGTTAGGCATGTCATCATTCGTTGTCAGTCTTGAACCTCGGGAATATAATAACACGGCAAATATCAGAATTATGTCAAACTGGTAAACATTCCGCTTCTTCGACTGATGGAAACAACGCTGCCAGAGTAGGCAATATCCACTATTATAACAGACATGTTTTTGAACAGCCTGAATTTGTTTTTTTTATATTTGGTAGCTTGGATTTATCCATGAAATTAAAAAAGCAGGTAGATTTCTAGAATTGTTAGAAATAAGTCAGTAGATCAGTAGATAGCTCTAAAATCAGGTAGATCTACTGCTTTATCAGTAGATCTGGCATCACTGGCTCTGAATCAGCTCAGATAGGTTTTGAGCCGTTGACCTAAAGCTCAACAACAAAATGACTAGCTCACGGCTCAATCGGGGTTATATTGTATCTGTGACTCCCTCCACAGATTATTCTTGTGATTCTGATCTATAAATTATTGTTTCTTCTAAAACATTTAAATAAAAATTTATTAATCGATTTCAATAAATAAATATGTAATATTTAACATAAATCTAATCTAATAATATATATAAAATGCTTTTGTGGGTACGTAAATACGCAGTTTTCTCAATCACCACCAACCCCAATCAACTTCCCGTTGGGGTGGTAAATACCCCTTGGTCTCCAGGTGGTAGTAAGGGAGTTCGGTCGCGGTGGGTTGAAGGGGGTGGTTGTGGGTGGCGAAAATGTTAAAACATATATTGCTGTCCTTTTCTAACGCATGAGGACTTCTGAAAAGATCTCAAAATTTCTGGAATGGAAAGTTCCAAAATGTGTAAAACGGTTATAATCGATCTGGAGTGTTCTAGAAAGTTCAACAAATATCTGGAATGATCTAGAAAATTCTAGAGTGAATGCAAACTATTATAATCGATATAGCATGTTTTGAGAAAGTTCTACAAATTTCTGGCTTCATCTAGAAAGTTCCAAAATGTCCAAAACTGTTATTATCGAGTTAGAATGTTCGAGAACGTTCTAGAAATTTCCAGAATGATCTGGAAAGTTCCAAAATGAGTGCAATTGATTATGATCGATTTAGAATGTTCGAGAAAGTTCTAGAAATTTCTAGAATGATCTAGAAAGTTCCAATTTGAGTGAAACTGTTATAATTGATCTGGAATGTTGTTGAAAGTTCTAGAAATATCTGGAATGATCCAGAAAATTCTAGAATGAATGCAAACTATTATAATCGATATAGAATGTTTGAGATAGGTCTACAAATTTCTAGCTTCATCTAGAAAGTTCCAAAATGTCCAAAACTGTTATTATCGAGTTAGAATGTTCAAGAACGTTCTAGAAATTTCCCGAATGATTTGGAAAGTTCCAAAATGAGTGCAATTTATTATGATTAATTTAGAATGTTCAAGAAGGTTCTAGAAATTTCTAGAACGATCTAGAAAGTTCCAAAATTAGTGAAATATTTAGAAAGTTCTAGAAAATTCTAAAATGAGTACAATAAGCGATTTAAAATGTTCGAGAAAGTTCTAGAAATTTCTAGAATGATCTAGAAAATTCTAAAATGATGCATGAGGACTTCTGAAAAGATTTAAAAATTTCTGATATGGTCTAGAAAGTTCCAAAATATGTAAATATCTGGAATGATCTAGAAAATTCTAGAATGAATTCAAACTATTATAATCGATATAGAAAGTTTGAGAAAGTTCTACAAATTTTCTGCTTCATCTAGAAAGTTCCAAAATGTCTAAAACTGTAATTATCGAGTTAGAATGTTCGAGAACGTTCTAGAAATGTCCCGAATGATCTGGAAAGTTCCAAAATGAGTGCAATTGATTATGATCGATTTAGAATGTTCTAGTAAGTTCCCAATTTAGTGAAATTTATTATGATCGATTTAGAATGTTCGAGAAATTCTAGGAAATTCCAAAATGAGTGCAATAAGCGTTTTAAAATGTTCGAGAAAGTTCTAGAATGATCTAGAAAATTCTAAAATTAGTGCAATTTATTATAAACGATTTCAAATGTTCGAGAAAGTTCTAAATATTTCTAGAAATTTCTAGAATGGTCTCGAAAGTTCCAAAATGAGTGAAATTTATTATGATCGATTTAGAATGTTCGAGAAAGTTCTAGAAAATTCTAAAATGAGTGCAATAAGCGATTTAAAATGTTCGAGAAAGTTCTAAATATTTCTAGAATGATCTAGAAAATTCTAAAATGAGTGCAATTTATTATAAGCGATTTAAAATGTTCGAGAAAGTTCTAATTTTTTTTGGATTTATCTGGAAAGTTCCAAAATGTGTACGAGTGTTATTGGTCTAACTGAAAGAACCAAATCGAAATCGAAAATAGAAATCTATAATATCTGTTAAAAATGGATTCTTATATATTTTTTATACCACTAAACATGCGATGTATTTTAACCCGAGCAACGCCGGGTTTCGCTGCTAGTAATATATATAAAATGCTTTTGTGGGTACGTAAATACGCAGTTTTCTCAATCAGCACCAACTTCCCGTTGGGGTGGTAAATACCCCTTGGTCTCCAGGTGGTAGTAAGGGAGTTTGGTCGCGGTGGGTGGAAGGGGGTGGTTGTGGGCGGCGAAAATGTTAAAACATATATTGCTGTCCTTTTCTAACGCATGAGGACTTCTGAAAAGATCTCATAATTTTTGGAATGGAAAGTTCCAAAATGTGTACAACGGTTATAATCGATCTGGAATGTACTAGAAAGTTCAACAAATATCTGGAATGATCTAGAAAATTTTAGAGTGAATGCAAACTATTATAATCGATATAGCATGTTTTGAGAAAGTTCTAAAAATTTCTGGCTTCATATAGTAAGTTCCAAAATGTCCAAAACTGTTATTATCGAGTTAGAATGTTCGAGAACGTTCTAGAAATTTCCAGAATGATCTGGAAAGTTCCAAAATGAGTGCAATTTATTATGATCGATTTAGAATGATCGAGAATGTTCTAGAAATTTTCCGAATGATCTGGAAAGTTCCAAAATTAGTGCAATTGATTATGATCGATTTAGAATGTTCGAGAAATTTCTTGAATGATCTAGAAAGTTCAAAAATGAGTAAAACGGTTATAATTGATCTGGCTTCATCTAGAAAGTTCCAAAATGTTCAAAACTGTTATTAATAATAATAATCATTTATTTAGAAATGAGTGCAATTTATTATGATCGAGTTAGAATGTTCAAGAACGTTCTAGAATTTTTCCGAATGATCTGGAAAGTTACAAAATTAGTGCAATGAGGAGTTTTCCTAATATACCTCTATAGTCAAAATAACTGTCAAATCGTGTATATAAGGTTCAAATTGGTTCGAAATATCAACAGTTTGACAGGTATTTTGATCATAGAGGTATCATAAGAAAACTCCTCATTGATTATTATGATCGATTTAGAATGTTCGAGAAATTTCTTGAATGATCTAGAAAGTTCCAAAATTAGTAAAACGGTTATAATTTATCTGGAGTGTTCTAGAAAGTTCAACAAATATCTGCAATGATCTAGAAAATTCTAGAATGAATGCAAACTATTATAATCGATATAGAATGTTTGAGAAAGTTCTACAAATTTCTGGCTTCACCTAGAATGTTCCAAAATGTCCCAAAACTGTTATTATCGAGTTAGAATGTTCGAGAACGTTCTAGAATTTTTCCGAATTATCTGAGAAGTTCATAAATGAGTGCACTTTATTATGATCGAGAATTTTTGGATTGGTCGGGAAAGTTCCAAAATGTGTACGAGTGTTATTATTGATCTTTAAAAACCAAATCGAAGTGATGTACATCTAAATATTCTAGAGTGATCTGGTACTGGAAATTTCGGTATATAAATCGAAATTCAGTGACTTTTCGTCAGTTCAATTGTGATTGCAGTCGAGTAAAAAAAAGAACAAACTATTTGAATGTTCTGGAAAGTTTCTCAATATCGAAAATATAATAAAATGTGATACCCCTGATGCTAGAGGGCAAAATATATAGTCCGTGATAAGACCTGTCTTAAATATGGTTCAGAATGTTGGGCATTAGGTAAAGATGATGGATTAAAGACATGCAGCTGAGATGATTATATTGAGATGGATTTATTGAGTGACAAGAATGGATATGATCAAAACAAAGGACCTAAAGTCATGACTGCTCTTTGAAAATGTGAAAAAAAAAATGTTACCTTGAGATACTGGCGCGCTTCAGTTTTTTGTACAGAGGGTTCAACTATCTAAGTCGTCCTAAATGATAATCTGACAATTATATGGAGGAGTATTGTTAATTGGCAATTAAAAAAAAATTTTTTTTTCGTTCTTTCGTTCTTTTTATTACTGGATAAAATAAAAACAATATGTACACACATATATTATACAAATCGGTGTTTTGGTCACCGATGAGCAACTCAGAGTTGATAATACAAATGATACTTGAGCTTAAAATAAAAATACTAAATTTTTTAAAATAATAATAATTGGAAAAGAAAAGAACCATGATCTGAATTTTGAAGAAAATAATAGTAGCATTCAAAGGGGTACGAACATTTTTGTATGGGAGCTGGCATAGCCACCCGCCGCCATTTTGTTTTTTTTTCAATGTCGCGGCGCACTGTTTAAGTGGTATATTTGGGTAGAGGTCACTTATACAAACAAAAAATGTTAAGCAATATGGTGACCTAAAGTGTCACGTTTCCAAGATATTTGGAGGTAAAGATCACCATATGAGAATTACGACAATCATTAAAAATGAACTTATTACGTGTTTATATGCATTAAATTGTATTCAAATAATAGTTCCCAGGTTGATTTAACATTTTTTTAGAATAAAACTTAAAAAAAAAAAAAAAAACATTAATTGGTTACTAATTACTTACTAAACCGCATCGCAATATTCGCAATGAAACACAATGTTGTCAAGTAGCTCGGATCGTCGCCATTATTAAGAGCACTCAAGTCGCCATACTTTTCATACATAAGCTCTGTACTGATGATGGCGTTGTTAAACATTTTTCGTTAGATGTTTTAATCAAATCGGTATCTTGTGCACTATATCTAGCCGTGTATCTAGGCGAAAATAAAAAAAAGTGTGATTCAAATTCAGTAAAAGCCTCCGAATAACAGCGTTTTTGCACAAATTTTACCTGAACTTTGGCCATATCTAATGTACCCATAAATTGTAAAAGTAAAGAAAACATCTAGATACCAGGCTTGCAAATTTCTTGGAGATTCTAAATAACTAACTTTTTTTTCGGAAACTTGTAAGATTTTTTCACAGGAAGTATGGACCTGGAACAAGTTTTATGATATTTCCGCGCACAAATTTTCGTTCGATGATATCGCGTTCTCACTTGCTTGTTGGTGTGTAGTACGCGGGAGACGAGTCATGCGGGGTTCCGGGTGAGTGGGACTGGGGAGTTGAATGAAGCTCGTCGGTCACCCTCGCCGCGCCTCACTCGGATGACACGAATCGGACGGAAGATAATGTTAGTAGCAATTTGTTGACTGCGCGTGCATTTATTTCGATTTGGTACGAAAGTACATTAAGTACATAGCTTGGAGGCGGCAAACACAGGCGACCCCCTCTGCCAAAGTACATTGACCATATGGCCATATGCATTTATAAAAACTAGTTCGAACGACATCCGCTACCATTTGGTATCGTTCCGTGTCGTAAGATTGTGCAATTTATTATGATCGAGTTAGAATGTTCAAGAACGTTCTAGAATTTTTCCGAATGATCAAGAACGACATCCGCTACCATTTGGTATCGTTCCGTGTCGTAAGATTGTGCTCCGAAAAAAATGGTAAATTGTGCTGTTTACTCATGCAAAAGGCGATCTGCCACGTCAAATCTGCGAGAACATGGCGTTTCCTATCATTGGTGAGTATTATACCGAACCAATATGTTTGTATTTTAGTGTTATCTCGAAATAAAATAACATAAATTACGACAAGTAAACGACTGAAAATACGGTGGTACGATGGTAGCTAACACGTAGTACATACAAGGAGCGATTTGCGTAGTGCGGGGACATAGCTGAGACCATTTGAGTGAATGATTGAGATCATAGAGTAATGAGTAGTACACACGGCAACACATCAAGCTATACATTTCCAATATAAGCTGACCTCTCATTGTAGGGAAATCCTATACAATGCGAGATCAGCTTATACTGGAAATGTATAGCTTGATGTGTTGCCGTGTGTACCTACTTCATGTTAATATTAAAATAAATTACTTGTATAACAGATAAAAATAGACATAGAATAAAAAAATAGTCACAATTCGATTAATAGTTTCGGATCTATGCGTCAACAAACTTACACCTACAAAATGTTGTATATTTGTGTATAAAGCCCTAAAAGATTATCAAATGTGACCCTTTAATTTTATTTCATTTTTATTATTTGTGGTTATAGCGGCAATAGAAATAAACATTCTGTGAAAATGTCAACGGTGTACCTATAACGGTTCATGAGACACAGTCCACTGACAGACAGACAAACTGACGGACGGACCGTACAATTTGGTAGAATAGGTATTGTTATATGAAACACGTGGTCTTCTGCTGATTTAACTTTTTCATTTAGTAATTTTTAGTTTTTAGAAGTATAAACTGGAATATTTATTGTTGGTAATTAATAATTTTGTTGTAATTATTTAAAGATTTCGTTGCAAGCATTTATTGACTTAATTGTAGTTAAAACTAATATATTTTTAACCGACTTCAAAAAAAGGCGGAGGTTCTCAATTCGCTTGTATTTTTTTTATGTTTGTTACTTCATAACTTCGTCATTTATTAACCGATTTGGAAAATTCTTCTTTTGTTTGGAAGGGTACATTTCCCGTTTGGTCTCATTGTCATCAGATCGGGATTTGATTACTTCTTAGTGTACTATGAAGTCCGTTTAAGTTTTTTATATAACAGTTTTCAATTATTGTTGTTGTAATACTTGTTTGCCATCAAAGTGGTATGTACTTACTACTCCAAGACATTACATACACTACTCCTACCATATTCATGTAAATAAATTTATTTTATTTTCATTTATTTCATTAAAAAAAGTAATATTTTTTTCTAATAAGTATATGTTGTGTTCCGCTGTTGGTTTTCTTAATAAATAAATATTTGGAGATTTTTGTATTTTTCTTGATTGATAAGTGTAGTGTAGACTCCATCCAGTTTACCATTGAGTAATCATAGTCCACTGCAGTAGCTCGTATCGAATTTACATGCACTAGAATTTGTCCAAGGTATTGAGATGGTTTCCTTTTGACACCACACCCGTAGCTCATATCAATAAGCCAGGCAGTAATACTTACATATTAGTCCATATTTTGAAAACTACTGAACTGATTTTAATGAAACTTGCACTGTTCCCTAAGTTGAAGTCACAATCCGATAAACAGTTTCAGAGAAATGCGTAGTCTAAACCTCTGAACCGATCGCGATTTAATTTGGCAAGCAGATAGCTTATGGTGTGGAGAAGTACATATGCTACTTTTTACACCGGGAATGAGAGTGAGAGCTACGGTTTCACCCGCGTTCCCGGGATAACGTATATAACAATCGGGGATAATGTAGCTTCCTAGTATTGAAAGAATTTTTCGAATCCGACTGCTAGTTCCAGAGATAGCGCGTTTAAACAAACAAAAAAATAATAATCCTGCTTTCGTATATTAGTATAGGATTATAAGCTATTAATGTAGGGAGATATAAATAACATTGTACAATCTCCATTCCATTCATTTAGTATCATTCATTTTATCGGTCCTTAACAACACCCCATCACTAGCTTTTTGAGCTAGTGTGCATCTAAACAAAGGCGTAACCATAGCGCAACACAGTGATTCTTTATTTGTGTGCTTGTTTTGTGTTTGTGTGTCAGCTTTTATTTGTGTGTACGTTTATAGAGATGGCTCTACTTTCTGCATGAGTGTGCGTGAGTAAGTAAATGTGTGCTGTGCGTGTTTACCTCGCCTCCCGCTGAAACAGGCAGAAAGAATTCAGTACTAGAATTGGCGCTTGCGTACTCCAAGCTATATACTCAAAGCGAAAGTATTATTTTGTATACTGTGACGTAGGTATATCTCGCGGCCGGCAAGATTATTTGATTGTAACTCATAGTACCACGGAATAATAAAAACAAGTGGAAGTGCGAAGTAGGCGTGACTCGTGTCGCCACTATTAAGCGTTGTTACGCTTAATCAACGCATATTTGATCCCAGTCGTATCTAACCACTATGTCTTGTCGGTAGTCCGTCACATTCTTTGATTTCCATAAATATGCCGAATTGCTCAATTTTGGAGTGCAAGAATGAAAGTAGGAGAAAAAATCTTAATAATGGAGGTGTTTCGTACCATCGGTAAGTACAATTTAATACATAATCAATAAAAATCTAATTATTTCAATTCACTATTAAATTAATAGAAATTCAAGCTAAAATCAACCTTATCACTTAGAAATTAAAGTTTATTTTGGTTTAATGTCATCATCTATTTTATTCTCGAAAGTTCTTCGCTATTCAATTAGTGATGTAGTCAGGTTGATTGGATGCTGGTTTTATCGACATGAATATTTGGAACAAAATATGAGCAAAATTTAATAGACTGCATATTGTCACATTTAGCGTGTCATTTTTTTTAACACGCTTTTATTAGCTTCACCTGTATGTATGTATGTATGCATGTAATGGAATTTTTAAACGTAATTTTCATCGACTTCCAGAAGTCTGATTAAACTGAAACTTTGCACACTTATCTATCAAGTACCGATGACAATACAATAATTTGGTACCATCGAGCTGATCTGATGATGGATCCGGAAGGTAGCCAATGGAACTCGATAACGAAATAACGTATGTTAGCCGTGTTTGGACTTTTTGGAATCGTCTTGAGATGTATTTTGACCGTATATGGTTTTCAGGGTCTGATGATGGAGTAGGAGGGTAGGCACTGGATTTTCATAACGGAGCAACGTATCCTAGCCATGTTTGAGGTTGTTGGAATTGTCACGAGATGAACTTTGACCATATATAGTTTTCAGGGTCTGATGATGGAGTAGGAGGGTAGGTACTGGAACTCCATAATGCAGCAACGTTTCCTAGCCGTGTTTGGGCTTGTTGAAATTGTCGTAAGATGAACTTTGGCCATATATGGTTTTCAGGGTCTGATGATGGAGTAGGATTGTAAGCACTGGTACTCCATAGTGGAGCATCGTATCCTAGCCGTGTTTGAGGTTGTTGGAATTATTATTATTAGTTATTGTCACGAGATGAACTTTGACCATATATAGTTTTCAGGGTTTGATGATGGAGTAGAAGGGTAGGTACTGGAACTCCATAGTGGAGCAACGTTTCCTTGCCGTGTTTGTGCTTGTTGGAATTGTCGTAAGATACACTTTAACCACATATGGTTTTCAGGGTCTGATGATGGAGTAGAATTGTAAGCACTGGAACTCCATAGTGGAGCATCGTATCCTAGCCGTGTTTGGGGTTGTTGGAATTGTCGTGATATTAACTTTGACCAAGTATGGCTTTCAGGGTCTGATGATGGAGTCGGAGGGTAGGCACTAGAACCCCATAGCAGAGCAACGTATCCTAGGGTGCATTTTGGCCATATATGGTTTTTAGAGTCTGATGGTGGAGTGAGAGGGTAGGCATTGAAGCTAAATACTTATTATAAATGAAGTGAGATTGGGTGAAAAAATGGTATAAGTAGCATAATATAATCGTATGAATAATTTATTTTGACTAAAAAATCAATTACAGTTTAAAAGAACTAAAAAAACACGCTTTAAAAAGCCCTGTACTAAAAAGTGTTAAATAATAATAAAATTGATCCTATGTTTATGCTCTGTCTGTCCCGTAAGGGCTTGCTTACATTTAGGCAATTTTTGTAATTAAGTTTAATATTTGAATGAAAAGCATGGGGTGCTTTGATATTTAATTTTCTTCATAATAATACTTAGAATTTTTTTTCGACGAAAAGCTTTTCGTTGAAATCCAAGAATTTCCATTTTTATTCGGAATCTGTAGATGCTGGATGCTGCTAACAATTGTTGTACATCAAGTGCAAAAGTGTTGAATGCGATTTCGTGGGTACATTTTTGGACAAGAGTCGGACCACTAATCCCTATTAAAAAATTTTAGGTTTCCAAAAGATATTGACAAATAAATAATAGAGAAATGGATAGATGCTACGGGTAGAGCTAATTGGATGCCAACCAAATCAAGCACCATATGCTCTGAGCATTTTTTAGAAGATGATTTTTTAATATCAGCTAAAGGGTATAGATACCCAAAATCTTCAGTGTATCCAACTTTAAAATTTGTGAAGTTTTTTAATCAAGTAAGTTATATATTTTATTTTTATAAAACGTATTGAAATCAGCGTATCGTTTTTAAAATATGAATAGCGCTGTGTTTTACTACAATCTCACTATGGTCAGTAATGTATCATATGGTGACGAAGGTGGTAAGCAAAGCCTAGAAAGGAACTGGCTCTCAAGTGCAGCTGTCAAAAACGGAACATAACGCTAGGTGCTTGGTGATAGATTTTTACCTTGAGAGTAGCCAGGCAGGTGGGTACTACAAAGTATCCTACCATCATGCTATGGTTTCCTCGCGATGTTTTCCTTCACCGAAAGCTCAAGCTCATTGTAGGATTCGAACCCGGGACCTACGTCTTCGTCGTCACTACCACTGAGCTATCATCGCCTCGAAAACAACTGCCGTATAACAGCCAATATCAGCAAAAATTAAACTAGCTTTTTATTTTTCTCCTGTTCCTAGTTGTAGTACCTTTGTTAACCAACAGTTTTATTTTGGTTTCAGCAACAAAATTGTAATGATGCCGTAGAGGCAGGTTCTTCAAAAAGACTAGGTAAAAATTTACTTAATTCCGTTAAATACTGTAAATATGTTGAGAAATACCTTATTCAATTTGAAATAAAATTACCGCAAAGTATGGTTACTAGGCACGTGCACAGACTAGAGCTAGGCGCAAGCCGCCATCGCCCCACCCCTTCACTCCCTCGTACTCCCGTTGCGTATTATGTCTACACTTTAGCTTATTACATGATTTTCAATTTGTTTTTTTTTATTTTTATTATTTAAAAAAAATTAAGTATTTTTTTATATTTTTTTAGCACCAGTATCATTTGTATTATCGACCCTGAGTCGCTCGTTGCTGACCAAAACAACGACCTGTATAACGTTCATAAGTGCCTTACCAGGGCCTAAACTGAATAAATGACTTTTTGATTTTGATTTTACTATGTAGAGATTATGTTAAACGTTTTTCACAATCAAGCAGATTACAGAAAGAAGAATGAAAGAAAATACATTTATTATACAACACAATTACATACACATAAAACAGTATTTGGAAAATAAATAGTATTAGGTAGTAATAATAAGTTGTGTTGTGTGCCATCAAAAGTGGACAGCGACACAGTTGTAGACTGCAAGCCCAGTACAAGTACAGGGCTACAGCACTGATTTTCAGTCGCTGCCATAGGTGACGGTCACGAACAACGTAACTAAAATAAAATAAAATTGAAAACAATGAATAAGAATTAGTAAGAATGAAAGTAGATAAAAAAGAATAACAATTAATAATTGAAACATTTAAACATTTAAAATAATAATAATTTACAGTAAAAACATTTAACATAATTAAATTTAAAAAAAAAAACAGTGTACGTCCGGAACAGTTGGCCCGACCGAATACTTGAAATGTAGTTGGCAACATCTGTGTCTATGAATGAATTATGAATGATTGAAAAATAATAGGTATAAAAAATATCTATACTATATCTAAAGTGAATTTTAGTAAATTAATAAATGTCTATTATTTAAACTTATTCGTTTATTTTGCCTTTTCCCCCCACTACACATGTGAGTGGAGGTAATATTATATACCTCCACTCACATCCTCAAACTATTTTTGCCCGCCAAGCAATAAGCGTGATGAGGGGCCCAATTCTCATAATAAATAAAAGGTTTTGATAACAAAAACATTTTGAATACAAGCTTTTTTTAGTGACTGTACTTTTTGTTGACTGTACTTGCATTTTCATCCAATATACTAATGTATACCACATATCAAGTCCATCCGACCACTGGAAGTGAGTGAAATTCGACTTGCAAGATTCCACCCGAACATAGTTACATACATACATTGCAAGTAGTCTAATTACAGTTACACAATAAAAATTCTGAATGTGGCCGAAGGTTGAACGAAACTTATTTAGTCTACTAACATAAATATTTATTTAAACAACAACTAAAAAAAATCCATAAAAATGGGTTTGTAAGTTCTTTCTTGATTCGTTCAAGTTTCATTTTTGGTAAAATATTTATGTGAATTGGGCCCAAAGTATCGATCAGTATCGATAATGTTATTCAATGTGTCACCGCACTGGTTGAGTGGCAGAATATATCGAAGTATGACGCAATTATCAACCTTATGTTAAAGTACATTAAGATAATAATTGCGTCCACTGAGAATAGCGCCATCTAGGGGGCGATAGCGGAACTCGATCGTTCAATTGAATATAGATTGTTTGTAGATTACAAAACGTTGTATATTCTTTCTACGCTATAGCAAAATAAATTTTATAATTAGAGAGTGAAGATATATTTTTGAATGTACGATATTGTGACTTGAGCTAATATTGTCTAAACTAGAAACGACTAATCATATTAATTGTTTATTGGTGTGCAATATGTGAGTATCTATTTCTTTGTGTGAAATTTGGCGACAGCGGTTCTGATACATATTTTGACACTTCGCATTTCCACTTGTTTTTATTGTTCCATGCATAGTACAAATACTACGTAAATCACAGAAGGCGAGACGTTATAATAATTACCTACCTTGTATGTGAAAAATATGTTTGATATAATTGCGTGAAAAAATAAGAAAAACTTGGTTTTACAAAACTTTTGATTTGAGAGACCTTGAGAACACAATTCTCGAATTATTTCTCAAAATTAAAAAAAGTTTCCGCCATATTGAACTTTTTACTTACTTCACGGACTGCTCTCAAAATCGATATCTGAGAGACCTTGAGAACACAAAACATGAATCGTTTCTCAAATTTCATAAAAGTGGCCGCCATATTGAACTTTTTAGATATTGTTTAGAATGCTCTCAAAATTGATATTTGAGAGACCCTTGGACAACATTTTTTTTTTTTTACTATTTATATTTATATACTATTTATTTATTTTTATATTTATATATACCTGTCATTGACCGCAATCTCACCATGATAAGTGATGCTGCGGCCGAAGGTGGTAAGCACACAAAGCCTAGAAGGAAATGGCTCTCAAGTGCAGCTATCAGAACACACCGATAGGCGCTTGGCGACAGATTTTCAACTTGAGGGTGGTAGCCAGCCAGGCGGGTACTACAAAGTACCCTACCACATAACATAACTTGAATCTTATCTCAAAATTTTAAAAAGTTTCTGCCCAATTGAACTTATTACTTCACTGATTGCTCTGAAAATCGATAGGTATTTGAGAGACCTTGGAGTCACAAAATACTAACCTTTTCTCAAAATTTTAAAAAAGTGGCCTCCATTCAAAATTGTAGACAAAAAAATTAGCAGATTCATGTTAAAAAACCGGCCAAGTGCGAGTCGGACTCGCACACGGTGGGTTCCGTACAATATAAACTAACTCAACTTTTCTATGAAAATAAAAAACGCCAAAAAAGACGGTTTTGTATGGGCGCCCCCTTTAATTTTTAATTTTATTTCATTTTTCTTATTTGTTATTATAGCGGCAATGGAAAAAAAATCTGAAAATTTCAGCTGTCTACCTATTACCGTTCATGAGATACAACCCACTGACAGACAGCCGGACGAACGGACAGCGGAGTCTTAGTAATAGTGTCCCGTTTGGCACCCTTCGGGTACGGAACCCTAAGAAGGCGCATGTTATGTTGCCTATATTGGTACAAAAAAATATTTACACGCATCTTGGTGAGTAATAAAAAAAAAAGTATGTAGGTATGTATGTTTTGGAAAAAATAGCCAATATACCTAGTCAAATTGTCATTTTTTTTTAAATAAATGTAACTTAACTTTGCTAAGATTCTTGCCTGTTCTTATCAGTTGAAGGCCGAATTACGAACTGGTGGTAACTTCAGTAGCTTTGACCTTCATAAGTTCTTCTAAATTGAATAAATGGCTTTGGCTTTGACCGAGCTTTGCAAATTTTTTTTTTTGGTAACTCATAAGTTTTTCTCACAAAAGAAGAAATTTGAAAAAAAAAGGGAAAATAATAATCATAACTATCTGGACTCGAACCGGAATCATCTGGTTCGGGACCACCCGATTTCCCACCTGAGCTATTATAAGCTTGTAGTTAGTGGTGAAATTTACCTTCGTATTCTAATGAATTTGTAGCATTTTTCATTGCCTGAAAACAGGGATAAAACGCCGTTTTCTAAAAATGAAATCTAGCTAGATCGATATATCGCCACCGAAACCCCCTGCATACATATTTCATGAAAATCATTGCACGAGCAATTCTTGTAGGAATATACAAGAATTGCTCGTGTTATTAGATATATTATAATATAAATACATCGCCTTTATTCATCGAGGCTGATGTAGGTATAAATCTATGCATACTGCCAATCTGGCAGGCGCGGCGCGGCACACTACATTACCTAACCTGCGCCTGCATGCGTGAGTGGGACGCCAAGGTGAGACGCGAAATCATGAATGACTACGACACTACCGAAGCGGCCGCGAGTGAGCAGCGGAATTTACTGACCGACAACCGAGGGCTCTGGCGCTATCTCTCTTTTTTCGCAGTGCCTCCTTATCAAACATTACGTTGGATGAAATAACAAGCTTTTAGACTATGCTTGCGTTGAAGTTGCGCCGGCCACAGAGGCCCACCTTAACCAAAAATTACAATACTAGTCTTAAAATATCTTGTTACTGAGATATTGGAATATCGATGTATATATAATATGAGACGAATGACAATAGTTTAAAGTTGATTAAGTACAATTTATGTTCTTGTTTTTAAGCAATAGTGGTCATATAATATTGCATCACGGTTTTAAAAATATATTAAAACACATAATAGAAACAAGCCGTGACCTTAACCGTGACCTTTAAATAAAAGGTTTTTTTACAACTACTTAGGTAGCAAACAAACATACGGCCCGCCTGATTGTAAGCGAAGAAAGCTCCTTTGAGACCGCATAGTTTGAAACTATTTTGGTTTCAATGTCTGAGGATGGACTCCCCGTCAATGGCGAGACTTGCGATGGTAGAAGGTAGCTGTGGGCATCAGGTTAAACAATTCTACAGAACACTGTCCGTTGTACAAGCGGTAGAACACACTTAAGGAGGTAAAGTCTCTCCTCAGATTGAGGGGCCCTTAAGCCGCTTGTGAGCTCGTGATTGTCGACAATTCTAATGGCACGTCGCTGAACCGAGTCTAAAGGCCCAAACTGGTATCCAATAAGAGCAGTACTCCATATAAGGCCGGACTTGCGACTTGTAAAGTTGCAGCCTTTGCCCCGATGTGAAGTACTGCTTCGCTCTGTTGATCACTTCGAGTTTTTTGGATGCTAGCTTAACCTTGTGTTCTAGACGGCCTATTGACGTCGTTAGAAATGTCGATGCCGAGGATCCCGATGCTTTCACTGATGTCCGTGTTCTGGAATTGTGAAGCCACATCAAATGGGGTTTTCTTAGCGGTGAACGCGCAGACTTGGGTCTTAGTGGGGTTGAAATGGACTAGGTTTAGTCGACCGTTCAGGCGGAATCTCTCCCTGCCAGCAGTCGTGTCGGCGATTTTGAGTGGGGATACAGCGTAGAGGGCCGTAGCCTCCTTCTGTGAGACCGTAATGGTCCAGAAGGAGACTGCTGAGCGGGATTGGGAGAGGGCCGATCCCGCTCGGAGACGACGCCGCCGAGGCGCAGACGTGCCAAGTGGCGTCCCTCCTAGCCTGTAGCTGGGGCTTAGAATAACAGCTACGGTGTTCACCTGCCTGTCGTAAAAGGCGACTAAACGGGGCCTTTGGGGTCGTGGGCAATTAGGGCGGGGGCCCTGTGCGTCCAGAGCGTCCCCAAGGAGGACGATGAGTCGATGTGGTCACGACTCATCGTGCGATAGCACAGCGAGGGTGCTGGGGGGAGATATCACACTTCTCCCGGGACGAGCTATCTTAGCGCCGCGCGTGGAGGGCAGGTACGCGTTCAACACGAGAGCCCGCCCCCCTCTATAGCGCAGATGGCGACCACCGTGGGGTTTTAGCCGGTAAAAGAAAAAAAAAGGTTTAGTCGACCGTAATCGGACACACTAGTTAGTGAGCTCTTGATTTCAGACACAAGCCTTTCGCGGCTTTTCTCCACCACGAAACGAGGAATATTTGCAATGAGCGTCCTCTGTACAATGAATGACGTCAATAGACAGCATTTCATTGACATGCAGCAGGAACAGTGTTGGGGACAGTACAGACCCTTGCGGGACGCCAGCATTTATATCTCTCAGCTCTTATGCATCTGTGGGACAGAAAATTGGCGACCAAATTTCAAATTCAAATTCAAAAAGCATTTATTCAATTTAGGCCCTGATAAGGCACTTATGAACGTTGACAAATGGCTCTACACCGGTTCCAAATACAACTTGAACTGAGAAGACTCCGGCAAGAAACTCAGCAAGTGTTTTTTTTTTAAGTATGTAGCGAACCACTACATAACGAAGTTCACACGCCGATAGATAGATGGCGTGCCGACACATTATCCTGCATCGTGCATACATTGCGCATACAAGCCCACTACATCCTGCATCGCTCTTGTAAAGATTTCTCGGCGATCTGCATATATACAACTGTCCGACAAGTACAGTTGGACCGCGGTCCCCAGGCACGATGACCCAGCCTGGCGGAAGATCTTCCCTTTTCAATGGAGGTGTCATCCACCTTGCACCTCCATATTGGTGACCCCGACGTGATGGAATGGGAATAATTTCCAACCCTTCCAATCACTGAACATGCAGTAGCATCCTTCTGAGCAGCTTCCAAGCTCATCACTCCCCACCGGCAAGCAGTCACACAGCAAGCCAGCTTCGCCTTAACCAGTTCCAACGCAGCCGATTCACCGTGCTTCCTGGTCCTGCAAGGCTCATCACAGCGACAGCACTCATCGCCCGCACAGTCCACCGCAGCACACGTCCGGATCTCTTCGGCTGGCTCACCCTCTCCGGCGTGGCAGTCTCTGCACCACGTGGACTCCCATGGCTCAACCCGTCGCAGCAACCCCGCTCAGTCTCGACTCACCGCAGACTTCCGAGCAGCACTGGCACTTGCAAGCTTAACGCAATGACGCAACTATAGATCGACCTCTGGTCTAGGAAGGGTGTGATGTAGCGAACCACTACATAACGAAGTTCACACGCCGATAGATAGATGGCGTGCCGACACATTATCCTGCATCGTGCATACATTGCGCATACAAGCCCACTACATCCTGCATCGCGCTTGTAAAGATTTCTCGGTGATCTGCATATATACAACTGTCCGACAAGTACAGTTGGACCGCGGTCCCCAGGCACGATGACCCAGCCTGGCGGAAGATCTTCCCTTTTCAATGGAGGTGTCATCCACCTTGCACCTCCATAAGTATGTAAATAGAAGTATTACAATTACAAAATATATATAACAATAGCCTGCGAAGCGAACAATTCATTCAAATGCATTCTTGTCATCTACAAAATCAGAATCTTTATAGTACCCTTTCGTGCATAACTTCTGTTTAACTATCTTTTTGAATCTATGCATAGGAAGCTCTTGGATTTCTTTGGGTACTTTATTAAAGAAACGTATCCATTGCCCCTTGAAAGAGTTAAGGACTTTGCTGAGCCGAGTTAAAGGTACAGCAAGTTTGTGCTTATTTCTAGTGTTCAAACTATGAGTGTCACTATTCTTAGGAAAGTTATTTAAGTTTTTCCTCACATAAATAAGATTTTCATATATGTACTGTGACGACACTGTCATTATATTAATAGATTTAAACTTGTCTCTCAAAGAATCTCTAGGCCTTATTTTATATATTGCGCGGACAGCCTTCTTCTGCAGTATAAAAATTCTATTGATTTCGGCACCACTACCCCAGAGGAGGATACCGTAAGACATCAAACTGTGAAAGTAACTGAAATAAACTAATTTTGCCGTAGATTCGTCAGTGAGAGCGCGAATTTTTCTCACTGCATAAGCTGCAGAACTAAGTGTATCCACCAATTTACAAATGTGAGGGCTCCATTGTAACTTATTATCTAAAGTGATACCTAAACCCTGATACCTGACCCATTTGCATAGTCCCTCGGGAAGCCCATATGCTGGTAACTTCGTTAGAAGATGCCATTGTGGGCACGTGAGCAGTCTTCCACGAAGACGGGACTTTCATTTAGGTGGAAGTTTTATTAGGTCAGGCCGGCCGCGGGACCGGGTTTTTTTTTTATTTATTTACGTCTCTATTGCAATTTTGGCGCCCAGGGAACATTACTTAGCAATTAACTTGGTAACATAGATTTTAGGACAAGAATTGTCATTTTTGTTGGTATAATAATGACAAGATGGAAAACAAGTCACGATCCGAGCTACTTTAACAACATTGTGGTTCATAGCGAATATTACGATGCTGTTTAGTAGGTAAGTAATTAAAAATTTTGTTTTTCGTGCTCCTAGTGTAACTCTATTCTAAAAAAATTATAAATCAACCTGGGAACTATTATTTGAATACAATCGAATACTTACATATAAACACGTAAAACATATATCTCGGAAACGTGACACTTTAGGACACCATATTGACTAACATTTTTTGTTTGTATAAGTGTCCTCGACCCATATATACCAGTTACATCGTGCGCCGCGACATTGAAAAAAAAAACTAAAATTGCGGCGGCTAGCTATGCCACAAAGGTTCTATCCTTTTATTTAAAAAAAAATGTATTATATGGAATTTTTAAATTCTCCTGTATATTTGGCGATTGACGCTGCGAGAGAGTGAGAGATAAAGAAAGAGTGAGAGGCCAAGTGAGGCGCGGATTGGAGAAGACACAGTTCTCAGCATCTGTACGCTTCATCCTTTATCGATGGTTTTAGTTACGTCGCCCCATGAAAACCGTCAGATCATATGTTTTTTCGTAATCCTTCGTGATTTCCTTCAAAATAAAAATTAAATCGCGCTCGAGTATTTCGAGGTGATGTTTTTTTTTTTACAAATATGTAACTGGACTATTTCCTTATTTCACGCTCAAATTTTCAGATTATTGAAATATACACTTTTCTGCATGTACTTAACTTACCTTGCCTTAATCTGACGCGCTCGAGTTTTTCTGATGATCGTTTTTTTTTACTAATCTGACGGGCTGTCCTCAACGTACCCCACTATATTAAGGGTTCATGTATGGTAGGCGTACATTCCAGGGTCCAAGGTTTCTCCCATATGATATTCTGACGCGCGCGTGTAACTACCAAAATCCCCGCTTGGGCTCCCCTACTACTATGGATTATCTCTGCCTGCCACTCATTCATGTACCTTACGTAAATTAAATCTTTACCGGCCTTAGTTCGGGTCTGTAATGACTATACTTCCTATGTAGGCGTTAATGCTACGAAATTTTTAGTGAATGCTTCGTCTGGTTCTTCTTATATTATATGTCTGTGTTCAATCTATAGTTTGTAAGTCAGAGTCCGAGGGGCCCCTGAGCATAAGGGCCCTGGGGCACTGCCCCATCTAGCCCTCCGGTAGCTACACCACGAGTGGCAGGCAGTATCAGCCGCGAGTAGCAGGGATGGTAGCAGTAGCAGCAGATAAGAGAAGGCCTCGGTAATGTAAATGTTTGTTCCCATAACCATGATAGTTAAAATGGAACAATGTAACATTGAATTTTCATCAAGATCTTATGGACAAATATTGGTATCGTATCGAGGACATTTATTCAAAAAGCAATTTTTCTTCAATGAATCTCCATCACACACGAACATTGGTGGAATTACAAAATTTATAACATATTTATTCCTAAGCTAAAATACCTTAAATAAAACATTATAATGACTTTTTATTCGTACATCAGTAATTGTAATCAAAATAATCTTACATTTTATAAACAGGCATTAATATTGTATTAAATTTGTAAAATTATGTGGATACTTACAGTTTTTATCTATGTATAGGTAGATACTAAGTTTATTTGGAACTTATAGCTTCACAACAAACAGGTAGACTAATAGATACCTATACTAGACTCAAAGATAGATATGGATATGTTTATTTACTTTTTATGTTATATCTGAAATTGGTTCCTTAACCATATTCACATGTGGTCCAGGTTTTTGGGGTAAGTATGGGAAGCCATTCCATAAAATGACACTATATAGGATAAAATCATTGAATTATTACACATAATTCAATGGGTAAAAAATGTTCAGATTGAGTGCCGAACTGTTCTCGCTTCGAAAAAAATAGACCTAACTGTTAGTGGCTATATCAAATAAAAATAAGTAAATATGCAAAATAATGTCTTAATTTAACTCCCGATTGTTATTGCAATAGTTCAATTTCTTTTTTTTTGAGGTAGAGGCTGAAACTGTAGTTCGGCCTTTCTAAAAAAAATAAAAAGGAAACACGACCTAGCATTTAACGTCTCGCATAATATTAACGATGCTCGTTGAAAAGTTACTTGTTTCAATAAAAATATTATACTTAAGTCATTGTTATTTATTTAGTCCTATCTAATAAATTTAATTTTAATATAATTTCATATTTGAATTACCTAAGTATTCAATAGTATTTACATTGAATAATTCAATGTGTTTAAAACACCGTTAATCAAAACAATGGCACGTGCCGAAAGATGATGCAATGTTTAAAATATACACGCAGGTATGAATTATAGAGTAAGAGCCCACGATGATCTGACCTTCGTCATTTTATAAAACCTGAAAGTTTCTCTGTGTATGTCCCTAATAGAGGTAAAAACGATCCCCGAATATGAAGATTGGATCGCGGTGGCTTTGGAAGTTATCAGGTAGCAAAGGTGTCAAAAATTGCACCTCAAATTCGTTAAAGTATAAAGGTCAGTTTTTTATATTTTATTTGGACTAATATTAGAAATCACGTCGTCCATTGTCAGACACTGAACGGTGGAAACCCCTTGTCAGACACCCTAAAGTATAAATTTTTTTTATTCAACTTTCGTCATTTTATTAAAGCTGAAATTTATATATGTTACTTGACGAACTATCAAACGATGATTTCTCAGTTATCGGACACTTTCGATGGTGGCTTTGCCTTTGGTCAGTTTGAAGATTAAATCATGAAATTTAATAAATCATGCAAAAAATTCTACATCAATGACCCTGTTTTAGAGTTTAAGATCAAAAATCTAAAAATAAACAATTTTTATGTTTTTTTTTTATCATCATTATTTTTATAAGGGTTTTGTTCCATATTTCTATTTTATTTCATCGTATCAACTAGATTAACTTTTTAGCTTTCAAATGACACTATTTTGAACAAAATACACCGATTATGTAAAAAGAAACAAGGAAAAAAACTAATTGATGAGCATTACTATTTAAAACTTTTAAGGGTGTCTGACGGGGGTTTCCACCGTTCAAAGTGTCTGACAATGGACGACGTGATTTCTAATAGTATTCCAAATAAAATATATAAAAACTGATACCCTTGAAAATATGGTATGGTGGTACATGAAAATATGCTTCAGTAGGTACCCCGAGTGTAAAGAATTAACGTGAGTAAACTACCTATTGCGTTTACAATAAATTAGAGCTTATGGGAGAGAATAACGGTCATTCTTTACACTCCAAGTAAACAAATACAAATAGAGCCTTAATAGTGTGTTCGGCGCTTTAATTTTTTTTTAAATTAAATGCGTCGTCCTTTAGTTTTTTCTTTGTTTCTTTTTAAGTAATCGGTGTATTATGTTCAAAGTAGTATCATTTGAAAGCTAGAAAGTTTATCTGGTTGATAAGTAGAAATAAAATAAAAATATAGAACAAAAACCATTGAAATATAAAACTAAAGAAATGTAACTCGAGCTCAAAAATCATTCCACGCAAACCGAACCGCGGTGGGCGTTGCCAAAAAAGAGAGACTCATCGCGCTGACAGTTCGCCGGTATCATTGAGTCGATGCGTTCGTGTCGCGAGGGACTTAGAACTGTGATTATTATTGTGTTTTGCGTTGTTTACATTGTGCAAATATGCCGTCATGTGTTGTTAAGTGGTGTAGAAGCCATACAGATATGAAGAATGCTGGAATCACTTTTCATATGTGAGTAAATAAACATTTTGAAATCCTATACTTGTGACTCTGGAAAGTGTTATGCAACATGAACGCAACATGCGTATTTATTTAACACGTTTTGATATTTCACTTAAACTGTTATGCACTAGTACCTATAATTATAAAGAGGATAGAACCTTTGTGGCATAGCGTGCCAGCCGCCATTTTAGTTTTTTTTTCAATGTTGCGGCGCACGGTGTTACTTATGTATATGGGTAGAGGACACTTATACAAACAAAAAATGTTAACCAATATGGTGGCCTAAAGTGTCACGTTTCCGAGATATTTGGAGGTAATATCCAAATAAATAGTTAAATCGGTAAAACTTTCCAAGACGGGACGTGGGGTAGGGGGGAGGGGGGGTATGCGAGGGGGTACGGGGAGGGATGCTTGCTGGTCGCCTATGCCTGCTCTCCCTCCGCGCCGCCGGCTTTTTATATACACTCTAGGGGTAGTGACCACAAGACTACAAAGAGTGGGGGTGCGCTGAGTTGGTTTTTGAACCGTTTGAACCTACGATTTTTCTTGTAAAATGTATAATTGCAGTTTTTTATACATATAAAATAAGTTTGGATAAAAAAAAACCTATCAAAGTTGAATTTCAATATAAATACATTTAAAACTCATCTCATTTGGCTGTATGGACTACACTTTTTCCTAAAGAAACGCAACTGTCATGTCAAAAGTCGCAAAATTGTGATTGTATTAACAAATTTCAATACAAACTATGAGGTTGCTTCAAGAAATGACTTTGCAGAAAGACTTCTTAGATAATTTACTATCTGTTAAAAAAAATTGAATGCCCAGACCAGCGTCACGTCTCAACGTTTATCCGTTAAATCAACCTGGGTACTATTATTTAAATACAATTCAATGCATATAAACACGTAATAAGTTCATTTTTAATGATTGTCGTTATTCTTATATGGCGATCTTTACCTCCAAATATCTCGGAAACGTGACACTTTAGGCGCCGATTCCACTGAAAAGAGTTCTAGAGTTCCGAGTTCTGCATTCCGTGTTGACTATTGTGCACACAGCAAGCAGTCTAGAGTTCTAGAGTTCTGCAATATTCGCTACTGATCACACATCATACACTTTTTTTACTTTCAAAGGTGCCACATAGCTTACAAAAAATAAAAAGTAAACACATGAACAAGCTTACTTATTTTTCATAACACCATTCACGTATCTCCTGGGGGCCTACCACAAGCTCTTAAAACAAGGTTAAAATAACCTTATTCGTCTTTTGTCCCGTTTTGACGTCGGATGTCAAAGAAAAACAAAAGTCAAATAAGGTTATAATAATATTGTTTTAAGAGCTTGTGGTTCGCCCTCTGATATGACCTTAACGCGACCCATCACTCTATAATTCGTATGTAAAAACCATAAACTGATTAAAATACTTCTTAATTTTAGATCCTTACAATTATAACACAAAGAAATATTTTAATCCAAAAAGCACATCACAAACTTTTAAATGAATATAATAGAGTGGTATAGTTAAATTACAACTAATTAATCCGACTTATATATGCATATGCATTACGATACTTTATAACTTATCCTCTTACAATCAATGCATAACATCGTCCACGCATCTCGCACTGCAGCAGGCGTGCGGACCAATTAGCATTAGGCTGTCCCGCCGAGAACCAATCATCGCGCTTGCCGGAATACAATGCGTTAGGCAAACGCGGTAAGCGCAGGTAATTGGCTTATTTGCATGTGTGTTCTTTCGTTCGAATACTAGAGATATTTTGTCAATGTAGTAAAGTGTGGAGCCGAATTTCGCGTTGATTTTGTTCACAATTATGCTTCCTTAGTTTTATATTTCAATGACAAAAACCTAATAAAAATAACGATATTATATAAAAAATAGTGTTTTTTAGATTTTTGATCTGCAACTCTAAAACTGGGTCATTGATGTAAACTTATTTGCATGATTTATTAATTTCATGATGTAATCTACAAACTCTCCAAAATGACAATGGGTTTATCTATCTCTTTTCGTTTGTAAAAAAAATCACATTGAATATATCTCGCGCTCGCACCTACGGTAGATCTTTAAGATGAAAGGATGGCTGCAAGAAATTTGAAAGATAGGTATTTAACAAATCTATTGCTGTCGCGCTGTGGCCCGGAAATCAATGTGTGAGTGAACAGACTGTGCATGGTGCAAGTGTGCGTGCCGTAGCTCGCACCGCTCCCACCGACCGCCCGCCCCTCGATTTTACTTTGCTGGTAATATTATATTTCTGTGATTCGGCCGGCGACTGGCAAGTTGATATACCTTTCAGCGCTTGCAGTTCTGTTGTTCCAAGTGACATTAGGGATTTTGAAATTAGAACAAATACCTAACCATACGTTATTTTATTTGTATTTTGAGTCGATATAAAAAAATAGATTATATATTCGACATTTATGTATGTAATATTATTGGAACTGCATTATAATCACATAATGATAATCTATTAGGGCTTCCAAACAAATACCTATACAACATTTTATAGATTTATATTTGTCCACAGTCCACGCATTTCTTCGAAACTATTTATCGAATTGTGAACATTCTTTTTTTAATGCCTTATATTTACTTCAACTTAGGGAACAGTGCGAAAGTAAAAAATAACTCTAATCTGACACTGTCTTGATGTCAGCTATAATATTTTTAATTGAATATATACGACGTGCTCTTTCGTGACTTTAAGATATTTTCAGTTTACAGTTATTTCATATTTTTTTGTGTATTATGAAGTAGTTTTTTTTACTAGTGAAAGAGCTTATTTATACGTATAAAACAAGCCCTTGAAATAATATTGTAGAATCATAATAAAACGTAGCTCGTATCAAGCCAGGCCTTCACGCGTATTACTCCATATCTTGAAAAAAACTGAACCGATTTTGATGAAACTTCTTCACAAAATATTAAAAATAACTCTAATCTGACACTGTCTTAAAGTCAGCGAAATATTTTTACTGGAATACGTCGTTATTAGAGTTATTTCATTCTTTTTAGTGTATTTGGAAGTCGATAAAAAAAAAACTTTTTTTTTGTGTATTTTGAAGTCGATTTAGTTTTTTAAATCACTTTTTTATTTCAATTACCAACTTTTTTATTTCGTATTATTTAGTATTTGACCAAGCTCAAGCCAAGCCGCCGCACGTATTACTTATTCCATATCTTGAAAACAACTGAACCGATTTTAATAAAACTCTCACTGAGTTGAAGTAAATGTAAACCAATAAAAAAAATGTCACAATCCGATTAATAGTTTCAGAGAAATGCGTGGACAAACATACACCTATGAAATTTTGTATATTAGTTTGGAAGCCTGAAATTTTGTGAGGAAGTTTCATCAAAATCAGTTCAATAGTTTTTAAGATATGGAATAATAAGTGTGTCGGGCTGGCTTATTGATACGAGCTATGGGCGTTGGTTGTGTCAAAGGGAAAATATCTGAAAACTTTGGTCAAATCCTCGTAAATGTAAGAAAAAAAAATTACAAGTCGATTTTAAATAAATATACCAGCCAAGTGAGAGTCAGACTCACACACAGAGGGATCCGTACAATATTAAATAACTTATCGTTGCTATGACAAAAAAAAGAAGTTTCTTATATGAGTGGCCCCTTTAATTTTTCTTTTTCATTTTTATTATTTTTTGTTATAGCGGTCATAGAAATACATATTCTCTGATTTCAGCTGTCTACCTATTACCGTTCATGAGATACAGCCCACTGACAGACAGACGCACGGAGGGACAGCGGAGTCTTGTTTGGCACCCTTCGGGTACGAAACTAAAAAGTATAGTCACAATCCGATTAATAGTTTCCGAGAAATGCGTGGATAAATATACATACTTACAACCATACATACACCTATAAAATGTTGTATATTTGTTTGGAAGTCCTAATAGATTATCATTTGAATATATAATATTGTTTGGCAGTCCAATAATACATACATACGTGTCGAATTGATAATCTCCTTTTTTTAAGTCAATTAAAAATAGATATTTTGTCCTGTTATTTTGAAAAAGGTTACTAAATATTAGATATTATGATAACCTTTGAACGATCACATTTCTTGTTCTTTAATCCTTCATCATTCAAAAGTATAAAAAAGAACAATCTTGGTTAGGGCACACTATACCTTACATGTAGGTTACCAAAGACGTAATACTATATCGATATCGATGAACAACACTAGAGCAGGTATCGATAATATATTATCGACTACTACGCGACACTTCTTTGACTGTATATGTATTTGTCCAAGCCTCTCCTCCCTCAACCCTGCCCGAATACAGGCGATAGAGACAACTGCAGCTTGGATCGATTATACCTATTTAAAATTGACGAAATCGCTATTTCGTAATCCCCAGTTTCCTCCTCCAATACTGAATCGATTTTAATTATTTTTCAAGAATAGTAATAAGAAGAGCTTTGGCTATGTCGGTCGGTTTTCCTTTTATTATTTATATTCGTCATATTTGTTTTCTGGACGTTTGATAAGGGCAGTTAAAAATGATGAGTTTTTGTGATTTTAGAAGATTTTTAGTTTTTATAATAATTAATTTATGGAGAAAAACGAAACCGAGGGACATACAGTGGCACCTACAGATTGCATGGTAAAATAATCATTGCTCTAGTGTCATTATCCAGAGAGGAAACTGAGGATTACGTTTGTATGGAAAAAACACCACCAGTGTTTCCTCTTAATGTGTCTGACACGGCAAAGCCACCATCGAAAGTGTCTGACAACTGAGAAATCATCGTTTGATAGTTCGTCAAGTAAAATATATAAATTTCAGCTTTTATAAAATGACGAAAGTTGAATAATATTTTTTAATACTTTAGGGTGTCTGACAGGGGGTTTCCACCGTTCAAAGTGTCTGACAATGGACGACGTGATTTCTAATATTAGTCCAAATAAAATATTTAAGAACTGACCTTTATACTTTAACGAATTTGAGGTGCAATTTTTGACACCTTTGCTACCTGATAACTTCCAAAGCCACCGCGATCCAAACTTCATATTCGGGGATCGTTTTTACCTCTATTAGAGACAAACACAGAGAAACTTTCAGGTTTTATAAAATGACGAAGGTTAGATCGTCGTGGGCTCTTGGGCTATTACCATGAAATGGCAAGAGAGGTCAATAAATCAAAATGGCGAGCATGCATCTGCTCGCGTATAAATTGTAATCTAGAGTTTAGCGCGCTTATTCTCATACATACACGATTAGTCCGTATGCGTACTGGCGCTGTACATTATCAAACAAGTCACTACGAAGCATACGCGAGTATTTTCTTACTGCTCTTATATGGATTGGAAGAACTTAGTAAAAAAAATATTTCCAATCTATTACGTGATTGGTTTTACACCCTTGCGTTCTGACCTTGTATATAATGGAAAGATGCATCCCTCTTTTAATTTGCATGATTAAGGTACGGAAGGTATTTCATAGTAATACATAGAAACCAGTAGTGTCGCTGCGACACATCGCTCGCCTGCTGCTGGAAATTGGCTACGAACTTGTAGCTCTAGGGTGATAAAAAAATCTGAATATCCCTGAATAGTTACTGCATGGCAAATACCTCCCTGTTAACAATGCTCCTTTGCCTAGTTATCAGGTAAGCAACTTGATTGTACCACATATTCAATAAAGTATAAATGTTGTCTTAGAAATAAATTGTTTTTCAAAAACCAATAAGTAGGTGCCGAATCAGTTTTCTTTTAGATTTTAAGTTCATACCTGCAGTTCATTCAAATGAGGGTGTGTGTATCTCACACTTGACCACCTACATTGCCCCTATGTTTCTCTAAATTAATCACTGATGATGGTTGCTGAACCTTAACTTCATATTTCTCCACCCTTTTAACTTATTTCTGATGAGAGTACCTGAACTTTTATCTAACTTCGTTAGATACAGTAGCACCCAACTGATATGGCGCGTAGTCAATAGTGTTGCCAGGTCCCGTGTGTCAAATTTCGGAACGTAAGGATAAAATAATTTTGGGTTTCAAATCGGGACAGTAGTGAAAGTCTGAATTTGGTGAGAAAAAATGAAAACAAAAATATTTTTATGTAGTAGCAGCTTAGTTATATTCACTTTTCCTGTCAAAATTATCAAATATAGTAAAGACTCATGAGGTTAGTGAAAAATCGGGACATTTGGAGTCCCGATCAAGGGTTAATCGGGACGTGTCACCAGACCCCTGAAAATCGGGACGTCCTGCGCAAATCGGGACACCTGGCAACACTAGTCGTGAATCTTCGTTCGCACAGAAAAGAAAGTACCTATGGCCCCGAAGATTAACGAAAGAATGCTTAAAACTTACAATCAACCTGGACTCTTGGTGTATGGAAATAGTACAGACGTAAATAAGGCATTTATAGCTCAAAAGAAGTGTGTGCCATCTGTGTTGCTCCTTGGGATTCTTGTAAACCATTATTTAAGAAACTGGGTTTGTTGACACTACATTTAATGTACATTTATGACGTATGTGTACGCATTTATTGTACGTGATTATATTTGTACGCAGCTCTGATTGGATAAGTATGAAATAATTCTAATCCTTCTCTAATTTGTCAGTGTTTTAAAGTTAGCGAAATATTTTCTATATAACACATACTCTTTCTTTGCGCAAATAGACCAGACTAAACATGAATTTTTGTGTTCCTAAATTCAACTTGTTACGTTACACTTGATTTAGGTTTTATGTGACGATGTAAGTACCATTGCGTTGTTTCATTACATTTAATGATTTTGGCAAAGATGGCCGAGCTAGATGACTAATCACATCAGTTTTTCACCGAAGGGAAATCATATATTTACTGATAAACCAACTCCTAAAAATACATTGTGGATGGATCTCAGAAGCCATAATGCTTTCTGGCGATTAACTCGCTCAATTGCCATTTTCAATCTTTGAGTCTAATATATTATACTTAAAATGATATTTTTAATAAGGCGTTATCTAATGCATCTGAAAAATTATTGTTAAAGTGGTAAAATTCGTTATGTACAGAATAAAATTATTGTATTTAAAGCTCATACAACTAAAAGGCAGACCTAATAGCAAAAATATATGACTACAGATGTATTATTAGCTACAATAATCCTCACACTCATTTCACTTAGTTCAATATATCAATAAAAGCATCCATAGCACTTCTACATCACTGTAACGTCCATATACATCCAAATCTGAACTCCAGGTGGACTGAAAATAAAAATAAAAGTTAAATTAATGAATAGTTAAAATATGGAATTAATGCAATGCAATCAATACATAATGTTTAATTACCTTCGCTGATCAGCACCACGCAAGCAATATCCGATTTAATTGGCACAGTATGTAGATCATCGCACAGCGATTTTTCCCAATGCAGACCCACAAAATTTTACCTAAATATAGTGCGTTCGAATTGGGGTACGGTGGCAAAAATAATAGTCGAAAATGCCAAAAACGATCACATGTGGCGTTCGATTTGGAATGTTGTGAGCGAAATTGTCGTTTTGAACTGTTTTCGTTCACCGTTCGTTTTGCTTGGAAACAGTTAAAAACGACATCGGGAACTGCACATTTTGACCCACCTCCGAGGCAGGGTAGTTTGTGATCATATTTTGACATCTTTGAATCTGACAGATGAGTTTTAGCTGATAATTCAAATGGGAATCGAAAATTATAATTTTTATATTAAAATTTGATAGAAACTTACAGGCAAGAGAAAAAATTTCAGATTTGCTTTGTTTAAATAATAACTGAAGGAAAAAAGGTAGGTTGAGACAAGTGATAAGCAGGCGATGAGCATGCAAATGTTATTTTTGTATCTAATCGTTCGCTTTGGGATAAATCGTTTGTGGCAAAAGTTGCAAAATTGTTGAAATTTTCCAATTCGAACGCATGAACAAAAATGCTCATTGTGTAACTGTTAAAAACGACATCATTCCAATTCGAACGCACCTATAGACGCATGATAGCTTATTTCAGACTGGGAACGGTACAGATTATTTATATTATCGCTGGTTGCTGATACTTAAGAGTGACAAAGAACAAAAAACTATTTCACTCGTTTCTCTAGTCGTAAGTAGCAAGTTAGCGCTTAGTATTAGTCAGCATTATTGAGATTTGTACAGCATAAAATAAAACGCAATATTAAAATAAACTTTCATCCATGTAATAAATATTGGAGCAATTAATGATACCAATCATTTCAGTCAACATTTTCATATAAAACATTGAGCTTATAAAAACAATATAAAATAAGTCTGACCGTAATTGCTTTAAGGTCCAAACGACTGCCAGTTATATATTCGGGTCTATCTCTGTACACTTCTTTCAAACAAAAATATTCGCATATAATTCATGTACTTATGACTTTCTAGTCACGCGTCTATACTATGTATAGTAAGTACTATTACACATACATTAATTGCTTTAAACACCGAATGTATAATATAAATCTAAGTAATCATCAGTAACACAGTTTAATGAGTATTTAATTTTATTTAACAGGTAGGTGATGGTTGATATATCACATTAAAATCTATCACAGAAATACTAGTATACTATGCTGAGGTTCCACCAGTGGAACTGAACGCTCAACCAATGGAAATTTAAACATAACAATAACCATTGGTTGCCGACATGTCGAGCGCGTTATTATACCACAATGTTCCATTTGACAAAGATAGCCGGTGGTACCGTGTGGTATATACAGGGTTTTTTTTTCTAGCAAGTATTGGTAGAGTCTAAGAGAAAAACGCCGAAAGGAACCATGAGCTGAATTTTGAATAAAATAAAAGTGGCATTAAAACTTATTTAAAAATGTGTATTTTCGGAGTAACGCTAGTAAGTAACGAAACGAAGTAACGCAACTTGTGACCAAGATCGTCATACATAATTTTGTTCGTATTGTGACGTAGTAACAGAAAATAGAAAAAAAAAACACTGTTAAGTACCTAGATTATAGACCACAACGTATTTTTTATTGGTGAATAATAATAATTATTATAATAAAGAATTGAAAAAAAAAAAAAAACGTATAAACCAAAAAATTCAACAGCTTGACAATGAGGCAGACGGGCCACCTGATGGTGAGTGGTCACCATAGATAATACTATATATACCGCCGCCTATATGGACATTTGTAATACCAGGGGGATTGCCAATGTGTCGCTAACCTTGTAGAGCTCTTTTTACGCCTTTTTTGAAGAACCACATATCGTAGCGCTGAGGGAAAACCGTAATGGTGAGCTCATTCCACATCCTAAAGTTCCGCAGTAAGAACATCAGACTAAAACGTTGTTTGGATGATCGCGGCGCCTCGAGACTGTAAGGATGAACTCCAAATCTCCGGCGAGCAGTGTGAGGGTAGAAAGGTGATGATGGCACCAGGTCAAAAAGTTCTCGAGAACACTCCCTATTATATAGACGTTAGAACACACAGAGTGAGCCTATATCTCTCCGAAGGCTGAGGTTCTAAACCGCCAGTGAGTAACACTCCCTATTATATAGACGCACAGTGTTTTAAGAAGACAATTTTTCGGACATCGCGTTTTTATTCTAAAAGCTAATAGATATAATCATTTAAATGTATGATTTCAAATCCCCATTTAGCTAGCATGTCTAGTTTTTGAGTAAATGTTTTTTGAAAATCGTCAAATTTGCATCCGGATATTTCGAAAAAAAATTATAACTCTTAAACTAAGCATGATACGCAATAATGATGTTAGGTACATCGATGGCTCCTCTTATGCTGCATCTTTGAGAACTTATACGAATATCGTAGCTTTGTTAGATTCGCATATATACGCGTTTTTTTGTTTTTAGATTTTCTTATTTTTCTCGAAAATTCCGCCGTATTGGGATAAGTTATTTAAACTAAAATTATGCTCTTAACTTCCCCTACCCACAACATAAATTCCACATCCCAATTCCATGGAATCTAGAAGTTATTGCATATTAACTATTTTTGTTAGGGTTGTCAACTTTTTTATCCGGATTTTATTGACTACATTTTTATTCGATATTGACTATGGCATCATGCCTTAATTTTGAAATTTAACGTTCATACTATTTTTTTAGGGTTCCGTAGTCACAATGATAAAAAAAGAACGTAAGTACACCGTTTCACTCACAGCATACCACTGATGATAATTAAGAAGTGTGTGTGTGTGTGTATATTAATATGCAGAGATCGTTTGAGTGTGCATGAATTTGATAGAAAGACTTGCAAGTGCTTGTCCACTGGCGCGGATAGTTAAATGTTTCGTATTGAAAGTTAGGTTTTTAATAAATATGTAACTATGATGATTGATATATTTTTATTTAATTGAATTATGTAGTTGGTATAATTGAATCTTATGATTTAAGTACTGCTTAACAGCCTATTTTTTTAGGTTTCCGTACCTCAAAAGGAAAAAACTGAACCTTTATAGGATCACTTTGTTGTCCGTCTGTCTGTCTATCAAGACCCTTTTTCTCAGGAACGCGTGGAGGTATCAAGCTGAAATTCATATCAAATACTCAGGTCTACTGCCCTTAGAGCTGTGATAAAATCAAACTTCTAAGCCAACGCAATCAAAAGATACAGCGTTAATGCTGCAAATTTTCGACACTCGCAAGGAAATCAAAACCTACAGGGTACTTCCCGTGATCTCAGAATCTTGAAATTTGGTACGAAGCAACGTCTTATAACACAGATAAAGGAAAAATTGCGAAAAGCATAAATCAAACTTCTAAGCCAACACAATCAAAAGATACAGCCGTTTATGCTGCAAATTTTCGACACTCGTAAGGGAATCAAATCCTACAGGGTTACTTCCTGTGAACCCAGAATCTTGAAATTTGGTACTTATAGCACAGATATAGGAAAAATATTGCGCATTAATTTTTAGTTACATCATATAATAAAAATATTTTTAATAATTTTAAACTTACTATCCTCTTACCTCATGAACGCGTAGAGGTTTTAAATTGAAATATATATCAAATACTCAGGTATATAATACATTTTACTTATATACCTACAGGTTTATAAGGAACCCTCGGTGCGCGTGTCCGACTCGCACTTGGCCGGTTTTTTTTTAATTCTATATTTGGGGATCATACAGTCTTAAAAGTTATATAATATGTCACCGTATTTTTGTGAAAACCGTTAGTAGCAGTATGATACAGTTCACAATACATCGGGGAGTTTATAATCTCGCTAGTTAGATTATAAACTAATGGTTTTCACAAAAATACGGTGACATATATAAATTAAAAATAGTTACAGATAGACCTAAAGTTCCACATAAGTAGCTACACAAATAAGTGAAGAAGATAATATAAGTAATAGACGCATTGATAAATAAATACTATTAAATACTAATAATAACAATTACAAACAGTTACAAACAAATACATTTAGGTATTAACAGGGGAATTATTTGATGCTCACAACTTTTTTGTAAGTGCTCAAGGATAGATTGTTAATATCAATATTCGTTAGATTTTTGTTTTAGTAATTCAACGAATGCCTGAAAATGCATTTTGTTAATACCTTTTTTTACATGGTTTAATATAAAATTTTGATATAAAACGTGAGGAGAGATGGGGTACAGTAATTTTAATTTGTTATAAATAGTAGAGGAGTCAATATCGGCTTTCAGGCCATAATCCGAAAAAGGATAGCCTCTATGATGCACAGGGTTTGGTGTAGTCCCAATAGCATCCTGAAAACGACAAGTGTAAAACCGGACTGTCCTCTATTAAGGCACTGAGTCAACGCTCATGTTGTGGGGGTGACTTAGTTTTTATTATGTATGTACCTTTTCCCATTAGTAACATATTTCTTAAGTCTTTTTTACTAACATAAAATGTATAAGTATGTCTGTAAAGATGAAATAAATAAATAATAATAATAATATGATGATTTAGGATTTTGAATAAGAATAAAACATCTATATAGGGTGACTGGTAATTAGACACATGATTGTACTCGTGATAACAAACAACTTTCCCAAAGTTAAATTGGTAAAGTAAAATAATGAAACTATAGGTCTATTTATATTTTATTATTAAGATATATATTTAATTTTGTGTAAGACCGTTTGTTACTAAAAATATTTAAAAAAAAATGTACACCCGGCAACACATCAAGCTATACATTTCCAGTATAAGCTGATCTCGCATTGTATAGGATTTCCGTACAATGAGAGGTCAGCTTATATTGGAAATGTATAGCTTGATCTGTAGCCGTGTATACATTCATTTAATAATAATAATAATATCCTGGGACATTCCTCACATACGGTCATCTGATCCAAACTAAGCAGAGCTTGTACTATGGAAACCAGATAACTGATATAATACATATACTACTTTTTATATATAATTACACCCAGACTCAGGTCATACAGACATGTTCATGCACACAAATGCATGTGTTGTTTGGGAATTGAACCCACGACCTGGGACGCGTAAGGTGAATCTTAACCAACTGAACCAACTGGCCCGTCAATGTGTCTAAGTATCGTTTTCTAATTACCAGTCACCCTATATAGTTACGTTGTTCTTGGAGTGTAAGTAAATTATGTCTAATAGTGGAAGTTCCAGTCAATGATATAGTTGCCAGTTCGGTAATCATAATCAAGTAATTTTTTAAATATTTTTTGAATTATTTCTAATCGTTTGATGTGTACTTTGTAATGTGGGCTACAGAGCATCCGAATTCTAAAATACTGCGCACTAGTGAGAAGTGCACAATTTTGAATGTAGTTCGAAGCGCGTTTAAAGGGTTGGGAGACTCTTTGTATGAATCCTAATTGTTTGAAGGCTCCTGAAACTATTTCATCGATATGGAGATTAACGGTCAATTTTCTGTCACTGCGATTGCTTATATGGAATACACGCTACTGGTTGGTACTAAACAGAGTGTGTTTTCCTCTGTTTAAATTATAGATAAACATGTCAAATTATGGATATTAATGAGAGTTTTAGCCAGTAAAACCTATTACCACCTTCATCGCGTGATGGTACTTCCAGATTATGTTATTACAATTGAGTATGTGACTTTTGCTCGTCACGTCTAATTTTGCCTTTAAAATTACATTAAATGTCTAATTTTGCCTTTTAATTTACTTCAACCTGAATAAATTTTTGTAATATTAATATAGCTGGTCTCATTAGAGTCCTACATCAGATAATGCAAACTGATTTTATATTTCAACGAAAATACTACCAAGTAAATATAATTTTGGGCAAAATCAAATTAGATCCGGATATAAATTATTATCTGATACTGTGACAACCCTAACGACGTAAAAACCGGATATAACTTAAAAATGTTGTAGCTTCTAGATTCCATGGAATTGGGATGTGAAATTTATGTAGTGGTTAGGGGAAGCTAAGAGCTTAATTTTAGTTTAAATAACTTATCCCAATACGGCGGAATGTTTGAGAAAAATAAGAAAAACTAAAAACTTAAAAACGCGTCTATATGCGAATCTAACAAAGCTACGATATTCGTTTATGTTCTCAAATGTGCAGCATAAGAGGAGCCATCGATGTACCTAACATCATTATTGCGTATCATGCTTAGTTAAAGAGTTATATTTTTTTTTCTAAATAGAGGGTTGAAAATTTTTCGATTTTCAGAATCCATTTACTCAAAAACTAAACATGCTAGCTAAATGGGAATTTGAAATCTTGCACTTAAATGATTGTATCTATCAGGTTTTCGAATAAAAACGCGATGTCCGAAAAATGGTCTCCATAAAACACTGTGAGACGTTAGAACACACAGAGTGAGCCTATATCTCTCCGAAGGCTGAGGTTCTAAACCGCCAGTGAGTATGGGATCGTCAACGATACGAGTGGTCCGCCTTTGCACCGAGGCAAGTGGATCAAGCTAATAAGCGGGTGCGCCTGCCCGGAGGTGCGAGCAGTACTCCATATGCGGCCTAAACCTAATATAAAGGTATAGCCGCTGGAATGTCGTGAAGTACCACTTAGCCTTATTTAGCACACCCCACTTTTTTGAAGCCAGTTTGGCTTTGCTTTCCATATGAACTCGGAACTGGACATCACTCGCAATATCGACACCAAGGATCCATATACTCTGTGCGATGTTGAGAGGAGTCTTTGAATTTTGGTGCTTCTACGAAAGCCGTACTGGCGGTCGCTAATCAGCTGGTGCTCCTCTAGATACCTAAGGAGCTGAGTATTGATGACCCGCTCCATCACCTTAGAGAGGAGGGAGGTTCTCGTTATTGGCCTGTAATTGGATGGATCTGTTCGATCCCCTTTTTTGGGAATCGGATGGACAAGGGAAGTCTTCCACGAAGAAGGAATACGTTCGGCCGTATAGTAAAGCCTGAATAGGCGCGTCAACACTGGAGACAGCTCTGGAGTACATGTCCTAAGCACAATGGCGGGGATACCGTCTGGCCCATTCGACTTTCGGACATCAAGGGAGAACAGAGCTCGTCAGACCGCGATTTGCGAAAAGCGGATTTCCGGCATTGAGCTGTCACAACGCAGAATGCTATTCGGTGTGGCTCCCCCGTCGTCAAGTGTCGAATTGGCAGCAAAGAGGGCTGCCAGTAAATCGGCTTTCTCTTTTGCAGTGTGGGCCAGAGAGTCATCCGGTGTGTGCAGAGGAGGAAGCGACGACCGACAGAAGTTACCATCGACACCCTTAACAAGCGACCAAATTGCTCGACTCCCAGAACGGAAACCGGCAAACCGACCGCCAATCCTGCCGATGTGCTGGAACTTCGCTCTAGCAATTTGCTTTGTGCTGGACCAAGAAGCAGAATTGTATGCTTTTCTCAATTTGGATTTATCCGGATCATTTTGAGCATGCGCCTTAGTCAAGGCCCGGTCATCTTACTTTAGGCAAATTTTATCCTTCTTCAAAATTCAGCTCATGGTTCCTTTCAGTGTTTTTCTCTAAGACCTGTACTTCAGAACTTGCCCTTACTGGCTAGAAAAATACTACCTAACTGGCTAGAATATAAAAATATATATTTTGACTACTTTGTTAAATATTTAATTGTTATATTTACATTAAAGCTTTCATAGTTTTGGTCTTTAAACTTCATTACTTAAAAATAATTACTAAACTAATATCACAGGATTATTATGACTTCGAGATCTAATGATTCGAAAAAAGGACTTATATCTATGTTTGTTACCTCTCAGCACATGGGCCTTGAAAAACACAACTAATATAATAAGAAAGATTAAATTAATACCGAGATACAATGAATTGACACAGTTTTTAAATCATTCACGAGTTCTTACTGTTTAGCCGTTTCGATAAAGAAATAAATAGAAATGGCAGCTTGTACTCATTAGATTTCATTTTGTGTAAAAAACGGCCGTACCGCATACAAGTTAGTATTATTTTATGTGTTTGGTTCTACCTAGTAACGGTACTGAAATTCAGTGTATTTAGCTCTCATTTGTTGGACATCAGACTAGAAGAGTCAATTTAGCCCTAACTCACCTACTAAAGCCATAGCATAACTCGCCAGCTTGGGGTCTAAATAGAATTTCAGAAAATACCTTATGTCAGTTACATAAATTTTGTTTATTTTAGAAATACAAAATGAAATACGAATGAAATGAAATACGAATGAGATGAAATAATTTCGTCAAGCGCTATTTCTATTATTGATTCTCAATAGAGGTACAGGACAAGTAGCACAGCGAAGTTTCTATTTCCATGGATCAGGTAGTAACGGCAGATAATAACTACAATTGTCAAAATCAACAGTTTGTGGTGTGTTCTGGGAATAGTAAATTCGCTGTGCCTTGTCCGTTTGTATGCGGCACTAAAATACAAAGGCATTATACGCAGCAGCAAATTAATTAAAAATACTAGACATACCTAATACACATAAGTGTATTATCGGTCAACAAAAAATATTAAAAAAAACGCAAGCAATGGTAATAAACCATAATATTCATCAATACAACACAAGGTGTAACATTATTAAACCAGAAAACAGAAAGACTTCTTAGTTGGGAACCATAACTGTGATTATTTTTTAAATTGATACAAGTAACTAAAACAGCTTTTATAAAAAGATGTATTGTACTCATTGTATGTTCTTTTTTTGGGTTGCAAGAGCTTTCTTGTTTTATTATGTTACACGATGTATAATTTCGACAGGCGCCATTTCCATTAATTCTCAATAGAGGTACAGGACAGGTAACACAGCGAAGTTTCTATTGCCATATTATCAGGTAGTGACGGTAGATAATAACTACAATTGTCAAATTCAACTGCCACATTTCGTGGTGTGCTCTGCGTGGGAATAGTAAATTCGCTGCGCTTCGTCCGTGTGATTGCGGCACTAACATATAAGGGCATTATACGCAACAGCACACTCATTAATAACACAAGACATACCTAAAACACATTATTGTATAGATCATATTTTTTTTATTAAAAAATGTAAGCATTGTTTTGCAAATGCAAAACAGTCAATCATCTAAAACAGATTTTATAAAAAGTAATATTTTACTAAATCAATGATTTTTTTTTTGTTGTAAGAGCTTTCTTGTTTTATTATATAACACAATGAAACAAATGCGTTCAAAAACTTTTTGAATACGTTCAGCTCATAATGCTGGCTTTCCACCAGACTAACTTATCTCTAACTTAGAAACTAAAACACTTTAAGAGGGAAAACAGGTCCCAAATCATCGTCATAGGGCAAATTTGGCCACAAATATAAAAAAAACAAAGCAAACGAATGTTTATAATTCAAGTCAGTTAAAGCTTAAAATCTACGAGACACAATTTCCCTCTGGAAAAAGATCATAATTGTTTACTACATTGTATTTCGTAATAACCTACCGTTAGCTAATATTGTCTGTATAGCAACAACTTAACGAGATTGTTACCTATGAGAATATAACCTGTCAATTTGGCCAATTTTTTCCGGCATTCGATTTCGGCGTTTGTTAGAAATCTTCGGCTTTGGCCAAGACTTCGTGTCATTTTGTCCGATGCCGAAGGTGGCTGAAGCTTAGGCCGCTAAAAGGGAAACCGCTTTAAAAAAAATACCCGAGGAATGGGATCGCCAAGTAACATTATTACGAATACAAAAAAAATATAAAAAAACAGTAAAACATTGTCATGAATGGTCGAATTTCAATACAGCCAAGTTATAACTGGTCCAATGGTAGTATATACCCGGTGTGTTTTAGACCATTAAAATTACCTGGTAGAGCTCGAAAGAGACAAACGAACACGGAAAATATAATACCCATCTTTTATCTACCTATGCTTAAGTAGCAAGAGTCCTCATTAACTATGATATATACAGTGGCGTGCATTGGTTTTCGGAGGAGGTAGGCAATCAAGTACTAGGAGTTTTATTGCATATTATCGGTGGTATTTTATCCAATAAAGATGCACGTGCACTAGTGAAATGAAATGAATTGTGTATCGTGATTTTGCAAGTTGTCTCAAAAAGTTCGTGAAAGGTTTTAGTACAGTGACCACCATTTTACTAAAACACGACTGAACGGACGAACGTGACTGATAATGCGGACTATGTAAAAGTTTATGTGCGGACTATATGAAAGTGATATTATAAATAAAATGTATGCGACTGAAGGACTTTGTGTCCATGGTCATGAACAAATATTTAAAAAAGAAGCCAAACTAGGGTTTCCAGCCTCGGTTGAATCAATCGATTTTTTAATCAATATTCGATCTTTTAAATCGTCTTTGGAGAAACGGATCGATCTTAAGATCGCCACGAAATTAAAAGATCGAAAATCGATTTTAACGAGACCATAATATTCCATTTCGAATTTTCGAATCGATATTTTTTGCAGTATTATGTTAAATATTAAAGTTTTTTAAAATAAATTAGCACACGTTACTCTCTTTCTCTCTCATCAATGCCGAAATCGATCGGAGAGTGTCTAAATCGTTGTTTTCCTAAAAATCTCGACAGTGTAAGTTTAATCGAATAACGATATTCGTTTAATTATATTATTATTAGTGACCTAATAAACAGTGAATTTTTAAAAATATTTTTTGTTACTAATTAACTAAGAAATATAATTTATATCATAATATAATATAAATATTGATTTTCTAAGGATCGATCTTTTATAAATTTTTTTAATCGATATCAGTCACTTCCGATTTGAATCTATCGATAATAAATTTTGTCAAAGTATGGTAACCCTTTGCAATGCCAGCCAAACAAAAAAACAAAACAATACAAATAAATTGCGAAGTTATATTTGAGTTGCTCTAACGTTGGTAAACTGTAGTTTTTTTAATTTGGCTGGGTTACTAGTGTCACAACAGAGTAGGTATGGTTACTTTTGGTCATTAAATCGCGAATGTCAAATGTCAGTGTGCT
>OX596244.1:4840758-4885906 GCA_951394255.1 Polyploca ridens
CATCTAGTAAAGGTGTAGCCGGTGTCTGTAATAATTCAATAAATTAATATCTGTACTGTGCAATAATTTAAACAATAAAAAACTCCTTTTTTTCTTTTTATTACATATTTAACGATTATGTTATCATCATAAATGTCCCAACGGGAGAGGTTATACTTTTAGACTTCATACCAAAATGAAATAATTTTGTATCCTTTAAAGCTGGTGTTTGGTCAAAGATACATTCGGCCCATCCTACTTTATACAAACACGTGTTACTTTGGTTAATATAATGTATGTACTTACGGAATCGATTATGTTTCTTTTGTTTAATAGACATTCCATCAGTTGCAAAAGTAGTTGATTAGGCACAGTGGGAGCTACCTGTGGAAATAAAGCAAGTTAGTTTTTAACATTATATTTTAGAATAAACAATGTGTCAACTCATTCATTCTTGAATAACGCACGTGATTAATTTCATATCATAATTTGGAATATATAGGCCAATTCAAAAAATACCGGCCTAATGCGAATCGAACTTGCACGCAATAGAAATAAAATAAATAAATATCTTGGGACATTCCTCACACACGGTCTTGATCCGAAACTAAGCAGAGCTTGTACTATGGAACCCAGATATTTGATATACTACATATATTACTTTTTCTTTTAATACATACTCCCTTGACTGTTTGACGACCCGCGCGGGCGAGGAAAATCAATCAAATCAAAAAAGGAATCAATTGTTATTTTTTTACCGCAAGTCAAGGGAATATACATAATTATACCCAGACTCAGGACATACAGACATGTTCATGCACACAAATGCATGTCCTGTGTGGGAATCGAACACGACCTGCGGCGCGATAGGTGGTATATTAAACAACTGCGCCAACTGGCCCGTCAACTAAACCTAGACATTCTGTAAAAAAATCAACTGTCTATCTATTATGGTTCATAAGACACTGACGGACGGATAGCGGAGGCTTAGTAATAGGGTCCCATTGGAACCCTTTCGGTACGGAACCCTAAAAATAATTATTCGCAAGGACATTAAGTAATACTATTAATTTAAATAAAACCCTTTGAGGTAACATTAGCATGATCGAGCTGGCCAAACCTAGGTAATACCATAAAAAAATGGGATGCTTAAATAGGTAATTTATGGTACAAAATGACCAACAAATGTACGCAAGTATCAAAACTTGTTAAAATTAGTTCCCTTTCCAAACTTATTTGCCAAGGTAAAAACCTTTTATTGCACACTGCGTGAAGAATACAATTAATTAATTTGAAAATCAAGGTGAATGAAAAAACAAATACCAAAAATGATTATTTTGAAGACTTTACCTGCTTTACGGCTGGAGTCGGATTAAACTGCGCTAAGATGTCTAGCACTTGACTAGACTGTGATGTGCCCTAAAACAATGAAGGTTATTGACATGAAAACATAAAAGTACATTTTAATAGTATCATAAGTACATTATATGAGAATGAACACATTTTCATCAGCAACGAAACAAATAATTGTTTAGAAATGCGAAAAAATAAAATTAATTAAATAACACAGAAATAGTAATAAGTAAGTAATAATAGGACCTAATCTAGTCGGATTTCAATAAATTCTGCTTCGTGTGCTTTGAAGGAGCTACTTCGTAAATATGGCGGGTATGTAAAACAACACCTGTATAGTATCAACTTGAATTAATGAAGTAAGAAAATCACCTCAAGGTCCTCGTCCAGAACACGGAACAGTTCGGGACCAATTGCAGCTTTCAACAAAGCCCGGCCAGTTTCATATTCCTCTAATTTCTTTTTATAGATTAGGCTTTGGTACTCTTCCTCACAGTGCATCTTTTGCATTTTCTGACGGTAAATTTCGATTCTAAAATATAAAACTTTATATTAGTATAGTTTTTAAATATGTGCACAAAACGTGACACTAAGGAGCAAGGAAATGAAGCCAGAACTTTAAATACCACAAGAACGCAGCCTGAGCTATTTCTTAAAAAATGCCATACCAATAACAATGGGATCAAGTCACAAAATAGAAATAAAAAGTCACATTGACGAGTGTGGAGAGGGTAACTGTTTCGCCTCGCGAGACAGATGAGAAAATATTTAGGTAGCTGGCTCCATTTCATTGCACCCAATTATATTAAAATACTCCAATTTTAATAATACAAAAGTGTTTATACAATTTAATATTATGATACTATTACCCGAGGGTTAGTGTGAACACCGAGAGCTGCTATCTAAATAATAAGTTGTCGCTGCGCAGGCTCACCTTTTGTGCTTCGCTTTACGTACATCATAAAAAAAACCCTTTGTTTTATATTTATTGTCATTATTTACACGATAGTGATAATGTTAAATACTTTCGGAAATAGACGATATTATAAATCGAACCGTTTCTTTTAAACTTCTATCGCACAGCAAACTCAATCTTAGAAAATCTATGTCCTTTAGGACTTCGTAACTTTTGGCTCTATTTAGGTACGTTAGTTTTAGTCAAAATTTGCGCGAGTTCTTAAAAATGCGACACAACAAGCAGCTCTGAGATAGTGATGCTAAAAATTCGCTAAAATATTCCTTATCAAAATGCTTGGCTCGATAACACTCGCAAATTCACGAGCTCTCGCTCTTCAAAATCAAAAAAATGTGGAGACGTATTTTACATCAGCATAATTTTAACATAACTTTTTTATCAGCACAATTTTTTATTTTTTTAATCATGCATTCAAATATTATGTTAATCTTAAGGTTTTGATACCTTAATTCCCTCTGGATGCAGTTGTCACAGGGACCATCAACTACATTTTGGCATTCTGCTTTCCTCGCTTTGCTCGGTCCAGCTGGGAACAAAGTTAATGAGCGCAAAGCCACACAAAAATTAGCTATTATACCTTATAATAAAACTACAAATAGATAAAAAACACTGTTTAACCTTGTGCAAAAGTTGCATTGAAACATAAAATATAATAAAAAGCAGTAATATAAAAAATCACAATTTGCGGCTCGCTGACTAAACATGAGAATAAACTGAATAAAATAAAAAGGCTTCCATTCTGGCATTCACTGGGCAGCTATAATATGTTATACCAGCGAAATTCTTTTACTTATTATTTGTGCATTTTGTGTTATGTTTTTATCTAACACCACATAATTATGTAAAAGGAACAGTGATTCGACTCAGCGATCGACATAGGCAGTGAACAGACGTGCATGAAACATGTAACTACAGTTAATAAATTCATTGAGGAGTGGAGTGAGGTCATGCACGCTCCGTTTGAGGCATGTTTACGATTTATAAAAAATATTATGAGTTTTCCAATGGAAGAATGTATTTTTTAAAATATTATTAAAATATTAATAAACAGTTAGTTAATTATAGTAATACTAGCTGCCCGATGCAACTTCGTTCGCGTGGTGCTACCCTACCCTATTTGTGCATCTAAACCATCCAGAGCGTCACCCAAACGCATACAAAAAAATTAATTCAAATCGGTCAAGCCGTTTAGCCTCTGTCTGGACCACTATTGTTATTGACAATGCAATCTTAACTCGGTGCTGCCGTTCATTCTCCCAACATCAAAGAAGTCCTCTCACTGATTCTATTTACATATTATGCGCATTACACTATCTTTGAAGTTATAGTTAAAAAAAACCAGTCAAGCGCGAGTCGGACTCGCACACGGAGGGAACCGTACAATATTAACTTTGCTATGAAACAAAAACGCCAAAAAAAGACGTTTCTTGTATGGGCGCCCCCTTTATTTCATTTTTATTATTTTTTGTTATTTGGCACCCTTGGATTGGATTTGGATTGATATGTCTCTATTAAGTTTTTTATAATACATAATACTCGCCCATTTATTTGGTGATTGACAGAATGGATTGCCTTATTGCATATTACCACATACCTATAACGTTTTCATGGATTTGACAAGGCGGCTACAAATCATAGTTTTCGGTGATGCAGAACAAAATATACATAAATATATAAAGATTACATAAAGTTAACATAACACGCGTTGCTAAACTGATATTATTTATGTCATTTTATTTCTATATTATACTTTGGTTTTTTTTACTATGAATAGGTTGTTTGACCACAATCTCATCCTGTGATGTGATGGCAAGTGATGTGCTCAATTAATTTAAAAATAAATGTATTAATACCCAAATTATTGTTATAGTATTTTTTAACTTACCATGGTGAGATTGGGGACAAACTATTCTTAGATAAAAAAAAGTTTAAAACTGATTGCACATTGCCCAAAGAAACTTTGTTCTTATTTCGGTAATTATGAGAGGTGAAGGAATGGGTGAATACGTTTTATTCGATACATAATGTTTGACTCGTATCTAACGTTTTTTACCACAAACACTATGTGTGGCACATACATTAGGCCAATAAATGATTTATTTAAGTACATTTTTAAATTCCACTAAGTTACTTTTACCAACAATAAAATAAGCTAATCGCGCAATTATTGTCAGATATATAAAAGTTTATGTTTGAACTTGTAAAGTTTGATATTGCATACATCTGCTATTCTCATATCGCTGAGCAAAAAGTGATTTCTGTATTTGTAACAGTCAACAAGTTTCTGTTAGAAACTTCAATATAAATTTCACACTTAAAAATGCAACTGTCTTAATTAATATTATTATTTAACCAAATACGAGAATGACTTACCTTCACATGGTTCAAATGCCGTTGACCTTTTGACAGCAATAATTTTATTTCCGATTGTATGCCCAGGCAATGGTGGTGGTGGTCTGCTGGCATCAAACCTGAATGAACAGTTTAATAAGTTTTTAAAAGTACTCTACAGTAAACTCATTCACCATGACTTTAGTTAGAGAACATCTGGACTTTTGGAATTCAATTCTATCAACAAAACTATGGCCACAGAAATATAAATGAATTTCCTTTCAATTCCAAATGAAAACTTATGTTCCAAACCTATTAGGTACTAATACAGATTTAAAATTATCAACTTTTATGCATATTTATTTTACACAACCCATCTTACATGGTTTCACCTTTACATAAAGAATCATGGCAAGATCCATACAATGTATAAGTAATTCATATGTAATGTTAATTTTAAATAATGTAAATATTTTGCATGTCAGCTATTGACAAAGTGTACGATCGATTTAAACAGCTCCTTACACCTTGTAATGTACTACACTTTATGGCAAAATAAATGATTTGTACAAAAATATAAAATATTTTAGAGGGTTTTGAAGCACTTCCAATGTTGAGATTACATTACCAGCAACATGTTAATATACATTAAATATTATATAAACCCCGCAAAACATAAAACAACATAACAGTTTTAGTTGCGATTCGCCGGCATGGCATAGAAATTCGCATTTTTATCCCGGGGTTGTAAAAATATTTTAAATGCCTCCAAGTTATTCGTTGGGCACCTAGGATCAATTGTAAACTGTTGTCTTTCTAACGTCTCTAAAAATCTTTATTTTTTTGTACAAATCTCGCCATGATTCTTTCAACTCTATTTCTCTCTGTATTTTCTAGTGGACAACATAACTCAATATCAATAATTTATCCAGACTTGAAGATATTATAAAGTTTGGATGATATAATGAATTTAATGTATGTCAATCAGTAAAAAAGTGTTGCTTGCTATGAATATATATACCTACCTATATTGCAAGGCTGTATGTTTACGCAACTCAAAAAGCTATTCATCTCAGTGTTCCTTCATAAGACAAATACATTATTTAAAAAAATATAGGATTGCAAACCAATGTTTAACTTCCTTTTTGATCCATACCAAAATATATGTGAATTTAACTTAACATGACTTTTAATGAAGCATATCAGTCACATAAAGCACCCCCGTTTTATGTACTGATATTTCTTTAATAATAAGTAGTGAAATATGATAAGCCTTACATTGGTGGAAGAGGAGGTGGTGGTTGATTAACTGTATAAACCACAGCAGGATTTAGTGCTGGTGGACCTGAAAAAGAAATAAATTTATTTTAGTTTGAAGTAAGATTGTTATACCTATGTAACAAGTTAAAGGATAGGTTAGCCTTATGACAGCATTTATTATTATTTCACTTACCTGAATACATGGGTGTAGTCATCCGAACTGATGTAGATGTGGCTGTAGGCGGCGGCGGTGGTGGTGGCGGTGGTAACGCTGAAACGGGAGGCGGAGGCGGCGGGGGCGGCGGCGGAGCGACCGCGCCCTGCATCATCACCGGCACTGGAGCCCGCGGCGGCGGGTGAGATATATACGGCTCAGGCAAATACATCATTTGCGGTACGCTCTCAAGCGCCACTGATCCCATTTGAGCCAAGGACATGGCAGAATGACGTTCAGCTAAAGCTCGTGGTATTTGATTCGCGGACAAAAACAAAGTCTCTTCTTCTCTCGATGAATGTAAATACGTGCAATCAGCTCTGGTACAACCTGTTCTGTTCTGGAAGTCGTGGCAAAATTTTATTATACTTTTCAACGCTTCAGGATCTAGTTCGTGGCGAAATTTGCACTGCGAGCCCTTAGTGCAAATACCCCACGCGAAATCACGACAAATTTTAATTTGTTGATCTGACACCTTTCTTGTTCGCGGGTCCGTTGGTGGCGCTGTTTGAAGCGGCACAGGCGGCTGGCGGCCATTTTGATCACCACTGACACTCATGAACTAAAACAAAACATTTAATTAATGAAGATAAACATCACCAATAGTTTTTCATGATAATTTCAAACTTAACTTACCGTTGAGTTTTCGAGGATTCCGCTAAACAGCACCAGTTTAGATACACCATTAATATTTCACCACCAGTACCACGTTGTCCAGTATACTGTAAATAGATCCTATAACATGATATTAATAATATATTTTCTTTATTTGACCTCGTTGTCTCTACATCAGCATACGCTGATCCAACCAAGCCTCACATAAAACAACACGCACGACACACCACCACGCAGCACCAGGCAGAATGGGAATGAAATGAATGAATGATGATAACAGACAGACAGACCGTAGACAACGTGACGTAGACAAGCCGTAGACATGCCGTAGACCATCCGTAGACCAGACCGTAGACAAACCATAGACAGACTAAACAAATGAATGAACTGAACTGCACTGCTTTTGAATGAACACAGATGAGTAATAATGCGGACTATGATGTGAAGTTAGGCGGAAGACAGGGAAACAGTGTTCACAACCGTACGATAATTATCGTACATGTACGATAATTTCATAACTATGTACGATGTACGATGGTACACGACTATCGTACGCAGATTGTACGATAATTTCCATTCTAATGAAAAATTTGATGATTACACAGATAGCCAATAGCCCAATAACAATTACAGTTGTTTTTTAGTGTCAGCACCATCTATTGGCTCATTTCTTTCTTAGGAACATATTAGGAACACATGCTGTTGCTTCATGGCGCAATCTTGCTACTGTCTTCCAATCAGCGATCGATATCGATATCGTCGTTCGAGTTGGTGGAGTGTTGGCAGTTATTGTCTTTTCAAATTTGTATATAAAATATTAAGTTTTATTAATATTTGTTTATTCTGTTCTCGCAAATATAGAATATATTCAGTTAAACTTTTAAAAAATATGCTTGTTTTCATGTGTCTCTATCCTTTAACATTATTTTTTTCTTTATAAATTCGAGATGTTGGCGCGAACTATTATTTTTTTTCCATTTAAAAAACATGTTTACAAGATTTAAACTATAAAGTATTTGCAACATATTATTGTCACGTTTCATATGATTTTTTAAAGTATTTTAGCCATTTTCCTGATGGATACGATAATTTTGATCCATATAAGAGCATATACGATAATTTTACGGCCCTGGTACGATAGCTGCCTGGCTTCAGGTTGTGAACACTGCAGGGAAACATGGAACAAGCTGGAGGAGGCTTACTTACACCCAAAGAGGGGTCCAAATATACGGAAATTAACACTACAACTAACAATACTAAGAAAATACTAACAATACTATATAACTACTTGTAATCCGTAAAACTCAAAACACTTTTGTATTTTGAAATAAAAGGCTTTTTTATTTTTTATTATGTGAAAGTTAATGTGCGGACATCGAGGAACAATCCCTAGAGTAGTACCGTGCAATCCGATTCCGCAACTAGTCAGTGATTTGTCACTGATTTATATCTGCTCATGAGCGCCCTTGTACAGTATCGACCAAAAACTCGATCCGCGCGTACTTATTAAACATATACTTTTTGTCAATATTTCACAATGTCTTGCTGTTCAATAAGTGGTGTGGGAATAACCACGGAACAAAAAAAACTTAAAGAATCAAATAAATGATGAAATGAAATGTATTGCAAAGTGCTAAGGATGATTTTAGCTTGAATTTCTATTAAATTAATGGTGAATTGAAATAATTTGATTTTAATAGAAAAACTATTAAATCCATTCAATGATTAAATCGTACTTACTGATGGTATGAAACACCTCCATTATTAAGATTTTTCCTTCTACTATCATTCTTGCACTCCAAAATTGAACAGTAAGGCATATTTACGGAAAACAAGGAATGTGACGAGACTACCGACTAGACGTAGTGTTAAGATACGACTGGATACGACTGGGAACTGGGATCAAATATGCGTTGATTAAGCGTAACAACGCTTAATAGTGGCGACACGGGTCACGCCTACTTCGCACTTCCATTGTTTTTTTTTGTTCCGTGGGAATAACAGTCGAAATTCTAGTTATAAAACAAACGGAATCACTTTTCATCGGTAAGTAACAATTTATCACATGAATTTACTTATTTTTCATCACAGCTCAAGATATACTGGACGCCCGCGCTGACGTCATTTATGACGTCATCTCACTTTCACCCGTTATATTTCTATTTTCATCCTTTTCTTTCGATGATCGCGCCTACCCCGCTATTGCTGGGCTTGGATAAGAAAATCATTATCGATATTAGCAAACTTATTTTGTTCAGAGAGAAAAATGTTTTAGTTTACAATATTGTATTAATACTGGAATCAAGGGCGGATCAAGGGGGGGGGGGGGGGTCATGGGGGTCATGGTCACCCCCCTGGGCCTCGGCCGTCTAGGTCAACCTGAATTAAAAATCTAAATCACTCGCACGCATTACAACCTTGATTGTGTTGTCAATAGGTTCTGTGGTCACATGAGTAATGAAAATTTGATTGATATGGTTTTAAGTATAATTTTTTCGCGCTGCGCGGCCCCTCTTTTCTGTAGGACGTAATCACTAGAACTAATGGACCGATTTTAGGACCTGAAGGCTGGATCCGCCCTTGACTGGAATACATAACAGTGAAGATAAAAGGATTTGCTATATTTTTTACGCGGATGTATTTCGTATTTAGGTAATTATAATATACAATAAAAATGTCTGTGGTACTGTAAGTTCCTAACTTTATTATTATCACGTACTAGGTATCTTCATACTCTTTTATACTGGTGACACTGACCTAGATAACTAAATTCTAAAATGTGGTTATACAGTCAATAACGTTGAAGTTAAAAATAAATTATACATTTGTATTGTGACTTTATATACACTCCTTTGCAAAAAAAACGGGCGGTTTGGATTTTTCTACATTATTGGTAATTATTTAGTTCTAAAGTGGTTTTAATAGCCAAACTATGTTACTGACACTTTATAAAGGGTCTGGGTATGATAAAAAGTTAATTTCAAATTCGAATCTTTTGTTTTTAATAATAATGATCCCTTTTTCAGTTTGTGACTTTTTACTTAGTTTTCGCGGGTTCGCGGTTAAAAATTTATCAGGCAACTTAAACTAACTTTTAGTAGAATAATTTTTGTTTGTTGCATAATCCTGCCTTATAGTGACTTAAAACAGATATCTTTGTGTCGATTGTAATGGCAGAAAAAGCAGTAAGAGCTAGTAAAATTATAGCGCTGCTGGAAGAGGGCTGTAGCCAATGTTACGTCTCACAGCGGTTAAACGTGAGTCGTTCAACCGTCCAAAGAACCTGGACTCGATACCAAGAGACGGGTTCCGTTCAGAGAAGGCAAGGTTCCGGGAGAAAAAGTCTCACATAACCACGAGATGACCGCTATTTAATGACTCAGGCGTTGAGGAACCGAAAATGCAGTTACATAGACCTAAAAGAAACCTTGAAGAGGTACGAGGAGCACAAGTTAGCCTATGGAAAGTGAGAAGGAGGCTTTTAGCGGCTGATATACACAGTTGACGACCAGCGCGGGCCCCCAAGTTACTCCGTGAGCACCGGATAGCTCGATTGAGATTCGCTAGAAATTGCCTATATTGAACACTAGGTAACTGGAGTAGCGTACTCTTCTCCGATGAGGCTCGAATTGGTCTGAATGGTGAGGACCGACGTCGGCGAATGTTACGAAGACCAGGGGAATGCTATGCCGACGTGTGTTTTGAAGAAATCACCCCTTATGGTGGAGGGTCTGTTATGTTTTGGGCGGGAGTAACTTCCCGCTATCGTACCGAGATAGTTTTCATTGAAAATGGCTCATTCAATGCCTTAAGATACACAACAGAAATCATAAGATACACACTGACTGTAATTGGTGCCATTTACATGGACGATAATGCTTGGGCCCACCATTCTGGCGACGTAGATGCTTATATGCAAGAGGTCGGTATTCGTCATTTGGACTGGCCAGCGCGGAGCCCCAACCTTAAACCCTTTGAGCACGACTGGGACCACCTAAAAAGGCGAGTACGATCTGTCCAACCACTTCCACAAAACATCAGGGAGCTTAAACGTATGATCTTGGCTGAGTGGGAACACATTCCACAGAACACAATCAAAAGCCTGGTGGAAAGCATGCCAAGACGATTACATGCCGTAATCGCTGCAAAGGGAGGTCATACTCGTTATTAATTTTTATTTAGTATATCTTTTTTTTAATAAAAATACTCGTAGTATTAATTTCATTATACCCATAAAAATGACCATTTTCTGTTTACACTGACTAAAAACCCGATTCCAGGATTTAAAGTGTTAAAAAATATATTCCCATTGATAATAAGAAATTTATAGTCATTTATGCTAATGACATACTAACAATATTAATATTATCCATAGAAAAGCAAATGACTGTAGGGTGCCCGTTTTTTTTGCAAAGGAGTTTACTTTGTTTCATTACTACTATTATAATCTTCTTAAATAGCCCCTGAAACCATATAGGTAGTAAACTAATTTTTTACCTAATTAATTAAGTATAACTAAATTAATATAATGTAATATTAAATAATAAATACATATACCTATATCTAGTCATTTACATTAAATTTCATTGTACACGAACATGAGAAATATTTAGACAGATGCCAGTATTGATTTATCACTCCCAAAAATCCACTGCATTCCAAATTTTACCAAAATAGTGCCATTATCGAGAATGTTTACATCATACTGCCGAATTAATACCAAAATATACTATGCAAACAATTATTATAAACAAACTTGCTAGTTACGATAACGTAGAAATATTTGTAAAAAATCATGACAAATGTCTGATATTAGAATACTCCTACATTTATATTAGTGCAACAGGTATCGATATCGATATACAATTTTCACCCTCATCTCTAAATCTTAGTGTGTCCTTGACTGAGCCAATCACGGCGCACTGCCGGTGGTGGGGAATAGGCGGAATAGATTTCAAGCAAAATGTATGTAATTGCGCTTCTATGGGTTAATTGCGGACTATGGACTAACTAACCCCTTATTCATAATAAAGTTATCAAACGTTGATTAGCGAAAATTCCGAAGTCTTTATCTGACTGACCGACTGGCTTGCAAAAAGTATTGAAATAGGTAGTTCTTTGAGTATCATATTCATATATAAAAAACCCGCCAAGTGCGAGTCGGACTCGCACACGGAGGGTTCCGTGTAATATTAACTATGCTCTGAAAAAAAAAAACGCCAAAAATATTGAATGAAAGGTAAATTGCGGTTTACGATTTATGACGTATTAAAAAAAACTACTTACTAGATCTCGTTCAAACCAATTTTCGGTGGAAGTTTGAATGATAATGTACATCATATATTTTTTTTAGTTTTATCATTCTCTTATTTTAGAAGTTACAGGGGAGACTATTCAGTTTAGAAAAATAAATGATATTAGGCACCTAAATATCATTTTTGAAGACCTATCCATAGATACCCCACAGGTGTGGGTTTGATGAAAAAAAAATTTTTGAATTTCAGTTTGAAGTATAAGGAACCCCAAAAATTGTTTATTTTCTATTTTTGTGTGAAAATCGTAATGCGGTTCACAGAATACATCTACTTACCAAAGGAGAATGGCGAGATTCCATACATGCTTGGACCTACATTTTTTTGTAACGTATATGACAACCACTGTCGAATTCCTGTAGAGTAATAAACTGTTATGCTATTTCTAAAAAATACTTTAACAAAAAAGCTGCAGTTTTTTTTTATTTGAGTTAAAAGGTTTTATAGGTTATGCCGATTTTGACGTATTAAATGAGTAACGTTCGATATACCTATTATATGTACATTTTAAAAATGTGGATGAAATCCATTTAGTTCTACCCGTTGGTTCTCGCGAGGGACGCGCGTCCTATTATAACAATTGATGTCATTGTTATATTTTTAACCGCGAGCCAAGCGATTAATTATGATTTCACACTAGTTTTGTAGACAATAGAGGCAGAGAGATGCTGAATAAATATGTTATTTAAGTACCTAACAATTGTTTCTAGTATAGGTACTTACCCAGGTAGGTATATCCTACTGGTAGGTAGTATGTACTTTGAAGTATCGGGACATGCACAGGCTTTCAATAAAACAAGGTCTTTTTTATTTAGGTTTTTATTCATCAAAATAAAATCCAATCACAATATTGTCTAAGAATTCTGCCAGTGGATTTATATTGCGTTCATGGAAATCCAAATAACACAGCCAATTGTCGATTATCTAAAGTCCATTCAAATGCCGTAGTCACGAGTAGAAAAGAAATCGGTATCCGTAGAAGAGCAAAGGGTCGTGGTGTAGTCAGGAGTCAACCAAAAACCGTAGGAACGCGCACAAAAAGAAAGTACCTTTTGAATTGTGTGACAGTCACAGACAAATCAATCAACTTCTTATTAGTTTTAAGTTTGGCAATCAAATCCAAATTAGGACTTATTTCTGCCATTGTCGAGTTATATTATAATTTCCCGTCAAAAAGTCGATCAATCAACTTCACTCAAAGGGCTCGCTGACCATAGACTACGTACGCGTTTCATTTGACGCAAAAAAATATGTCATCGTGTTATAGAGTCATAGAGAGTTTGTATTAATAAATGCAATGACATTTTCAACTAAACTCTGTTAAAAATAAAATTATTTATCATTATTATGACTAACAGAAATGTTTCAAATATAAAAAAACATTGTGGACATATGTTGTTTTGAACAACGTTCAAAGGAACATGGAACGACATTATGGGTGCGTTCCAAATCACAATCAGCTTAACTAACAGCCTAAAATATATAAATGTATATTTCTGTTTTCTAGACATACTGCTAGTCCTGAAAAATATTGAATTATGTTATTTAATTTAACTTTAATAAAGCAATTTTTTGATATATATTATGTCGTTATACGCAGCTAGGGCCAATTTCGCCATTGTCCTTTCAACAGTATAGTTCTTATAGATTCGGAAAAAGTGGCTGTGACTTACGGACGGACAGACAGACAGACAGACAGACATGACGAATCTATTAGGGTTCCGTTTTTTGCCATTTGGCTACGGAACCCTAAAAATCAGCTCGCAAAATTTAAGAAAAGTAGGTACAGTAGTACCCAAAGGCCTATTCAGTTATTGCCATTTAAACAGTTTTAGTGAAAGAAGCAACCCTAGTGCTTTTTCTGGTGTAAATAAAGATTTAATTGGTTTATTAAGCATTTCCTTAATTTTTGCAGCTGCATCTGGATTTTTCAGCATATATTCGATTACGAATGCAGTATCCTCACGACCATCTTCTTTTAAAAGTAATGCAGCTTAATTGGCCAATTCAATTGGATCTTCGAAGACCTTCCGTTCTTCTGTTTGCTGCCCAGATCTTCGAATGCTATTCGAGGTTTTTTTGTCGTTGTACCAATAGACGATGTCGACGGTTCTGGAGAGATTAAATGTGCACTAGGTCTCTCTTCATTCGATTCTTGGAAGACAAAATTGTTTGACACGCAACTTCGCCAATCAACATTAGCCTGAAGCCATCATGCCTGCCCCCTGGTGGTTGTCGACAATCGCCATCGTTAAGCAGCTATTAGACCATCCTATTTGCGATTACACGTTCCTATTTCCTAGTTAGGAAATAGGAACGTGTAATCGCAGAAAGAACGGTTAAGTAACTATTACACCGTCCTATTTTTAGGATCCTAACTAGGATGGTTCTAACTAGGAAGCAGGAAGCTACTTAAACACTACACTATGCTTTCTAAATAGGACGCGGCAAAGAGTGTAGCAACTATACTAAAGCGGGACGGACGACTCGTAGAGATGTAACAAAGGTCGATTTAAAAAAAATATAACGATACTTACATCGATGTTCTTCCGATGTTTTAAGTTTTTTATTATCTCAAACCGATCACACAACTTAAAATTTTAATGAATACAAATGAGCTAATTTATATTAAAAAAAAAACAAAATTGAACTTTATGTAAGTAAGTACCAAGTATTAATTTATAAATAATGTAGTATTTTCAATGTACGGATTATTTTTCTATTATTGTTTTTTGATTACTAATGACCTATACATTCATCCCTCAAAATATACGCCAAGACTTTAGAAGGGCCTTTTATAATTATTTCAAAACATCGATGTTTTGAAGAACAATGTTACAATCCCTAAACGTCCTAAATCGGAGCGACGCGATTACACTTTCCTGTTTAAGGAAGTAGAGCGGTTGGGACCTTCCTATCTAGTGAGATGACACTAAAGCAGCTATGAGACAATCCTATTTCCTATTTCCTAACTAGGAAATAGGAACGTGTAAACTGAAATAATACAAGGCTGTACGTAAGGCTTAACCTTTGCCTGCCTTTTGGCGAATATGAAAAACAACAACATATTGATGTATGTATGTAAGTGATGTAGGCATGCAACATTCAACATAAAAAATCGATTATTAATTAATCGATAGTATTTAGCATGAAAAATCGATGTATCAATAATCAATTTATCTTAAAAAAAACGATTTTGTTATATAATCGATTTATTCTTAATTTTTTTAATTTATTCCAAAATACACGCCAAAATATTGTATTTAACACAGTTTTATAATTAATGTTTGAGAATTATAATTAACATAACACCAAACTAAACTATTCTAAACATAAAAAAACTACCAAGGAAACGAATTGTGTAGTGCAGTGTATGAATAATGGTTTATTTGTGTGAGTTTGGCGACACAGGTTCCCGTGCTAATATTGTCACTTGCGATTTCTGACTGTTTTTTCTGTTCTGTGAGACGCCCTGACGCACAGGTGGCGTTAATTTATGTACCCAATAGTAATTCGACCTTATAGTAATTCGCGTTACGGCCAGACTTAAATATCGGGGTATGGCAGATGAAAAATGGATTTAAAAAATCGATTATTTGCAATATTAAATCGCTTAAGAAAATCGATTTTAATTGTAATGACATGACATCACATTAGGGATGTGAAAAAATAATCGAATTATAATCGATTTTTTACAATCGATTTTAATTGTAAAAAATCGATTATAATTCGATTATTTTTTCACATCCCTAATGTGATGTCATGTCATGATCCAATGGATGTGTGCTAAACTTGACATTGGCATAATGATAAACAAGTGCCATAAAAAAAAAAAAAAAAAAAAAAAATGGATGTGTGTGATGTGGTGTGGGTGGTGACTGACTGTGACTGGTGGTGTTGAGAAGTAGAAGACAAATCAAATTCAAGAAGAAGCGTTGTATTGACTTTGGTTGTCGGTTCATCGGTTTCTTATTGTGATAACAGTATTTCTATATAATATATTTTTTATTTAGGAATAGATTTGAATCTTTATACAAAATGGCACAGTAAGTAAATTCAAGAAATTACTCCATACATTATTATGCCGGGTAGCATGACTTTCAGTTTTCAACATTGGTCGTTGTAATCTATATTTTAATTCTTTTTTTTTATCTTATATGTTACTGTATGTTTGGTAAATCTCGGTCTCTAATGCCTCTTGCAAAAAGAAAATTGCAGCTGTTTGTAAAATTTTATAGATATCAATGCATTTGCAGATTAAATAAGTGTGATCACTGAATAAAGGCTTTTTTCCAGTAAAAAGCTGTAAAAAATGATAAATACTATTTAGGTTTACTTAACCATAAGTATGTGATAACATAACCTTTATTTTAAATAGATGGGTTATGTTATTGGACTTATTGATTTAGGTTACCCTTACTAAATAGTGATATACATAACATTACTAGTAAATTTTCTTTTCAATCAAACTACAAAATAATTTTAATTTTATCATGATATCAACAAGCCCCATTAATGCTTTCGAGATAACATGGCTGTAATATAAGCATTTATTGTATCCTAATTCTTATGAACATGATAAAACAGAGCTAATACATTTGACAATATTAATAAAACACCTTTTAAGAGAAATCATTGAGTGTTGAAAACATTAGAAGGGCGTCTTGATAGCAAGGTTATTTGAAGGTGAATAGTACTGGAGTGCTTGTATGATATTATCACGCTTGTGTTGAGTTTTACAGTATTGCAAATAAGTTCACATACTTCTAAATAAATGATTCTGCACTTTATACATTCATAATTACTCTACACACTAATAGCAATATTTGGATAGGTTATGATTACTTTTACTAAAGAAATTAATTTAGAAATTTGCATTAATTACTTCCAAGCTACTTCTAGTGTGTTCAAATAATGAGGCTAACAACAAGCAAGCAAGGTTGCCATTGTCAATGGAAAAGTAATTAATGGATTTCTTAATAACCTAAAATTTAATTAGGCCAACGTAAATGGTAGATTATCTCAGGTATTATATTGATATACTATATACAAGTTTTTTTTGGCATTTTGCTATTGGTACAGCTGGAAATATTTTTACAGGACACCTTATTGTTATAAATCTATAGATTTAATAGAATATTTTTTGCTGAGTTTATTGCCAAATCTTCTCAGCAAAAGCAACCTTCTAGACATTAGTCTGTCATCATAACTGCCTGTGGAGGCCTATTTGAATACATCTATAACATTTAATATCTAACCTAATAAAATATTTTTATTTATGTAATACTATGTAAATGTTCATAAATTGTCACAGGATCAGTTGGTTATTTTACTGTCTTTGTTTTAGAGCAAAAGCTGACATTGCCCTCATCGGCTTGGCTGTTATGGGCCAGAATCTGATTCTTAACATGGACTCAAATGGATTTGTGGTCTGTGCATACAACAGAACTGTTGCCAAGGTAAAAAAATGCCTTAACCCGTTGGTTCTCTCGAGGGACGCGCATCGTATTATAATAATTGATGTCATTGTTATATTTTTAACCGCGAGCCAAGCGATTAAGCAATTGTTTCTTATTTAATTAAACATAAACCTAGCCTATAATGAATATTATTTGGAATAACATTAATCTATAATTATATGTAGATTCTTGATTAGTAACGCATGTCAAATAGAATTTAATAACAAAATGTATTTTAGGTAGATGATTTCCTTCAAAATGAAGCTAAAGGGACAAACATCATTGGCGCCAAGTCTTTAGAAGACATGGTAGCAAAACTCAAGAAGCCCAGGAAAGTGATGATGTTGGTCAAAGGTTGGTTTAGTAAATCTTTTTATAACAAGTACCTTAATAATAAAACATTGCACTATATCCATTCAATGACTCTTTACTTAACTGCTGATAACGGTGCCAAGGTCAAATGAAGTCAAGGTTTTATGACAATACTAGTTTTTGCTGGTCATTTAAATGCGTTAACAGATTAATTAGAGCATTATATTACTACTGGCTGGACTGTTTTAATGGGCCTTTCACTGTCAGATAGGTAATGTTATAAGAGGTAACTTGAGTACTTTATTTTAGTAAAGCCCTTGCTAAAAAAATAAAACCGTACACGGCTGAAACAGTGGAGGTTTGCTAGTAATAATATTGTCCTGAGGTCATTCTTCACACGTCTGTCTGATCCCAAAAGCAGAGCTTGTACTATTACACGTTACTAATTATGAATAATTTGTTATAAGCTGGATCGGCGGTTGATGAGTTTGTGAAGAAGCTGTTGCCGCTGCTGGAGAAGGGCGATATAATTATTGACGGTGGCAACTCACAGTACACAGATACAGAGCGCTGGTGCAAGGAGTTGAAGTCAACTGGCATCCTGTACATTGGCATGGGGGTATGATTTACTGTAATCATTTATATCAGGGTCATTGTGGCCTGTATCTTTCAATGTCAACAGTTAATGTCAAATTATGGACCAAAATCTTGTTACTGTTGAAATTTTCATAAAATTATACTGTAAGAAAGAATATTTTCATGAATAGGTGAGTGGAGGTGAGGATGGTGCTCGTTATGGTCCGTCTCTAATGCCCGGCGGTCACCCAGCCGCATGGCCTCATGTCAAGCCTATCTTCCAGGTATTGTAACCATATTGAACTAAACTTATGAATTATAAATTAATATAAATATATTTTAATCATATAGGTAATATTATTTTTAATTATAGTTTATTGTATAATTGTTTTATGCCAGGCAATATGCGCCAAGGCCAATAATGAGCCCTGCTGTGATTGGGTGGGCGAAGATGGCGCAGGACACTTCGTTAAAATGGTCCACAACGGTATTGAATATGGAGATATGCAGCTCATTTGCGAAGGCTATAATCTTATGAAGGATGTTCTCGGTATGTTAACTATCATATTTATTGTTATACTATTTTTCATTCCGCGTTTATGCCAGTGTTCCGGGCATGAAAAGTAGGTCGTCTCTCTCCATGCCATAGGCTACTTGCTTGCCAAATTTCATCATTATTGATTATTCCGTTTTAGCGTCAAGAGCTAACAAACAAACAAATACGCTTTCGTCATTCGAATTCTATCACTGAAATGTGTAACGTTTTGTTTCGTACTTAAAATTCTAAAACATTTAATAATGATTGCGTGACTTATTTATGTTGCTATTTTAGGTTTGGAACAAGGGGAAATGGCGCAGGTGTTCGATGATTGGAATAAAGGCGACTTGGACTCCTTCCTAATAGAAATTACTAGGGATATATTGAAGTACAAAGGAACCGATGGTAATAGACTACGTCAAAGAAATTAAATTAAAAATGCCTTTACAACACTTTATGTATGGTATAATAAAAACTGTTTTGATTCCAGGTAAATACCTATTGCCGAAAATTCGTGATACCGCTGGACAGAAGGGTACTGGAAAGTGGACCGGTATCAGCGCCTTAGAATATGGAGTCCCTGTCACGCTAATCGGCGAAGCAGTATTTGCCCGTTGTCTGTCTGCATTGAAAGGTTAGTTCTCTTAAAAGGTTATTGACCATCCAACCCATTTTATAATAATAATTACGTGTTAAATTAAAATGCAAGGAGTATTCGTCGAAAATTATGAATGGAGACCATCCATCTCAGAGCTAACACTGTAACATGTACCGACAAAACTCATGTATTAGTATAGGCACAAGCATCCCCTTCCGAGGGTATTTGCAGTTTCTTGCCGGAGTCTTCGCAGTTTAAGTGTATTCCGAAGCGGTGGTAAATTCAACTGTATGTACAAATTTAACGTTCATAAGTGCCTTACTAGGGCCTAAACTGAATAAATTACTTTTTGATTTTGATTTTGACTTCCCGGATAGAAAGTTTTTCTTTATTTTTTTTCATCGTAAAGTCATTGGTGAAACCATACATAGGTTTAAATGTGAGTACCCTTGATTTCTATCAATCGATTTAGCTTAACATATCATTTCAAAAAATTAAATGTTACCATATTTATGGCGTGACAATGATTTTAATCTTATCTTACATCGACATATCATATCTTAATTAATCTTATCTTTATAATTCGTATCATATTTCGCGTGTTTTAGTTATTTATATTTATGGTCCGATGATTGTAAACACAGTTTATAACTGGCTATATTGTAAATTGAGAAATATTCACATCCACATGATCCCAGACCGAAAAAAATATTTCTACAAAATCCAAATATAAAGTATAGTTTTTATTAAAATTGGCCTCGATACTCCTTTGAGCATTTTTTGGATATTAAATAATTATAAATATTTAGATTACACCCAGACTCGGGACAAACAGACTGGTTTGCACCTAAATGCCCTGGACGGGATTCGAATGCGCTCATCGAGGTTTTGATCGGGATCAATTTTCTATATTTAATTGTGAATGGGGAATGTATTTTTGCCGGGTTGCCTATCATAATAATATTATTTGAATCTTTCGAAAAAAAACTTTTTTTTTTATACCACTAAGGTGGCAAACAAGCATACGGCCCGCCTGATGGTAAGCAGTTACCGTAGCCTATGGACGCTTGCAACACCAGGGGTATCACTCGCGCGTTGCCGACCCTGAAGAAATCTCTTCACACCCTAATCATGGTCTTGTTTCTTAAATACACTTGACAGCAATGTAAAGAACTTGAAAAGTTTGGTGGCTGTTACGCATTTGGCCGCAACCTCTTCGCAGCCAGGCCATGGACAAGTATTATTTTGTTACATTTATACGTTCATGACTTAATTAAGTTCATTTTATTTTTATATATTGTAAAAAAAAAACTCGATCAAAAACACGATGAACACAATCTTGCAGCCGGATCTAGTACGCCAACCGGCCGGACAATACAGATTATAAAACATACATTTTCTATATTGAACTTACATACATAGTCTTTCTAGTATTGATGGCGTCAAAATCAGCTGCCTTGCAATATCTGCTATGCGGTGCCTATACATTTAATTTTAGTTCAATGGTAATGCTGACAAATAGAAAAGGGTATAAAGTAGTAAGCTTATAACATGTTTCCAGATTAATTTATTCTGCAACTCAATGCCAATTTCTGAAAGGCAAATCAAAGTAATCTATGATAGAAACTTGCCGTCTTTGTCATTTATGACGACATTGACAATGACAGGTATACTTTAAACAAGAGATTAACTTTGATTTGGGTTTCAGAAACTAGTAAGTGTAGTACAAAAATATATGTGTGTATTAACTTTAATAGATGAGCGCGTGAAAGCTAGCAAAGTCCTGCCTGGCTCCTCGACTAAGTTCACCGGTGACAAGAAGGTGTTTTTAGAACATTTGCGCAAGGCGTTGTACGCTAGCAAGCTTATATCCTACGCTCAAGGGTTTATGCTGCTTAGAGAAGCCGCAAAGGTTTGTACTATTATTATTACTACAGATTTTTCCATTATCTTGTCTGTGTATCAGTACTAGGTACTACGCTTTATGGGATGTGGGTCTCCAAAAAAATGGTAATATTTTAACAACGATTATCGGGACTATGTTGTATCTCTGTTTTTCATAGTAGACTCTCAGTCTCCGCCATTAATTCAAATACGAGAGACATTTTGACAAATAAATTTTACGAAAAATATTCCAAATACATGATCTAACTAACCAGTGTACATATAAAACTATATAGTATGTATCTAAATTTTAATCAAAATCATTTTCCATTCATAGATATCTTCTAAGAACTCTAGTAATGCAAACAGGTTGAAATCTCTAAAACATTCTTATTGACGTCAGATTAAAGTGTTGTTTTGTCAATACCAACATTACCTACTTACATGCTCAAATAGTAGCTCTTAAGTTTATACATTTTCTGTACTATATTCAACCTTAAATGGTCAAAATAAGTACGCGACTGTACAATAGTGACGTCACAAGTATATCGTACAAAACTGCATATTAAAATACGCCAAATATTTCAATATTAATCATTTCAGGTACACAATTGGAATCTAAACTACGGGAGTATCGCATTGATGTGGCGTGGCGGTTGTATCATAAGAAGCGCATTCCTCGGGAACATCAAGGTAACCTTCCAGTATTAGCGCGACTTTGCTATAATATGATGATAACACAATGACATTCACGCATACAGTGTCAGGAGTTGACCTCGTGTCGATTGTTGTTACGTCATTTGGTATCTGTACCTTTTTGGCAGTCATTACGTGATTCATTGATATTGCTGTAGTTGTGGCCGCGTGCGGCGCTAATAGTTTTCCTGCATATACAGGATGTTGTTTTGGTCGGCGACAAGCGACCCAGGAGCGGTACTACAAAATATATATTCCCCAAAAATGGACTTAATTCCATTAAATACTGTCAATATGTTGAGAAATACCTTATTCAATTTGAAATAAAATTACCGCAAAGTATGGTTACTAGGCACGTGCATAGACTAAAGCTAGGCGCAAGCCGCCATCGCCCCACCCCTTTACTCCCTCGTACTCCCGTTGAGTATTATGTCTACACTTTAGCTTATTACATGATTTTCAAAAAAAATTTTTTTTATTTTTATTATTAAAAAAAAAAAAAGTATTTTTTTAGCACCAGTATCATTTGTATTATCGACCCTGAGTCGCTCGTCGCTGACCAAAACAACGACCTGTATTTTTTGGTAGTGCAGTTCCAAATTTTAGTAAACTTTTTGTTTTCCTTAAGGCGGCCCTCTGTGGCCGGCGCAACTTCAACGCGAGCATAGTCTAAAAGCTTGTTGTTTCATCCAACGTAATGTTTGACTGCGAATAAAGAGAGATAGCATCAGAGCCGTCGTTTATCAGTCGGTAAATTCCGCTGATCACTCGCGGCCGCTTCGCTAGGTCGTCATTCATGATTTCGCATTCATAAAACTTGTTCCAGGAGTATACTTCTTGAGAAAAAATCTTACAAGTTTGTGAAAAAAAAGATAGTTATTTAGAATCTCCAATACATTTGCAAGCCTGGTATCTTAATGTTTTCTTTACTTTTACAATTTATAGGTACATTAGATATGGCCAAAGTTCAGGCAAAAACGCTGTTTTTCGGAGGCTTTGACTGAATTTGTTTCACACTTTTTTTAAATTACGCCAAGATACAAGGCTAGATATAGTACACAAGATACTAATTTGTTCAAAATATCTAACGAAAAATGTTTAACAACGCCATAATAAGTACAGGGGTTTTGTATGAAAAGTATGACGAATTGAGTCCTCTTAAGATATCTTTATGATAAAAAGTAGCCTATAATATGTGTATATGCCTATCAGGAATACTGTAGATTCTTCATCTGAATCTGATGAATTATTACAAGTCATAGAACACGTTTTGTTTTTTATATTGTTAGTAATATAGTCATGAGAGTTTGTTATTATTTTCCTGAAGCCTGTAGACCTCTCACTCCAATGGCATACCTATAAACTGACAGGGATATCAGTGGTTTTGATTACATGAACATACTAAACACGTCTAATTGATATTTCGGACAGATATATACTATTATATGACTAATGTTAGTAATAAGTAAATATTAAGAAATTATAAAGATACACACGCTATCGTCACCACAAATCAAGGCCACAGACGTAAATGCTCAGTTACCTTTACCCTCTGGTCATATTCACGTACAAATGTGTTTTTTCTATAGATTACATTATTGGCTGATTTATTTATTCATATTATAAGAAACTATTTCTTTTTATTCTCATGTTACTTTTATTATATTGTTTTATACTATTAAGGTAATAAGTGGTTACCGTAGCCTATAAGATAGACCTATAGTAAATACGTAAAATGCTCTAATCCTAACTAATATTGTGCGAAAGTGAGTTTGTTTGTTACTTCACGCCTCAATTACTCAACGGATCATCATGGAATTTGGCATGCAGATAGCCTATGGTATCGAGAAGGACATAGGCTACTTTTTATCCCGGGTGAAACCGTGGGAAACAGCTAGTAGTCTATAATATAATATCCTTCTAAAGTCTTGGCGGATATTTTGAGGGATGAATGTATAGGTCATTAGTAATAAAAAAAAAAATTAGAAAAATAATCCGTAAATTGAAAATACTCCATTATTTATAAATTAATTCTTGGTACTTACATAAAGTTCAACTTTGTTTATTTTTACCATCAGACGAATTATTTTTCTAATAGTTTTTTTGATTACTAGTGACCTATACATACATTCATCTCTCAAAATATCCGCCAAGACTTTAGAAGGACCTTATATAGCTTGTTATTGTGTGTACCAACAGGATGCGTACACAAAGAACCCGCAGTTGACCAATTTACTGTTGGACCCGTACTTCAGCGAGCGTATAAGCGGCTCCCAGCAGTCGCTGCGGCAGGTGGTGGCTCAAGCTGCACTGGTCGGTGTTCCAGCGCCGGCCTTCTCCGCGGCACTTGCCTTCTACGACGGGTACCGGTCTGAGGTGCTGCCCGCTAACTTGCTACAGGTATTCCTCTTCTTATTTTTAAGTTTGGCAACCAAATGCAATTAGGACTTATTTCTGCCAGTGGTGCCGATTCTGTTGTAAATCGCACTAAACTAATTTTAGTCACATCTCATCTCTTTCTTACGAACATTTCAAATTAATCTTTGATGTCTTATTTTGCGTGTATTTAAGCGTAACCGCGATCGATGGCGACTAAATTTATATTGAAAACAAGCATTGGACTAATTTGACAGGACTAAACTTCTTACATCCTTTTCTTATGTTCTTTGTTAGAAAGAGACATAGTGAGATTAAAATTAGTTTAGTTGTGAACAACAGAATCAGGGCCAGTGTCGAATTAAAATAAAATAAATAAATATCCTGCGACATTCCTCACACACGGCTAACTGATCGCAAACTAAGCAGAGCTTGTACTATGGAAACCAGATAACTGATATAATACATATACTACTTTTTGATTGTAAATGCATACTTAATCCTTAGTGGGAATCGAACCCACGACCTGCGGCGCGATGGTGGAATCTTAACCAGTCTTAACCAACCGCGCCAATTGGCCCGTCAAATTATAAAATAATTTGGTGGTCATTGTACTAAAACTTTTCACGGACTTTGAGATAACTTGAAAAGTCACAATACACAATTCATTTCATTTAACTTCACTGGTGCGCATGGATTGATCTTTATTGGATAAAATACCACCGATAATATGCAATAAAACTCAAAGTACACGAATTTATGAAAACAAAAACGAAAACGCGACGTCACTTTCCAAGTTCCCGCCAAAAAGTCCGTATTTCTTCGTTTTTAGTTTGGAACCTACTTTTGCCAGTGTTGAGTGTCGAGTACTTAAAGCACTTTCATATACTCGGCACTTTCAGCCAACTAAAAGTCGTTTTAGTAAAATGGCCACCATTTTACTAAAACATGACTTTTTTGTACTTTTCAAAGAATTTTTGAAATTGCGGCAAAGATTGACAGTAAAACTTATTTACAGGCACAAAGAGACTACTTCGGTGCGCATACTTACGAGTTGATCTCGAAGCCGGGAGAATTCGTCCACACCAACTGGACCGGGCACGGCGGCAACGTCTCCGCATCCACATACAATAACTAAACAGCTATTAAGCGAACAAAACTATTGCCAAAATAATATTGGCCCTCTCTTTTTTATGACTTACTTTCTCTTTAGAAGTATATTTCTATTTATTGATGGATTTTACAATAGGATTTAAGCTTGTTGGGATTTCTTATGTTATATTTTATGGCCTTTTCAATGTGATTGGAGGTAATGGTGGCAATAAGTGATTTGTGCGTATATTACTTGATACTTCATGAGTTTTATAATAAAATATAAGGTTCTAATACATATAGTATGGTACTTTGGAGCGATAACCATTTAAGGTTATACATAAATATCGATGAAAATCATAAGAAAAACATTCCGTCTTCATACTTGATCTATTAGGGCCTTCCAATCAGTTATTTTTGTCTATATTTGCTGGAGTGCAGAACAATTACTATATATATTATATTAGATGCATGTTCATTCCTTGATTGTGATTAACAAGGCTGTTTTAAACATTCCTATTTACTATAATTGCACTGTTTTGGTGGCTGGTAACATTATAAAATAAATAATATGTATTAAGCCAGCTAATTGGTTGTACGTATAAATAGTTATTGCTAACGATTTCATAAGAAAAATGTTACGGACCTATATCATGTACGAGAAAATGAAAAGGGTGCTTTTATTTTTTATAAATCTATATGAGGAATAAATGTTATTGCTTTTAGTTTCAGCAGTTTTATTTCGCATATATGCGAGCGTGATTTGATTTAGTGTCCAAGCCTGGTGCAAGGTCTTCTGGACCGGGAGATACTAGCACAAATTTCCTGGTCATTTGTACCAGGGGCTCTACCGCGTAACTTTGGTGGTAATCGTAACGAACACCATTAATAAATTTCATTCAATCAGGGCCCGCGAATGGTCATCGTCGCGTCATATCGCGTGCGCGTCATTGGATGAAATAATTAATGGTGTTCGTTACGATTACCACCAAAGATACAAAATAGCCCGGCTGTATGGCGATCTTTTAGGGGTCTAATTACGTAATGACGAAAAGGAAAATTATGGTCATAGCACTGGTACCGGCGGCCCAATTGCGCTAACGATTTGTTCCACAACATTTTTGTATTTTCCGATAGTCGTATGAAAAATAAATAGGCGGTTGCGCGTATTAAAATGAAATGTTGTAGACGTATGCTAGTTATTAAGTTGGTTTCAATAAAGTATTATTATTATATGACTAGTTATTATATCGTTATTATATTATTTGTACCTGGCTAGTCATTCATGAAAATCATCATGCCATACTTTTCCGACGATTCAAAATGGCCGCCATACTACCGCAAAGGTGCATGCCGGGGCATAGGTACCTCGTAGGTCCCTAGGGAAGACCTCGATTCGAGGCGTCTCTTTTTACTTACTCGCCACGAGCTACCCTGCGGCTTATCATTATTATTAGAGCTTTAGTTGTAGATCCAAAGAGCAACACGGTCGTCACGGTTGCGTCCGTTGGACCATGTTGCTTCACGTGAAGACTTGATAGCTATCTACTATCACCTTTTTACCTCTGAACCTTTTCATAATACTCTATGGAAATGTTATTCTCTAATTGACTAAAATCCTTATTCTATGGATTGACTCCAATGACTCTTCTCAATTTTGACAGAAGGTTTGACACAAGGCTACAAGGGTTCATGATATAATTATACCATGCGTTCATGGTATGGAGTGTAGTCTTGAGGTAGTCCATGGCAAAGTTTATAAAATAAATAAATATAGATTTTATAATAATGTCACATGCCATAAATTTACATGAATAGGCTACAATGAAATTTTTATTTGATGTCTTTTCGTCAATCCAAATTTTGGGTATGTACTCATATAATATAAATACGAGCCAGAACACGTAAGTAGAGGCCGAGCTTCTCGACAAGCGTATACTTAGTGCAAGAAGCGAGCTTAGCTGGATGCGAAACGCGACAAACCATTAGAAGTGGACCGCTTTGGAGAGGCCTATACCTATCTTATCGTGAATCGTGGATTACAGTCCTCATTTTAAAGTTATTATGAGAATAAAATTCCACAGGTGTTCATAGTCACATGTCATCTAGAGCAACGATTTATTTTATACAACCCGTCTCCAGTTTACCCGAGTTTCCGGGACGTAAAGAATCCCATGCTCTAAGTATGACAAATTAAAGTAACTATGAATCAAATTTCATAGTAATCCGTTCGGTTCCTACGAAGCTGAGTGATAGCAAACATACACACAAACTTCCGCATTTATAATATTAGTAGAAGTAGGATAGTCGAGCTATACCTACTAGATACCTAGTATAACTTGGCCCCGCGAGCTATCCCTGATTCAACCTACACAGAGGCTTGTTTATGATGGTTGTTATCTACCTATAGCTCGACTTGTAGACGTTGCGTATACAAAAGGCATGACTAAATGTCGAGCTCTCTTTCCTTGGTGCATATTATAATCGTTTGTACATTAAGCGGAAATGCTGGTGGCGTTTGTTCCATACAAACGTAATCCTCAGTTTCCTCTCTGGTCCAGTTTTGGAGGAGAAAACCGGGGATTACGAAATAGCGATTTCGTCTAAATAGGTATAATCAGTCTAAGCTGTAGTTGTCTCTACCGCCCTCGGACGGGAAAGCTCGGGCACAGCGCGACAGCAATAGATATGTTAAAAACCTATTTTTCTTTCTTGCAGCCATCCTTTCCTCATAAATGTCCCTCCTAGATATGTAATGTATAACTATTACCAAAATTATTCTTGCAGATAAATTGTCAAAACAGTTAAATTGATAATGATTTATGGCATAATTTTAATATCAGTTTTACTAATAATGTGGGCCCCTTGTTTGAGACAAGGCATGTGGTCAGACACCGGGCCCGTGTACGGCAGGGACCGCAAGAACCGCATGTTCAAGATTACACCTACAGGAGAGTGTTGTGACAATAAATGTGGATAATGTTCAAACTGTCTATACATTTTGAATGGTTTTTATATTGAATATAGTGAGAATATTAAAATATATGTTTCGTATTGGCTAATCAATTTTATTTATAGGTATTATTTTTAGTTATTATTACACCTTATAGTAAGTAGGCTTTGCCATATTGAGAAAGCCTACTATAAGGTGGCTCATTACGTGGAAGACAAGAATATATGGTTGTAGTAGCTTCTCTCTGCACTTGCATCCCCCTGGCTAAGTGACAATTGTACGAATAAGCATAAAATAATAATGTAAATATTGTATAAGTATTTGGAAAAAAGAAGCTGTAATATTAAAAGATCATCCACAAAAAAAAAAACCTTGCTGAGTTTCTTGCCGGAGTCTTCTCAGTTTAACCGGTGGTAAATTCAACTGTATGTACCAATATAACGTTCATAAGTGCCTTACTAGGGCCTAAACTGAATAAATGACTTTTTGATTTTGATTTGATTTTGAGTTGTACTACTGTTAATTATTCTGTGGTTGTATCAAATGAATACCAATAGCAGTGGCGTGCATTGGTTTTCGGAGGAGGTAGGCAATCAAGTACTAGGAGTTTTATTGCATATTATCGGTGGTATTTTATCCAATAAAGATCAATCCACGTGCACAAGTGAAATGAAATGAATTATGTGTATCGTGATTTTACAAGTTGTTTCAAAAAGTTCGTGAAAGGTTTGAGTACAGTGATCAACATTTTACTAAAACACGACTGAACGGACGAACGTGACTGATAATGCGGACTATGTAAAAGTTTATGTGCGGACTATATGAAAGTGATATTATAAATAAAATGTATGCGACTGAAGGACTTTGTGTCCATGGTCATGAACAAATATTTAAAAAAAAAAGCCAAACTAGCCTCGGTTGAATCAATCGATTTTTTAATCAATATTCGATCTTTTAAATCGTCTTTGGAGAAGAGAAACGGATCGATCTTAAGATCGCCACGAAATTAAAAGATCGAAAATCGATTTTAACGAGACCATAATATTCCATTTCGAATTTTCGAATCGATATTTTTCGCAGTATTATGTTAAATATTAAAGTTTTTTTAAAATAAATTAGCACACGTTCTCTTTCTCTCTCATCAATGCCGAAATCGATCGGAGAGAGTCTAAATCGTTGTTTTCCTAAAAATCTCGACAGTGTAAGTTTAATCGAATAACGATATTTGTTTAATTATATTATTATTAGTGACCTAATAAACAGTGAATTTTTAAAAATATTTTTTGGTACTAATTAACTAAGAAATATATTTTATATCATAATATAATATAAATATTGATTTTCTAAGGATCGATCTTTTATATATTTTTTTAATCGATATCAGTCACTTCCGATTTGAATCTATCGATAATAAATTTTGTCAAAGTACGGTAACCCTTTGCCACAGAATATTCAATAGTACTACGTACAGAAAACCCACTTCGAAAACGACATTTAAATAAAAAGCGACTTTTGGAACGACGTAATAAGGCGCAATCCAGCTCGCGCAGCGCTGCGCGCCTAAAATTATATTCACCTACAACTTCCCTCTCTTTCTATCGTATAACTCTATCCTGTATGACGCGGCACGTCTTACGGTAGGGTTGTCTAATGACGTATTATGAATCTTCAATATTTCCTTATCGGTTATGTATGTACCTATTACTATTCTCCTTTCGTGAATAATGACATTTTAAATATCCTAGCTAACTAATATTAGAGCAGAAAGTTATTTTTAAATGTCTGCTTATTTTAATCTAAGTTTTAGGCCTATACTGATACTTTGTATACTGAATGTGTATTCTGTCTACGAAACTAAATACAACTATTTTGGGGAAGGGTTTTAGTAACATACATGCATATAAAATCAATAATCTGGAATAACTGACGACGGGACAAGAAACGGCACGACTACCTAGTCCAGGGCCGTCAGACGAAATTCACAACGTTTGTTATTAATAATCTTCAAGTTTGTTATATAAAAAATAATAAAGTTAAAGAATTATTTAAAAAAGGATATACTGAGTAAGTAATAACAATTAGAATTGTTAAATTTTTCTGAATATTATTCTACTGATTTTTGAAATAGTGGTTTGTTAAATCTTAGTTATTTTAAAAAGGTAGAAGTAAAATCTACACTAATGTATATTCATTAGTGTATAATAATACTAGTATTATAAAAACGTAACATTGGTTTGTTTGTATATTTGAAGAGGGAACACTCTCTCTTCTGGAACTACTAACAGTTTCTAAAAAAAAAAAACAATATTGGTTCATAAAAGACGAAGTTATCCGCGAACACACATAAAAAAATATTTACGGTCGAATTGAGAAACCTCCTCCTTTTTTTGAAGTCGGTTAAAAATAAGTCACATGAGTTGTTGAGGTCTCAGTGGCCCGTTTAGATAAGATTGTGTCTCTTCTGGTCTCGTCTCTTTTTGACACACTGGTATGCTATCAAAACGGGCCTATTAGATCTTGCCGACCTTAATAAAGTCAGAAAGGACATTAGGACAATACAATGAAACAACAACAAAAAATCTAGTACCATGAAAACAACGATACCAACACAAAATATTTAAAATAAGAACAATAAACACTTTATATAAGTACGTAGGTATTTATACCCACACGCGTCTTTCGCTGCGGGCGCGTTGCAACCGACTAGCGTTTGTCCGGTAGACCCGTTGGCGCGAAATCGTACCTAAACATGGGAGTGAGACAGGCCTGCCTTTGCAATGCCAGCCAAACAAAAAAAAAAAAACAATACAAATAAATTGCGAAGTTATATTTGAGTTGCTCTAACGTTGGTAAACTGTAGTTTTTTTAATTTGGCTGGGTTACTAGTGTCACAACAGAGTAGGTATGGTTACTTTTGGTCCATAAATCGCGAATGTCAAATGTCAGTGTGCTACGCATAGTAAAAACGTGATTTATGCTTTCGTCGTATTATCCTAAAGAAGTGTGTGTGCGTGTATGCATATGCCGAAATCGTTTTAGTGGGCGTGAATTTGTTACACGAACTCGCGAGTGCCTGCGCGGCAAAGTTTGAAATTCTGTAGCCTTAGCACGAACCACTTTCGTATCGCCTTCGTAGCGTCATCGTATCGAGTAGATGTCATTTTTGACAGAAGTTCTATCGTCTACTCGAAACCTAGCTTGCGAGGAACGTTAAATTCGTCTAGAAATTTTGAAACATACATTTTTGATTTTATTGGTACACAATATTAAAATATTTATTTCCAATAACATAAACTAAATGAAATAATCAGCTTATCTTATATTATTAGCTAACGATATAAGGTATTACATCATCATTCCCATGTAAATGTTTTCTTTTTCACCATTGAAATGTGATGAATGTGGAAATATTTTTGAACGACAAGCAAAGAGTTCACGTGTTTAAAGGTTTGAATTTAGAACATAACAGACGAAGAGGATGGGTCTTGTGACTCCGTTAGAAATAATCTCGACGATTTTCATTTCTAGATTTGTGTTTTAGCAGTTTTAGGGGATTTCATATAAAGAGTGGCTCAACTTGAACTATTGAAATCCCCTAACATTTATACACTTATTATAATTACGTATACAGGGTGTTGTTTTGGTCGGCGACAAGCAACCCAGGAGCGGTAGTACAAAATATATATTCCCCAAAAATGGACTTAATTCCATTAAATACTGTAAATATGTTGAGAAATACCTTATTCAATTTGAAATAAAATTACCGCAAAGTATGGTTACTAGGCACGTGCACAGTCTAGAGCTAGGCGCAAGCCGCCATCGGCCCACCCCTTTACTCCCTCGTACTCCCGTTGAGTATTATGTCTACACTTTAGCTTATTACATGATTTTCAAAATTATATTTTTTTTATTTTTATTATTAAAAAAAAATAAAGTATTTTTTTTTATATTTTTTTTAGCACCAGTATCATTTGTATTATCGACCCTGAGTCGCTCGTCGCTGACCAAAACAACGACCTGTATATAGGATCTTTCAGAATCAATGGGTTAATTATGGCCTAAAAAATATTTTTTTCGGATAGTAGTCAAACAATACATGAGTATCCCCAATTGAATGTGTTTTAGTTAAAACTAACTTAAATACTATATTAAATGTAGAATAAAATAAAATAAAATAATTTTAACTAAATGATTCACCATATTTAGTTATAAGATTATAAATAAAGAAATACAACTAAAAATCTTAATACTTAAAAAAATAATACATTCAAAACATTCCAAATACCTACCTAAGATGCGAGGTGTTCACGTAACGCTCTCACTGAAAAAATCACGGTGACAAAGTCTACGTTAGCTGGCTTGCGAGTAGACGATACCATACGTCAGAATTAGTTCCAATTTCAAATTATATACCAAATTCATGGGTTAACGTAGTTGTTCGTGCTACCGATTTGAACGTTTGGCAGCGTTCGAATGACACATTCCCATACAAAGGACAATGGCGAAATTGGCCCTAGCTGCGTATAATGACATAATATATATCAAAAAATTGCTTTATTAAAGTTAAATTAAATAACATAATTCAATATTTTTCAGAACTAGCAGTATGTCTAGAAAATAGACATATACATTTATATATTTTAGGCTGTTAGTTAAGCTGATTGTGATTCGGAACGCACCCATAATCTCGTTCCATATGTTCCTTTGAACGGTATTTTTCTCCACATTGTTTTTTTATATTTGAAACATTTCTGTTAGTCATAATAATGATAAATAATTTTATTTTTAACAGAGTTTAGTTGAATATGTCATTGCATTTATTAAACTCTCTATGAAAAAAAAAAACTTTTTACCACTATAACACGATGACATACTTTTTTACGTCAAATGAAACGCGTACGTAGTCTATGGTCAGCGAGCCCCTTGAGTGAAGTTGATTGATCGACTTTTTGGCGGGAACTTATAATATAACTCGACACTGGCAGAAATAAGTCCTAATTTGGATTTATTTGCCAAACTTAAAACTAATAAGAAGTTGATTAATTTGTCTGACATTGTGTGACTGTCACACAATTCGAAAGGTACTTTCTTTTTGTGCGCGTTCCTACGGTTTTTGGTTGACTCCTGACTACACCACGACCCTTTCTTTGCTTTTCTACGGATACCGATTTCTTTTCTACACGTGACTACGGCATTTGAATGGACCTTAGATAGTCGACAATTGGCTGTGTTATTTGGATTTGCATGAACGCAATATAAATCCACTGGCAGAATTCTTAGACAATATTGTCATTGGATTTTATTTTGATGAATAAAAACCTAAATAAAAATGACCTTGTTTTATTGAAAGCCTGTGTATGTCCCGATTCTTCAAAGTACCTACTACCTACCAGTAGGATATACCTACCTGGGTAAGTACCTATACTAGAAACAATTGTTAGGTACTTAAATAACATATTTATTCAGCATCTATCTGTCTCTATTGTCTACAAAACTCGTGTAAAACCATAATTAATCGCTTGGCTCGCGGTTAAAAATATAACAATGACATCAATTGTTATAATAGGACGCGCGTCCCTCGCGAGAACCAACGGGTAGAACTAAATGGATTTCATCCACATTTTTAAAATGTACTTATAATAGGTACATATATCGAACGTTACTCAGCTGATACGTCAAAATCGGCATAACCTATAAAACCTTTTAACTCAAATAAAAAAAAAACTGCAGCTTTTTTGTCAAAATATTTTTTAGAAATAGCATAATAGTTCATTAATCTAGAGGATTTCAACAGTGGTTGTCATATACGTTACAAAAAAATGTAGGTCCAAGCATGTATGGAATTTCGCCATTCTCCTTTGAGTTAACTCTCTCAATACGAATACGTTACGCTTGCGATAGATTTTCGTGCTAAGGCCTCTGTATTGAATGTTAGGTTAGAATTTTTATTTAAAATGATTATGTAGTTTAATTGAATCAATATATCATATTATTGAATCTTATGAGGTAAGCATTGCTTATTTGCTGATATGGAATGCACGCCACTGACCAATAGGTAGGTACGTCGGTTTACCTAATCATACCAAATTTTTTCGTTAATCATCGCGACTATTTATTCTCGGACTCGGCATCTAGATAATTTAATCCCATCAAAAACATCATGTAAAATGTTGCCAATAGATCTGGTTTCCATAGCACAAGCTCTGCTTAGTTTAGGATATGACCGTGTGTTAGGAATGTCCCAGGATATTTTTTTATTATACTCAAAATATGCGGCTTGGCCGTTTCGCTACTAAAAGAACTATTGTATAACAGAAAAGTAATTAACAGTGTATCAATTTTTCACCTTACGCCCATGTGACGGTAGCGAAACGGGCAAACCACATAAATTGTGACTAAGGTGTAGAGTTTGTGAAGTTAGGGCTTGTAGAGTTAGGGCTTGTAGAGTTATAAGCTTGGCTCTACATGAGATCTGATAACTGTTTGACAGTGCGAGCCATATGGTCTCGTCTTGGCAACATTTTACATGAAAATGTTTTTGGTGGGATTTCACGTGTGTTCGTAAGTTGCTTATGACAATATTGGCTTACTATAGTATACAGTGTGTATAATCGGCTTACTATGGTATACAGTGTGTGCGAGACGGCCCGGCTTACTTGGAGTGCTTCACTTTGAATCAGACGACACTCCGTCCTGATTCTTTTATATGTCTATGCCTACAACATATTCAGCTACGTTATTGTTCCTATTGGACTTATCCAATTATTTATAATGATTTTTGTTCGTTACACTTATCTAACGAACAAAAGCCTCTTCTAGAGTTGGCACGCTATCAAGGTAAGTTTAGTATAAAGAAAACAAATATATTTTGTACAACATTTATTAAAATTTCAAATGTATTATTTTTAGTTGCATAGAAAATAAGAGATCCGACAGATAAAGTTTACAGTTCCAGTTGCGTTTTGTCGCGTTAGGCTTGGATAAAATAAAAAGGTGAAGATACGGTATCCAGCCTACAGCGCGTGAAACAACAAAACCACGTCTAGCCAACGTATTGTAACCTAGCTTAAGCGGACCTGTCATCTATGTCCTGAGCAGAAACAATCTTACTGTATAGCTATAACACTAAATGTAATTATTGTCATCAAGATGCCTATACTTTTTTATTGAACAGCTCCGTTTACAACTGAGGACAGGCCCTCGATTCTCGAGAATGGCTCCCAGTGCTTCAGCTAGACATAATATTGTTGTCCCACGTGCTGTATGTATGGTTACTGTATCTTACCCATTTTATTTTGATCTTAGATAATGCTGTTTAGTTAATAATTACGAAATATAATTGCAAAACATACAAATTTAAAGTGTAGGTATATTGTATAATAACATAATAATAGAATACTACGTTAAATTACTGTGCAAAAAGTGGAATGGTGATCGTGGGTAATTAATCGTAAATCCACTTTTCGCAAGGGCAAGATGCTATACGGAAACAAATTAGTATACAAAAATTCGTGGAGTGCTGTAGGTATCTATATTAAAACTTCTACTACTACACATTGATATAATTGTACGGTACTCCGTCGAATTCAAAATTATTCCACTTAATTATTTCCAATCATTTTTTTTTTCCATTTCCATTTCCCGACACTTATTTGAAAGAATGAAAGTGATATTATATTATTATTTATTAAACATTAAATAGGCTTTTTCTTGTTAAATATAATAGATCTCCTATTTCCTTTATTACAAGATCTGTAGTTTGTATAGTCCAGTAGAATTAGCTCAAAATTAAGCAACATTAATTGTTGTACTAATGATTTTTGGCATATCGATAGAGTTATGTATGGATTAAATTTGCAAGCTGAAAGAGAACATTACGGAACATAGTTACTACTGTGCGAATACGCGCACATTTTTGTAAAAAAACTATGGTCCATAATGTTCTCTTCAGTTGCGATCATAAAGTAGGTAGAAGTCAACCTGCAAATATGATATAAGCAATAATACAGAATACGCTAATTTTGCTAGAAGTAGAATTTAACAAAAAGTATTTTCTTAGGGTTCCGTAGATCGCAACCGGCTGCAAACTTAAAACTAAGTGTAAAAAGCTAATACAAGTTACCAATGAGTTCGTAACTAGTACACGTAGTATTTATATACTCTGAGCTAGTACTTAGCATTTAAGTAGCCTAGGAGATAAGGGCGAAAAATAACTCTTTTGGGTTTAGGTATGTTCCGTATGTCGCAACCGGTCCAAATTGCTTGAGAAGGTAGGTAGGTAATAGTTTTCTAAAGACATGGTATTGTCGCAACTAGTACCACAATTTTTGTTTAGGAATTATTCAATATCAAAGTTTTTCTCAATTTTTACCATGTTCCGTAGTTCCAAATCGGTTGCGAATTTAAGGTAATCATATCCATACTCTATCGTTATGCCAAAAATCATTAGTACCACAATTAATGCAAAATGATTATCTAATTCTACTGCACTAGTATGAGTGCGTGTCCCAATAGTTACCTATTTCGATATACATTATTATTTAATAAACAGGTAGGTATTTTTTTTGTTGAATATAATAGATCTCCTATTTTCTTTAAACAAGATCTGTTTGCGTGGTGTGTTCCAAATAGTTCCAATATACCTACCTAGTAATTTCGTAATTTGTTTCACAAAGTTAAAACTCATTTAGGGTCACCGCTCATTATAACAGCACGGCTACGCCTCGGCATTTACCTTGCCATGCAAATGAGGCCTTTAAATCTTATGCGTTAAAGTAAATTTTACAATGACTAGATAAAATAATTGACGCCTCGCGGCAAGCGCTTGCCGCTACAAGCCACTAGTCCCGCTGACCACAAGCTTCCAGCGAGCGGTCCGCTCCCTTGCTGCGTAACGCCAGCAAGCGGTATCTTGCCAAAGCCGAGCTACCAATTTCACCGGTGCGGCGTCGCGCCGCGAGCTGCCGCCTCGCAAGCGGCGCGCTGGCAGCTAGTGGTTGGATTGAGTTGAGGAGTTGCCGGGCCGTTGTTGCGATGGAGCGGTGCTGACATAGTGAGCGATTACCCTTATACATAATACAATTCTTAATCTACTTTGTTTAAACACACACCAACACGTTAAAACGTGGATTTACATATTGAAACTTTTTCACAAAAAAGGTTTTTTTTGGTAATAAAATAAATATACCTACATGACTACAAGACTTGAGCAATTCCAAATAGATTTGATGAAAAACTATAAATCTTCTCAGAAAATGCTAATGTGTATATAAATATAAGTACATATATTAACAACCAGTAAACATCTACAAGTGTATTACATCAAAAGTATTTCTGAACTCTAATTTATCAAATACATTTCAACAATGTTGGTCTATTCGGGACTAGTGAGTGACAAGAAGCGCCCGAGCCCCTTTAGTACAAAAAAGGTTATTCCATGGCCTTACAAAACCATAGAGTTAGAATATTAATAGAGCGACTACTAGAGTACGGTCCGTGAGCACCAGTAGGTACGGTGCAAATGCCTTGAAACGAAGTGCATATAATTAATGCCAATTGCTCGTTTATATCGAGAACAAATTACAAGGAATCCATATTGACATTTTCTCTGATTCATCATCATCATCATCATATAAGCCTATGGATGTCCACTGCTGAACATAGGCCTCCCCCATTGACTTCCACTTCGAACGGTTTTGGGCCGCTTGCATCCAGCGGTGCCCAGCGACTCTGACCAGGTCGTCGGTCCACCTGGTAGGTGGGCGTCCCGCTCGGCGCTTTCCAGTACGTGGTCGCCACTCGAGAACCTTTCTTCCCCAGCGGTTATCGGCTCTTCGAGCGATGTGGCCTGCCCATTGCCACTTCAGCTTACTAATTCTACGAGCTATGTCCGTCGTTTTCGTTCTCCTACGAATGTCCTCATTGGGCCCTGTCACGTAGAGAAATTCCGAGCATAGCTCTTTCCATAGCTCGCTGAGTGACTCTGAGCTTATTTATGCGGCCAGCAGTAAAAGACCACGTCTCTGTCCCGTATGTCATCACTGGTAACACGCACTGATTGAAGACCTTTGTCTTCAGACTCTGAGGTATTCGGGACGTGAAGATATGCCGCAGCTTCCCGAACGCTGCCCAGCCGAGTTGGATTCTTCGTTTGACCTCTTTGTCGAAGTTGGACCTACCTAGTTGGACAATTTGTCCAAGGTTTTTTAAGGCGATGATAGCTCAGTGGTAGTGACGTCGGATACCGAGATGAAAGTCTCGGGTTCGAATCCTACAATGAGCTTGAGCTTTCGGTGACGGAAAACATCGTGAGGAAACCATAGCACGGTGGTAGGGTACTTTGTAGTACCTGCCTGGCTGGCTACCACCCTCAAGTTGAAAATCTGTCGCCAAGCACCTTTCGGTGTGTTCCGACAGCTGCACTTGAGAGCCAGTTCCTTCTAGGCTTTGTGTGTGCACCACCTTCGGCCGCATCATCACTTACCATGGTGAGATTGCGGTCAAACACAGGCCTATAAACAATAAAAAAAAAAAAAAAAAAAAAAAGGTAAACATACTCGTCTACAACTTCGAGAACAGTGCTCCCAACAATCACTGGCATTGGCGGAATATGAACATTAGACATAATTTTTGTTTTGTCCATATTCATTTTGAGGCCTACCTGTTGGGAAACTTTGTTGAGGTCATTGAGCATGATGTTCAAAGCTTCCAGCGATTCCGCCATTATGACTATATCGTCGGCAAATCGAAGGTGAGTGATCTGCTCGCCATTGATGTTAATGCCATATCCCTTCCAGTCCAAGAGCTTGAATACATCCTCCATTACAGTGGTGAAGAGTTTCGGGGAAATTACGTCACCCTGTCTTACACCCTTCTGCAACTGGATTGGTATCGTACTCTCGTCCTGGACTCGGATCAACATGGTGGCTTTGTTGTACAAACACTTCAACACTTGGATATAGCGATAGTCAATTTGGCATCGCTGTAGACTCTGTAACACCGCCCATGTCTCGACTGAATCGAAGGCTTTCTCATAGTCCACATACGCCAGGCATAATGGCCGATTATACTCCTCAGTCTTCTGTATAATCTGGCGGAGTGTATGTATGTGGTCTATGGTACTAAAGCCTTTACGGAAACCGGCTTGTTCGGGAGGCTGGAAGTCGTCAAACCTACGTGCGAGACGATTCGTAATGACTCTCGAAAACAGCTTATAAACGTGGCTGAGGAGGGATATCGGGCGGTAGTTCTTCAATAGGGCCTTATCGCCTTTCTTGAAGAAGAGCACCACCACGCTTCCACTCCATACTTCTGGCGTTGTACCTTCGTGTATGACGGAATTAAATAGCTTCTGAAGGACTACAAGTAACGGTTTACCACCCGCTTTCAGAAGCTCTGTTGTAATTCCATCTTCACCCGCCGCCTTGTTGTTTTAAAGCTGTTTCAGAGCCATTCTAATCTCGTACAGGCTGACGTCCGAGATATCTTCGGTGTAATGTCGGGTCAACTTGGCTCTTGCGTCACTGACCGGAATTGGATCTGGTTTCTGTGACGAGGTGTACAGCTGTCCAAAGAACTCCTCGATCTCTCTCAAGATCTCCAGCTTTGACGTGATGATGTTGCCGGTGTCGGTCTTCAGCTTGGTCAGTTGACTTTGACCAATAGACAAGTCTCTTGCAAACACTTTGGAACTTTTGTTCCGCTTTATTGCCTCTTCGATACATGATGTATTAAAGAGGCGCAGATCGTGTCGCATTGCTTTTGAGACCTTGCATTCGTTTCATCCGAGAGTTTTTGGGTTCTATTCGTGCAGCGGGTCTTAAAGAACTTAGATCCTACCGCATGGACAGTTTCCACGAGCCTGTTGTTTGTATCGTCCACAGTCGCGCAATCATCCAGGCATTGGAAGCGGTTATGAAGTTCGAGCTGAAAGCTGTCAGGGTCTTGGATATATGCAGATTGGGGTCGGAGCGTAGACTTTACCAGACGACATCTCTCCACCTGGATGTTCAGGTTCAGTGTGCCTGTACTAATCGGTGATCGCTGCCGGTCTTAACCCTGTTGATCACAGAAACATCACTGAAGATTTGCCGCTTTGTCGTCAATATAAAGTCTATCTCATTTTTGGTGGATCCATTGGGGCTAATCCAGGTCCATTTCCTGTGGGGCCACTTTTTGAAGAAGGAGTTCATCATAAAGAGTCCCTCCAACTCCATGAAGTCGGCCAAACGTTGCCCCCTAGGGTTACTCTGCCCAATTCCAAAATGCCACTCTCAGCTCATCGTCATTCCTAATGCCTAGCTTCGCGTTAAAGTCCCCCATCAATACCATATAGTGCGTTTTAGAGGAATGTATGGCTCGTGACATATCCTCATACAATGTCTCTATCTCGTCATGGGTGTGATGAGGTCGGAGCGTATACCTGAATGACCTTCAGCGAATACCGTTTGGTAATTCTGAGTATCAGGTATGCGACTCTCGGTGAGACACTCTCTATCCGCACTATATTCTTGATGAGGGGCCTGCGGACAATAAACCCGACACCACCCTGTGACAGGTGATCACCCTCCCGGTAGTAGAACAAGTTGCCGGATTTAAGAATTATCGTGTCCTCTCCCTCTCGTCGGACTTCTGATAATCCCATTATATCCCAGCGCAACCTATCCACTTCTTCCTCCAGCTCAATGAGCTTCTCGTCGGTCCTCAGAGTCCATGCATTGTATGTTACCAGGTCCAGTCGTCGTTGTTGGTAGCCGGATCTCTGCCGGAGACTCTTAGCACCCCCTGCCCCGCCGTTACCGTGACCGCTACCGTAGCCCGGGATAGCGGGGCCGCCGGGGACTGGGGGCCGTAGTTCTGTTTGTGTTACCATTTGAGGGGGGTTATGCCGTAATCACCACGCTTGGCAGGCGGGTTGGTGATCGCAGTAATGATGATGTATCTCAGATGGACGCTGCTGCCCCTCCCCTGGTGTATTCCCTTTGTCGCCTTTTACGACACCCTCAGGATTGGTAGGGTTGGCCCTATTCTATGCCGGGGACCACACGGCGGTTTTCTCTGATTATGATATTGAAACTGCTCATGTTTCGCACAAGGTATCGTTGTTAACGCTATCACTCTATAATATTCTAGCTCTATGCACAAAACCCTAAATTCTCGTGTGCTATGAACATTGTCACTCAATTGTAACTAATAGCGTATTGCACTGTGATAACTATTACTAACATAGATAAAAAATCCAGTAAAATAGACGTGAAAAGACGACGGCGACACTGAGAGTTCATTACACACAGTGCCCAAAATATATGAACTGTTTGTAATCTATACCTCGAATGTAATAAAGCTTGCATAGAACTGCGTTTTTAGTACAAGTTCTCTTAGAAATAGGCAAACGCGTTAGTTACGCTAATTCTTTGGAAGCGTTACACTCAGGGTACCTATTTATCACTGGGGCCACTTGCACATTCCGTGCGAAATAATCTCATTTGTGTTATCTTATACAACCTCGAACGTACATATTATATATGTTTTCTTGAATATGTAGAATAGATATTTACATTGTCTGTAGGTTTTTTTTTTAAATAATAAATATATTATTTTTAAGAATATCCGTTCAAGTTTTCACTTAAAATACAAGAATAAACACACTTAAAATGCAAAACTATCTAATGTACATACATAAGTGCAGTACCAATTTTTACCGATGACAGCAGTTATGATTATTACGCTTTTTATAAACTAACATTAAGAGGAAAGGATGGCTGCATGAAATTTGAAAAATACGTATTTAATAAATCTATTGATGTCGCGCTGTTGCTGGGATATAAAGGCATGAGGGACGATAGAGACAACTGCAGCTTGGATCGATTATACCTATTTAAAATATACGAAATCGCTATTTCGTAATCCCCAGTTTCCTCCTCCAATACTGGATAGTTTTTTTATTATGTTTTCAAGAATATAATAAGAAGGGCTTTGGCTATGTCTGTCGGTTTTCCTTTTATTTTTTATATTCATCAAATTTGTTTGCTGGACGTCTGATAAGGGCAGTAAAAATGGTCAGTTTTTGTCATTTTAGAAGGCTCCTAATTCTTATAATAATTAATTTATGGAGAAAAACACAACCGAGAGACATACAGTGGTACCTACAGATTGCATGGTAAAATAATCATAGCTATAGTGTCATTATCCAGATTAAACTAAGCAAATTATAAGAATCTAAAAAACTGACTGCATCCAAATTTAATACAACAAAGGAGATGTTTAAGAAATTGAATATCAAAGAACTTATTATTCAATATTTAACAATTAACTAAACAATAAACATAATTACGAAAACAAAAGCTTAATCAATCTTAACTACAAATACATTATTTTGTCCATAGTTTCTTATGAGTACTTATATAGCAAAGAGTTTAATCTAATAATAATTCTAACCTAATTATTTACATTTGGATTAAATACCATTGATATTGGAAATCTTTAAGTTGTAGTAGTTTTAAAAACTTTTCATCAATGACTTTTCCTCATCCATTCTACAAGCGACATTTTGATATTTGAGTGTACTTAAATTAGAAATAAAAACAATATGACTAGAAAGGTACATATACTACGAGTGATTTAATATTGTACAATCTTCGAAAGGCCATCAAGTTGATTTCAGTACATTTAGTTCAACGATAAAAATGCTAGTCATAAATATAGGTGGGTAGGGCTCAAATAAAATGTACCTTTAAAAAAAAAAACGCGGTCACCTGTTTGCTCCTAAATTTTAGTATATTATGGTAATTTCTATCAAGGAATTTTATTTGTTGCATTAAAATAAATACATCAAAATTGATGTTTGCAAAGAAAATACACAAAATCTTCAATTTACACAATATACTGTAGTGCAATTCTGTTCTTTTTTGACAGCTGACGACGACGACGTCCGTCGTCGCGGTCTATTCTCTATACATTCGTAGTGCGGTGCTACATTTTTCAATTGGTCAATTAATTAATGTTTAATTTTAGGAAGCTCCTATTAAGGTCGTATTATGTATCCATTATAAAAAAAACCTGTCACTTTGTGGATCACTTTCATTTATGATAGTTTCTGTGTAATGTTATGATATTTGAAGTAAGTATGTTTTATTACAAATTATTTATTATAAATCCAAGACTGTTCTTTGTCGAAATCAGTCAAAAACAAAGGCCCAGTTCAGCAGAGGACATCTCGTGACAGAATATGATGATGATACTAATTTTATAGTGGTTACAGAGTTGGTATACATATTTCAGATATCTGCAGCTCGGATAAGTCATATTATGGGCATCCTTAAATCAGCCAATGATGAAGATATCTTGGAAAAACGTCGTCAAGCTCAACAGTTGAGACTTTTGGCGAGTAATTCTTTAACTATTCTTGTTGAAATAAACATTGATTAAATTGTGCACAGCACTACAAAGTCAATGCATTTTTATTTACTGGAAATGCTAAAATTCTTCCAAATTCTATATAGAAGTCTTTGATATCTGGCTTATTTTTATTATTCCTTATAAAAAAATACCTCGTCAATTTAGTAGTATGTACTTACATACGAGTATGTTATTAAACATTATTCGTGAAAAAATGTTAATTGTTTAAATATTTTCAAAATATGGGCGCTATATCTAGCTTTCTTTTTGTGAAGTTTAAGTCGTAATATTAAGATAAAGTTAAACCAATGAATAGCCTTCATATTAAACCTTTAAAATTGGTATATTCAGTACATTAAAGTTTTACTAAAATATGAAATAAAATTAGCCTTTATCTAGTTTCCATATCATAAGTTTGCTTAGCTTGGGATTACGACTCAGATCATTAAAATAAATGAAATCCACTCGCAGAGCGCAGTTGATGTTTACAATACACCTTCCAGCCCATTTTAATTCTTTTGACCTATTCAAGTATTCAATTGTTTCGACATGCAATAGTCCGGGAGGTACTGATGCATTTTAGGTAGTATTAATACGCCGATCGATGGCCATCTTTTTCAATAGATCTTGAATGACTAATATGTGAACCACGCATCAGCGATGCACCCGCGGTGGGTTTAGGATTGGAAGGTTACGGCAGGGGTAAACTTTTTTTTTTACAAATTCATGCGAGCAGCTGACGCGTGTTCCCCCCTCCACCATGCAGCAGACGATTTTTTTCAGCTCAGTATTATGTCAAATACTTATGAAACAAGTTTGAGCCGGCGTACTATGTCTTTTTTTTTACTGGGAGTGGCTGATGACGGATGTAGAAGACTTGAGCACTTACTTGAGCAGACGGTCGGTTCACTTATTAGTCATATAAGATCAACTATACATTTCAACGTCAGCCGGCTTACTATGACTTTTGTGTTTGCAACGCTACCTCCCGGACTAACCGTCACAACGGAGTCGTCGTCGGTTGCTGTCAAAAACGTTTCAGAATACCAAAGCTGATAGGTTCGATGCTAAAGATTTTTAACTTGAAGGTGCCAGCTACCGTTGTGTTCCATGACTTGCTTTTAAGTGCCAGTTCCTCTTCTAAGCTTTGTATACTTACTACTACCTTCAACCACATCATCAGTTACAATAGTATTAAAAAATTGGAGAACATTATTTACTGAAGCTA
>OX596244.1:4886106-5150466 GCA_951394255.1 Polyploca ridens
CAAACTTATGATATGGAAACTAGATAAAGGCTAATTTTATTTCATATTTTAGTAAAACTTTAATGTACTGAATATACCAATTTTAAAGGTTTAATATGAAGGCTATTCATTGGTTTAACTTTATCTTAATATTACGACTTAAACTTCACAAAAAGAAAGCTAGATATAGCGCCCATATTTTGAAAATATTGAAACAATTAACATTTTTTCACGAATAATGTTTAATAACATACTCGTATGTAAGTACATACTACTAAATTGACGAGGTATTTTTTTATAAGGAATAATAAAAATAAGCCAGATATCAAAGACTTCTATATAGAATTTGGAAGAATTTTAGCATTTCCAGTAAATAAAAATGCATTGACTTTGTAGTGCTGTGCACAATTTAATCAATGTTTATTTCAACAAGAATAGTTAAAGAATTACTCGCCAAAAGTTTCAACTGTTGAGCTTGACGACGTTTTTCCAAGATATCTTCATCATTGGCTGATTTAAGGATGCCCATAATATGACTTATCCGAACTGCAGATATCTGAAATATGTATACCAACTCTGTAACCACTATAAAATTAGTATCATCATCATATTCTGTCACGAGATGTCCTCTGCTGAACTGGGCCTTTGTTTTTGACTGATTTCGACAAAGAACAGTCTTGGATTTATAATAAATAATTTGTAATAAAACATACTTACTTCAAATATCATAACATTACACAGAAACTATCATAAATGAAAGTGATCCACAAAGTGAGGTTTTTTTTTATAATGGATACATAATACGACCTTAATAGGAGCTTCCTAAAATTAAACATTAATTAATTGACCAATTGAAAAATGTAGCACCGCACTACGAATGTATAGAGAATAGACCGCGACGACGGACGTCGTCGTCGTCAGCTGTCAAAAAAGAACAGAATTGCACTACAGGTCGTTGTTTTGGTCAGCGACGAGCGACTCAGGGTCGATAATACAAATGATACTGGTGCTAAAAAAAATATAAAAAAAATACTTTATTTTTTTTTAATAATAAAAATAAAAAAAATATAATTTTGAAAATCATGTAATAAGCTAAAGTGTAGACATAATACTCAACGGGAGTACGAGGGAGTAAAGGGGTGGGCCGATGGCGGCTTGCGCCTAGCTCTAGACTGTGCACGTGCCTAGTAACCATACTTTGCGGTAATTTTATTTCAAATTGAATAAGGTATTTCTCAACATATTTACAGTATTTAATGGAATTAAGTCCATTTTTGGGGAATATATATTTTGTACTACCGCTCCTGGGTCGCTTGTCGCCGACCAAAACAACACCCTGTATATAGTTCATAAAACTTTTAATAATTTATTTGCTCCATACAAAACATAAATGTCCCAGCGCAGTCCGTCGATAAGTTTTAAATTTTTATTTTTTTATTACGCTGTTAATTTCATTTCTTTTTGTCTTCATTGTTAGTATGGGAGTTAATTCAAAGATCTTTGTCCGTAAATCTCGCAAAAAATTATAATTGCTTACAAAACAACAAATAAAAAAAATGTCCCATAAAATCTTCTAGTGTGTTACAAGTAATGTGTTACACGGTAGCTTTCGTAGTTTAGTGATAACCACACTAGAATATATTTTGTAGGGTGGCAACACCGTATACCAACAGCCGTCATGTGTCAATTTAATGTCAACCATTTCAGTCTTGTAAAAAAAGTGAAGTGATTTGGTGTAGTGTTTTTTCCCTCCAAAAAATTGGTTATTAAACACAGAATTTTCAAGGTAAGTGTTTGTCTTTCTTTATATTGAAGTATATATACTAAATAAATACCTTTTTGTGTCGTATATTATGGCTTTCTTTCCAATATATCTTTGAATATGCGGCTGCTATAGTCAAGTAAACACTAGAATTTTCTCGTGTGTTCGCTCTGGTGTGTTATGCTGTGTTACGTAATGTGTTACGTAATACACTGGATAACATTAAGCTTGGTGCACATTGTCTTTAACCGACTGTGGCGGAGTCCAAAAGGGGATAATACATTTGCTTGCGTGTGAATAAACGTGTATAATTGTGTGTGTAATTATATGCATGCCTTCCCTTCTGTTGCTTTATAAGCACTTAATACCAAATAAATTAAAACTAAAAAATTACATTTTGTATTTTTATATTGTTATTTACAAAAGCTTCTATTTCGGATATTTTTTATATAAGTAGTAAATAAACTTATGCAGTAAGTATGCTGTTCGGTGTGTAATCTTACTATTGAGATATCCTGTATAGTAACAATTGAAGCTTATTTTATACAGATGCCTTCGAGCGCAGCTGAACGGCAAAAACGATACCGCGAGAGGATGAAGAATGAAAATTCAAATAAATACAAGGAAATGCAAAGAAAAAGTGCCGCCAGGACAAATTTAAAAAGAAAAAGAATCGCAGATTTTGAACCAGAAGAGCAAGTAGAACTAAGAAGACAATGGAGAGAAAATAAGAAGAAGAAAACATATGATGAACAGAAAAAAGAAGGATAAGAGTATTTAACAGAAAACAATGAAAAAGCAATGAGAAATAAACAAAGACGTATAGAAACACTAAACTACAGGTTGAAAAAAGAATATTGCGAAATTCAAGGGAACATCAACCAAATGAAAAAAAGAAATGTGTAATTTAAAGAAAAAGCTATACAGATCTATTAAGAAAAACAAACAGTTACTCGATTTAATTTTTTAATAGAAAAGTTTAATATCATCAATATTTTCTCTAAGTTATATTATCCTGGAAACCATATTTTTTTCATGAAATAGTCATATTTCCAGGAAATATAACTTAGGGAAATATAATATTGTTGATTTATACGATTTATCATCATTACTCTTAAATGTGATAAGATTTTTTAGTAAATATTGATACAATGTAATCCTGCCTTTACAGGGTTCCAGCGTGTTACAAAATGTCCAGTGTGTTGCATTTTAATTTGTGTGTTACGTTTTCTAGTGCGTTATGGTACAAATTTTGTGAGCCCCACCCAGGTATACATTTGAAGAGAAAAATGTATTCTAATACATGTATATTTTTCTAAAATCGAATAGTTAAAATATACCTAATAGACGACCTTTAGAACAACTCATTGCCAATTTTCAACTGAACATTATCCTGTCAAAGGCTGGTTCCCGTCACGTTGGGAGGTGTCTCCAGCCTTGGACAGCTGCATGGTGAAGCCGATCTCATATCCTTAATCGCCTTTTACGATTCCCACGGAAAGCGATGGGGTGATCCTATTCTTAGCCGGGAATCACACGGCGATCAATAGGGATCATGAATTAGGTATGTCATACATTTTCATTCCGATTTGACCCTGTTACACGTTACGTTAAACTATTGATGAGATCCAAAAATATTTGAATTCCACAAACCATTTTCCTAAGCATGACGTAACTTATGGTACGACCCGTTATATATATTATTTACCTACAGATAAACCAATCCAAAATGGTCAACTTTCACAAATATATTTATCACCACTAATCAACAATCATTAAAGTCTCTGTCATTAATAGATATATAAAATATACTCTCATTCCATCCATGGGATAAATACGTACCTATTTCATGCTCAGGTACATTATAAACATCGTAGAAATATATATATACTACACCTATAAAAAATTCGCAAGTTGCCAAAATATCGCTTCTTTTAGGTATAATATCGGTATATTAAATTCACAATGCACACCAAACGTTTAAACATACAGAATTTTAAACAAATGGAAATAGTATAGCAAGCTTTGTACAATATTTGTTGGTAATAAATAGATAATTTAATAAATAGTTTTCTATCTGTACAAGAATTAAAAGCGAAGCAGCCCGACTGGGTAGTGTCTGGAGGTACTTCTCCAGAGGAAGGTCGCCACTGCTCCAAGAGAAGGCGCTGTGCTTGTAGAGTTGTTGTACTACTATTACAACGACTCCTCTCTACATCTGTTCAAATCCCTCTAGAAGAAGGTTGCCAGATGGGCCATAAAATTGTCAGTTACTCACATAGGCGAGTCACACACTAAGCAGATACGATCATATTTTATAGAAATCCAAGGGCAACATTCAGCGATTCATGATTTGATTAAAGAAGATATTTTAAAAAAAACCGTATGTGTCTGCAGATAAAATCCTGTGCCATATTTGTATCTGCAGATATATTTGTGCGATGATTTTGATGCGATTGATGCGATACATCTGTATGTATCTGCAGATAAAATCCTGTGCCATATTTGTATCTGCAGATAATATTGTCACTATCTTTCGATATCGGTCGGTGTCTACAGATACTTAACAATAAAATATACATTATCTGCGCTGTGTGTGTTAGTTCATTGAATCACATAGGGAGCGATATTGAAAGATATGCGCTCACTCATCTTATCGTATATGCGTAGTATTTGGCTCGCTTTATAAACAAGATCTACCAGCACCAACAGAATGACCTGCTAGGGGCTTTATGTCATTCCTGCGACCGGCGCCAGAATCGGCGTCACATATTGTTGTCCTCCTTGCGGGTCGGGCTCGTCGACAATTCTATATCCCTGTATAACATCACCCAATCATTATTCATGTAACTTAAATTTTTTTTTTAACTTTATATGTAGCTTTACACCCGCGGCTTCAATGGCGATAACTTTTTTAATAACTACGTTATAATAAGTAAATACAGCTCGCAAATAAGAAGTGACCATTCTAGCCTAAATCCGAATCAAATACATGAAATCATAACGAACCTATAAGCGTAATAAAAACCAAATTAATACTCCGAATATTTGAATCATAGTCATCATCATCATCATCGTCAGCCTATAATGTCCCACGGCTGAGCATATGCCTCATTTCACAAATGAGGGTGAAAGGGAATGGGCAATACTCTACCACGCGTGCCCATTGCGGATCGATGGAGGTAGGCTAGTGGTCAACCTACTGTTGGAATGTTTCAAGCCGCCTAGTAGGCATCCAACTAGCTTAACGACTATCACAATTAAGTGATAACCGGGACCAACGGCTTTACGTGCCTTCCGAAGCACGGAAACGCTCGATTTGAAATACCGCTAGGCGGTCACCCATCCAGGTACCGACCACGATGGTGGTAGCTTAACTTTGCCGATCGATTAAGAACGGCTAATCATGCTACATCACGAGCGCTTCATAGTACCGATATGTCATCATCATCAGCCTATAATGTCCCACTGCTGAGCACAGGCCTCCTTTCACAAATGAAGGTGAAAGGGAATGGGCAATATACTCCACCACGCGTGCCCACTGCGGATCGGTGGAGGTAGGCTAGTGGTCAACCTACTGCCGATAATACCGATATATAAAACAATATAAATAGAACCTTTACTGCGCTTCGCCTAATAGAAAAAATTGTGACCAAAACAATTCTGTGGCAAAATGACATAATAATTATAACGCACAGTCTAAGCCACTCCAGATAAGAACTGGGGAGTTATAAATTGTTAGTATGAAATATAAACTTTTATTTATTTATTTGAGTGTAGCACTTCTTTATACCTAAACAGTTTTACCATCTGGTGCTTAGATAACGGTGTCTGAAAAGCGGATCGTTCCAAACGTTTTGAGAACTAAGGTGGTACACACGGCAACACATCAAGCTATACATTTCCAGTATAAGCTGATCTCGCATTGTATAGGATTTCCGTACAATGAGATCAGCTTATATTGGAAATGTATAGCTTGACCTGTAGCCGTGTGTACAACTGGCTCTGTAGCAGCCGTGCCTTTCTGGTACCCGGTGACCAAATCATTTAAATTATCATGAGGCTACGCACTACGAAATCATAAAGATCATGGTCAAAAGCGTGCGCGAAGGCTGTGAGATATGACTCACTGAAAAGCGAAATACATACTTACTTAAAAAAGTAAAAGCGCGTGTAGGTAAGCCACCGAAAGCGTGAAGTATATATTACGTTTAAAGGACTTCAAATCTTTGCTCCGAAATGGTCCAATTGATATATTTTCATAGCAATTAACTTTGCATAATATGTTAAGGTCCTCCTATGTTATGTATTTCATTTGTATACATACTTCTATAATTTTCGAGCAGATTATCATGCGAATTTCAAGGCAAAGATACTGTAAGTTATCCTTAGTTAAGTCTACACGACATTCATAATATACTTTTCAGTGTAAACTTGTTATTGAGTCTTAGTCGTCCATAAATACAAAAGAAACAGTGGTTGAGTTTTAAGTTCAGTAGATTTTTAACTAAAACTAACATAGGTACTAATGTGGTTAAATTTAGCAAGCAAGCCTTAGCATTGATTTATTCCTATATTTGCTACATGTTGCATATCAATAACGCTTAGGTATCATGATGGCAAGATGATTTGATCAACTTAATGTGTCCACATAAATGACTTACAAATGAACTAAAAAGGTGTACCTAATATCTACTGTTTTGATCATATTATAAGCTGTTCCCCGCGGTTTCACCTACGTTCCTGTTGTGGTTGATTGCCTATAATGCCTATACCATCTCCGGCCTTTGTATGTAAAATCACGTAGATACGTTGCTGCGTTAGGAATTCTTAAATTCAAAGGGGTAGGAATATTTTGGCACTAAAAATATTATATTTATATTTTTCTTAACAGTAAAACTTTAATTTTTGAGTGTAGTAATTAATTTTGCATTAAAATATTATATTTATACATATTTTTCTTAACAGTAAAACTTTAGTTGCTTATATTTTCGAAACTTGACACGTTACGAGGTTTTGTCACAGAATATTTCTTGATTGTATTGATGTCAGCTATCAATTTTTATATAAGTCATAAGTGGACGCCATTTTGAAATAAAATCAAAATGGCAGATTGATAGAAATGACAGGCTTCATACTAAAATCTTCCAACCCCTTTAAATTCCATGTTTTCTTAAACACGATCGTCATGAGTCATTAATCATTATAGTGATTGCCATTTACTCAGTCTATTTACAAAGCAAACGTGGAATCGGAACGATCATCTAGTGGTGGATGCTTTATACAAAAGCTACATCTACATCACGATGAATGTATGTAAACAGTCTTGCCTTGTAAAAGTCATCGCCCGCCAGGCCTTTAATTGTCACCCTTCTAACCTTGAATGCCATCCGCGAGAGCTGAAGAATGAACTGACATAATCATTATTATTATTGGTGTTTCCTCGCTTTATAAAACCTTTTTTTCATAATGAAACTAGTATGGTTTGTGTACTTATGCATTTCATAACTTATCGCGTTGATGTCTGAAGTAACTTGTGAATGGTCTTTTTACAGTACTTTGTGTCCATATATGTATATAGTTTGAGTCTCAAAGTTAGTTTTTGTAATAACATAAAAATGTAATGTCAACAATCTTCGCGGTGAGCCGTGAGCCACATAAGTAAACGAAATTATGAAGTGTTACCCGCTTACTTGTCGTGAGCTACGTGCCTTTATGTACGAGTTATGGTAATGGGTCACCAACTTTCTCGACCGTACTTATATTTTAGTACGGTTATTTTAGACAGTACCCAAATACTCATGGCTTTGTGTGCTATTACCGATTTAATTACCAATATTTTTGTTAAATAGTAAACACACAAAAGCTTGCTATCTACGAAAGTTGAAACGGCACATTGTGTATTACAACCACAAAATATCCTAAAAACCTTCGTTTTATGCTTAGGTGGAATAACCTCGTATGTTCGTAATTTACATTATTACAAATATTTAATTATTTTCATCGTAGATTAATTAGACTCTTATGTCTCAACACAGTCTTATTTGAGACGATAAAGCCTTTGTCAATTAGGTTGGCCTTTTTATTTTCTTTTATATGGTCGCTGAAAGTTAGCCAGTTCGTGTTTTAAAGTTGCAGCTTTCATCACTAATACTAATGTACAAAATACTCAGGTTAACACGAATAGTAACTAAAACAGTATCCCGAGTGTAAAGAATTGACTTTAATAAACGCTTACTAATGCTATTAATTTGTATGGAAGTAATTAGTATCAAGAGTATCCCGCTGTATGGTACTAATTTCTCCCATACAAATTTATAGTTAACGTAAACGCATACTAATCGTCAATTCTTTACACTAGGGGTACAGAAGTATAAAGGGAGTGTTAATTGATTGTACCGAAGTGTTCCTTACCTGCTGCTGCCATCGTCATCAGCTTGATGACGTGATGTGCTCGGCTTATTCTGTATCAAAATCAATCAATAAGTCAAAATCAAACAAAGTTTGGGTTCATAATGTAGGTTCATAATGTAGCTAATTATGAAACATCGTATGAAACGCGTGTGCATTGATCATTACACTCGGCTCGCACGCTTAATACCGCCTCGTGTGTAATAAGCAACTTTGCACACTTGTACTATTCTTAGTCTTCGTCACCCCTATCACATACGAGTACGAGTCGTTTATTGGCAATAACTAAATTAAATATATACATTTAAAATCACTTTGTTTTCTCAGAGATAGCTTAATTTGTATGAAATTTTGAACAGATAACTAATCTTCGGATTATAACCATGCACAAAACTTTAAAAAAAGGTTAAATATTGATGTACTCGAAGGTCAATTGTAATGGTCGACAGTTACCGATTTACAACGAATGGGCTGTCTGTTTATATAATACTAGCTGTCCCCTGCGGTTTCACCCACGTTCCCGGGATAAAAAAGTAGCCTATATCCTCCTCCATACCATAAACTATCTGCATGCCAAATTTCATGATGATCAGTTGAGTATTAAGGCGTGAAGGCATAACAAACAAACAAATAAACAAACAGAGTTACTTTTGCATTTATAATATTAAGTATGGAACAAAGGGCAGAATCAATATTGAAAAAAAAAAACACACAATAATCCAAAAGTTCCTAACCTAAAATAAAATAAAAAACATTCTTCATTCAAGTGCCAAATGCCAAAAGTACTCAAATATCGGTGTCCAAAACTTTCTCCTATACTACCTCATATACTTATACTACTTTAAATTTATTATTATTATTTGTCTTTTGGATTTTCTCAAAATTTTAAGAATTTTGGTATTTTTGCGAAAATTCACGGGTCTAGGACCAAGTGAAAATCCGGGATAAATTTTAGTACTGGTTTGATAATCATTCTTGCAAAAACTTTCGGACTATACGACATGTGTTTAGAATAGCGGCTTTTTGTATGGTGATGATAGAATTAATAGGGAGATCTAATGTATGAAGTGACTGTTTCAATTGTTTCGGAATTACACCAGTAGTTGAGAGTACACATGGGACAATAAAAACTTTATCTAAATTCCAAATTCTTAGGATTTCATCTTTTAAATCTGTGTATTTATGTATTTTATTATTATTATTACTACCTATGATATATATTAAGGAGACAAGATACCTGTTCTGGCTGAGTTGTTACAGGTGCCGCTTCAGTCTGCGTTTGATTCTGGCTATCGACGCGAGCCATCTTTGCAAGTCGTGGTTGCTTCAGTGGGACCGAGAAAGCTTGGCCACGTTGCAAAGATGCTCTGAAATTCACAGTGAACACTTATTAAACTCTCACATTAATTTATTATTTTCTACAGTTCACAAAATGTTATATCTGTTTTGCTTTTTGCCAACAGATTTTTATGAATAGGAAGCAGCAATAGCTTCTCTTTTCATGTCGAGCTACTTTACCTTGAAGGGCTTGGTGGTGGATAGCTGATGCCACGGTTATCCGGTGACAAATACTGGTTATGCTGGGAAGCAGACAAATGGTTCATTGGCTGCTGGTCCTGTTGTGACTTGACTCGATTATCTGATGTTGATGCCTGGGTACTATGGTAAACAAAAAGGGGCACAAAGTTAAGAGGAAAGGATCGCTGCAAGAAATTTGAAAAATAGGTTTTTACCATATCTATTGCTGTCGCGGTTTGCCTGAGCTATCCCGCCCGAGGGCGATAGAGACAACTACAGCTTGGACCGATTATACCTATTTAAATTCCACGAAATCGCTATTTCGTAATCCCCGGTTTCCTCCTCCAAAACTGGATCGATTAAAAAAAAAAAAACCAGAATCATAATAAGAAGGATTTTGGCTGTCTGTCGGTTTTCCTTTGTTTTATTATATTCGTCAAATTTGTTCGCTGGACGTCTGGGCGTTAAAAATGGTAAGTTTTTGCGATTTTAGAAATTTGCATGAAATTTGAAAAATACATATTTAACAAATCTATTGATGTCGCGCTGTTGCTGGGATATAAAGGCATGAGGGACGATAGAGACAACTGCAGCTTGGATCGATTATACCTATTTAAAATATACGAAATCGCTATTTCGTAATCCCCAGTTTCCTCCTCCAATACTGGTTGGTTTTTTTTTATGTTTTCAAGAATATAATAAGAAGGGCTTTGGCTATGTCTGTCGGTTTTCCTTTTATTTTTTATATTCGTCAAATTTGTTTGCTGGACGTCTGATAAGGGCAGTAAAAATTGTCAGTTTTTGTCATTTTAGAAGGCTCCTAATTCTTATAATAATTAATTTATGGAGAAAAACACAACCGAGGGACATACAGTGGTACAGATTGCATGGTAAAATAATCATTGTCATTCATTATCCAGAGAGGAAACTGAGGATTACGTTTGTATGGAACAAACGCCACTAGCATTTCCTCTTAAAGGCCGAAATATCAAAAATAATATGAAAAGTTATATTTTCTGAGGTATAAGAGTAAATTTTCAGTACTACTGTAATTCTTTTCAGCCAGACTAGCTTTCAAATGGCACGTACCTGTTGAATTTTTTCTTTCGGCCTTATGTCCAAAAAGTAAACCTGCAATGGACACTGCAGGTTGAGATAATGCTTCTTTAATAACAGATGCTATACATACCTTTGTGGTGGTCGAGGCCTGAATGGTTCTAATGTAAGGTCAGGTAAACTCTGAATCAGCGCCACGAGCCCGCTCTGTGGGTTGATGAACCGTCCTCTGTGTCTGGGGCAAGGCGATGGTTGCTGCACGATCACCATCGGCTACATAGCACAGGAGAATTTCACGTACAGTCGCCAACTTTAATATGGGACCCATGTCCTAAATAACTAAGCCAAGCTAATTTTGACGCCTTAAGAGAAAAGAAGGATGAGTGTAGCAATCAAAGAGTGCTTGTTTCCACTGGGGGACGCTATACTCATGCTATCACACATTTATCTCAACAGCTTACAGGTGTTTTTTTAGCCTGTATCGACAAGTTCTGAAATACAGGTCACAGGGCGCTGAACGAAGTGAGACCGCCAATAGTTTGAGCGACCACCAAAATGAGCCATGAATTGACTACCGGTGTATTCAGAATGTCGAGTAATTCGAACAAAATTTATGGTGAATAAATGAGAAAATAGAATTAGAGATTTTGATTAATTATGAAAAACAATATTAAACCCTCTTCGTAAGAGCATAAGATAGTAAAAGGAACTTACCGCTCTCGGATGAACACACTGCTCATCATCGGAATCACCTTCACTGATATTTACAATAGTTGAAGTTATATCTGAAAATAAAATATCAAGACATTCGAGATGCAACAAATTCAGAAAAGAAGGTTACAATCACAAAATTCCAAAAACATTTTATGTTTGCATCATCGAGTAGTAATCCCGTTAGAGTAGATAGTAATACCAATGAATTTGTAGCGTAGCAGTGATATTGCACTGTTTTTGAACGGTAAGGACCAATCAGTGCATCGTGTGTTCTTGACTTTGCCAACAGGAGCGCATGTGTTCTTGACTTAGCCAATCAGTGGCTCGATTCTCGTAGCAAAACTTCAACGGTATCGTAGCGACTTCAACGATTAAACTGTGTTTTTTATTGGTTTTTGACTATGTCAAATGTCACTTATGAATACTTTTACGTACACTTTTAAATATTTTTTATATAGAATATTTCACGAAACACAGTTTAAATGTCGCTACGACACCGTTGAAGTTTTATTACGAGAATTGAGCCACAGAGCGCATTGTCGGTGGTGGGATTTGTATGTTTTTAAATTCTATGTGGGTACACATTACCACATACTCACCATCTTCAGGACTCTGTGGTGGTGTGACGTGCTCCTCCGAAGTGCCTGCCCTATATAGGTGGCTAGGCCCAGGCTCTTCGTGAGATGGCGCGCTAAGACCAAAACAATAGTTAATACATTTCTCATCAAAAAAATCGAAACACCTGTGAAGTTTAGTTTTGGTTGAGTTTTATATTTTCTATTTACATTAAACAAAAAAATAAAAAATGCCACTTATGCGGATATTATAAGATATCGTTTAACGAATATTAATGTTTCAAATTAAAATTAAATTTCTTTAGCTATCGTGTTTTTTTTTAACAGGTATGTGTTTTTCCTTTATGGATAATTTGTAAAATGTTAGAAACAAAGATAAAAAAACAAAAACATGTTTATAAAAGTGTATTCTGTAACCGTCAATCCTCGAAACTCACGGAGCCGCTGCTGCATTTGAATAGAGTTGGTGTCACGATTTCTTAGAGAAACTGACACAATATACCGGTCATCTTGCTCAGACGTGACTCGATATCTACCAGATCCTGGACGGCGAGTAAACATACCAGTCTCCCGATAGTGCTGATACACTCTATTGACAGCAGAGAGAGTAAGATACAATCGTTCAGCCACAACACTCTGACTATGCCCTGAATCCGCCACGACTTGGGCGGCTTCCGTGGGCGAGGTACCCATATTTGTTAGGAAATAAACTCTTTGGATGGACGTCACAGAGCTTAGTTAACAATCACGCTCAGTTCAGTACCCCGAGTGTAATAAATTGGTGTTATAAACGCTTACTAATGCGTTTGCTATAAATTTAATGGGAGAAATTAGTACCATGAGTATTCCGGTAGAGGCGCTGTGCCAATTCCTATAGAGAAGTGTCGTAAACGCAAACGCATTAGTAAGCGTTTACTAACGTCAATTCTTTACACTTGGGGTATTTAGTAACCAAAGTGACATTTTAAAAAGATTTATTACAAAGTAGCCCAGGATTAAGATGTCTGGATGTAGCTGCACTCTGCACAAGTGCACATTGTACGAATACCAGTAGGTAGAGTATACAATTATGAACAAATTCAGGATATTATTTGAAGGCCGACTTTCGAACCGATGGTAACTTCGGTAGCTTTGCCTTATTAAATCATGCCTTAATAAAGTTTTTACTTAATTTAGTTTATTTAAATTTAGTCAAAGTTTGACTAAACTGCTGACAAAATTGGCAAAAGGGAGTGAATTCCACCAAGTTGAAGTAGATTTGAAAAATAAGCCTATGCCACAAGTGTTGCAGGTTAATCTATGTACTTTGCAAAATGATAGTTCCATTTCTTAGTTTTTCTATTTGTATCAAGGTAGTAATTAAATAATATTATTTTAACACATATTATTTTTGATGATATCATAAAAGATACGATACGTCAATTCGAGTATCTTCGACATTCTTAAAGCGAAGTGACAACCCAATAACCAAAAAATATCAGAAATATCTTTAGAAGTGAATAGTTCCTAGATCTTCAGAGATTTGGATGTTATTTTTTTAGTTATTGGTTTGGTTCTAAATATTGATTATAATATAATCGATTTTTAATAATATTAAACATCGAAACTAGAATCCAACCTAGTCAAGATAGAGGAATGAAAACCTAAATTTCTCTGTATTTATAACTCATAATTCGCCACTTTATTTTTATTGTTAAATACTAAGCGTGTATAGCTTTACTAAATATCATTAAGCAAAAGGACTAAAATTACATAATTTATTAGTTATGACAAAATTTTGAAAAGACTAGAAAATTCAAATATGTTTTTTACTCTGGTTTGGTATAAAATGGCATACGGGAGTTTTAATACTCTGAGCTTTGAAACAAGCTACTCTACATATAAGACACAAGTTGTACAATTTAGCTCATATAATCGGAAATGGGAAAATCTGTTCAAAATTACCAAGAATAAAAATTAGTTTCCTAAAATAAATTTTCCCTATAACATTACTTCCCAGAAATAAATTCTTTATAAGCTATGAGATGGAGTCATACCATACCTCAATTAAATATTATTCTTTGTTTTAATTTGTGACTGCGCTTAGCTTTGAATCAGTTAGCCGTGTGTGAGGAATGTCCCAGGATATTTATTTAATAAAAAATCACTGCAGTATTGAGAAATGTGTGATAAAAGTGCCCAAATGTATGGTCAAAGGTGTTGATATTCAACACATTCAAAATTTGGGATTTAACACTTATTTATGTGACATGCCTTTCGCTTGGTACCCACTTGACGTTGAGTATTGAAAAGCATGTTAAGAGATGATCAAAACATCATTGAGTAGGTCATTATCAACGAAGGAAACTGCGGAAACGCCATACCTGGTAGATTTATGGAAACTTGATAGTCGCGAGTTTCGAGAGGTGGCGTCGGTCAAGCTGCGTTGCATGGGGTGGCGCAAGCGTGGATACCGCTTACTAATCGATCTGTCAACTTTAAACAGCACACTCTATAAAAAAACTTAATTTCCCAGCATGAAGATTTTATTTTTCTTTCGATGACCATGTAGTAAAGGGCCTTACTCGTGAAACGCTATTTAACTAATATACTGAGTAAATAATGTCACATTTATCAGTCACCTTACATTCCTTGTTTTGACAAGGAATGTAAGGTGACGTGTGTAACGTGTATAACGTGTGTAACGTGTGACAACAAAAACAGTGTTTTAGTTAAAGAGCGCTTTAATTCAAATTCAAATTTCTTTATTTGCATAAAATATGGTTCATTATGATGATAGTATGGTAAATATTATGTTCAGCATATTTTGCCATACAAAAGGCGTGCAAATTAACAAAAAACAAAGTGAAAACAGTTCATAATAATGTTCATAATAGTAAAAGATTACTTATAATAAACTAGCTGTCTCGCGCGGTTTCACCCGCGTTCCCGTCATAAAAAGTAGCCTATGTCAACCGCGGATAGTGTAGCTTCCCAACAGTGAAAGAATTTTTCAAATCGGTTCAGTAGATTCGGAGCCTATTCAATGCAAACAAACAAACAATCAAATCTTTCCTATTTATAATATTAGTGTAGATAAATAAAATAGTTATGGAATAAAAGACATACACTCAAATAATGCCGTGGCTGCAGACACTTCGAGTAGATCAGTTAGATCCTTCTTGTGCAACATGGAGGCTACACGCTCTCGGGCATTGCGTTCGAGAGCCGCTTCTTCAGCAGTTATCTTGCCCTAATTAATCATATATATATTTTTACTTCATTATTTACGGACTTGCTATTCTATATTAGCTTACACAACATGTCAGTTGAGACCTCAGTATAGAACATTGGTTTAATTCCTGATTTGAACTCATATGAGGTCACCAGCTATCACGAGTAAGTAAATTCACTAGGTAAGATTTCTAATGAATGGAAAACATATCATTATACAGGAAAGGTGTACAGTCTTTTTGGCAAAACCAAATAATTGCATTATGTGTGAATACTTTGAATAACGTGCCAGCCCTCGTTAACCGACCTGGAGGCCTACCACAAGCTCTTAAAACAAGGTTAAAATAACCTTATTTGTCTTTTATCCCGTTTTGACGTCGGTTGTCAAAGAAAGACAAAAGTCAAATAAGGTTATTTTAACCTTGTTTTAAGAGCTTGTGGTATATTTGTCTTTGGTCCCGTTTTGACGTCAGATGTCAAAGAAAGACAAAAGTCAAATAAGGTTATTTTAACCTTGTTTTAAGAGCTTGTGGTATATTTGTCTTTGGTCCCGTTTTGACGTCAGATGTCAAAGAAAGACAAAAGTCAAATAAGGTTATTTTAACCTTGTTTTAAGAGCTTGTGGTTCGCCCTCTGAAATTATTATTAACTATTATATACTATTATTTCATAGTGACATTTTTGATATATTTTTTATTCACAGTGCATATTTTGCTACCCTATTTGTATAGGATCGACACAACAGATTTCACTTTTTATAAAAATGCTTTAAATTTTAAGTGTCAATTCTTCACAAAACATCAAGAAAAAACGAAAAAAAAAATTACCTATGGGTGCGTTTAATCGCCGCCTTATTCACGTTTACCTGAGCTTCTTCTAGGTTTTTATTATTAAATGGTATTCAATTAATATAATTAATTAGATTAAGTAAATTTTTAAGTTGTTTGTTAATTTTTGTTTTGTTAGGGTTCCGTACCTCAAAAGGAAAAAACTAAACCCTTATAGGATCACCGTGTTGTCCGTCTGTCTGTCTGTCAAGACCCTTTTTCTCAGGAACGCGTGGAGTATCAAGCTGAAATTCAAATACCTACTCAGGTCTACTGTCCCTTGGAGCTGTGAAAAAACCAAACTTTTAAGCCAATGCAATCAAAAGATACAGCCGTTTATGCTGCAAATTTTCGACAGCCGCAAGGGAATCAAAACCTACAGGGTATTTCCCGTGAACACAGAATCTTGAAATTTGGTAAGAAGCAACGTCTTATAGCGCAGATAAAGGAAAAATTACGAAAAGCATGAATTTTAAGTTACATCATATAATAAACATATTTTACGGAACCCTCGGTGCGCAAGTCCGACTCGCACTTGACCGGTTTAAAAAAAATATAGAAATTAAGTTTTTTTATTCTACCAACTTAATCAGACTCTAGATCCGGAGTCCTTGTCAAGCCGAAGCAAATTAGCCCATACCCGATGGGTTTGCGAAGTTTTAGTACAGAGTTACCATGGCCACCTTCCGGCTTCCTCATCAGATCAGCTCTATGTCATAATAATATTAGGTACAATACAATGTTTCTAGATATGTATGCAGCTGATCTGATGAGGAAGCCGGAACTTCCTCATCAGATCAGCTCTATGTCATAATAATATTAGGTACAATACAATGTTTCTGATTTACATAGATATGTATGCAAAATCAGCTCAATCGGAGACCGGGAACTGGGTCAAATTTACCTTTCAAGATTTGATTACAGACACCATAAATAAAATAAAAAGAATAAACAAAGGTTATAATCACATGGTAAGTGCCAACGTTATGTCGTAAACCTTTCCCTTTGTGAATAATAGATGAATTGAAATAAAATATTACGATTTGATGAATTCATAATAATTATTATCTTAATTTATCTCGTTGCTAGCAGAGTTGATATGGTCTCAATAGAAAAAACTAAAAGCGTTGCTAATTAAAAAAAAATATGAAAATTAATCACCGCTTTTAATGCAGCATCTATTGACGCATCGAAATTGAAAATGTCCATTAATGGATTTGCTGTGTACAACACTCCATAGTCGTATGAGAGTTTAGCCTCTCGATACTTTAACTCCCACTTCTGAAAAAATACAAAACCATAAAAATATGTTTTAGAGTTCGTAGTCAAACAAGGACCTTCAGAGCGGTTCCGCACTACGTCCGATCTGAATCGGTGAAAATACGGTCCGAAGTAGTAGAACTATTTGTGGTATTTTACGCACTGGATCCGATTTCCGCCGGGTCAACTGATTTCTCTTCGTCATCCATGAATCTCCATTCCATGAATCCGAAGTGTATGTGGCCGGGGCGCTCTGCTGTGGTTTTGCGAAAAATGACGTCTGAATTACGGTTTTGTTCAGGCCGAATTTTCTAGATCTTTATTTTCACGGATTCGGATCGGATTCAGATCGGACGTAGTGCGGAACTGCTCTTACGGTTTGGTCATGTCCGTTAGTCCGTCAGCTTTGGTATTTGCCAATTTGGTGGTGCCCATTTACTAAATTATATAGTGTAGAAAATTAACCTGACCGTCGAACAAAATTTTACTTTACTTGCCTTAATATTGCCAATTGGATTGGTTTCCTTGTATGATGGTTCTGAGAGGCTAAAGCATTGGTACCCGGTTCCGTAATCATCCAACACTACGTATACTATTGAGGTTATCTCCTTATGTCTCCCAATCTTCGGGTAAGGCTTCATCTTCGTCAGAAAATATTTGGGCCTAAAATATGTATTATCTTTTATAACTTAAATAATGAAAGATGCTGAAAATCTAAAATTACATTATATCGCAAAGCTATGCAATAAAATGCACTTGAAAGAAATATATCACTTTGTACAAAATTAGCGTATTCAAATGATGTTTCGGCAATACGAAACTCTATGTCTGAGCGCGCTTATACAAGATATGCATCAGAAAAAGAACATGATACAAGTGTGCTTATTTGGTATAATAACACACGAGGCGACAAAGGAGCCGAGAGTGTAATGATCAATGCATGCAAACCCGTTTCATACGACGTTTTTCAACACACTTGCGAGGAAAAAACAGACTTCGTTTTAGCAGATTTTTTGATAATCGAAAACGTTAACAAATTATTGTGGAAAATGGCAGGTGATTTTTCGTGCCGCAACAGCAATGCTCGCGCAGGTTAAAAATATAATAATGCAAATATTTACATATTTATAAAACTTATTGTGAATTGTGAATAATTGGATATAATTAAATGTTATTTTTATATTGAAGGAGATATTTAAACATTTATTTATCAATTTTATTTCAAGACAAGGTATTTTTACCCGCATAAGAACTCTTTGTTGGTGTTAAATACAATTTGTTTTACTCGGTTATATTTAGAATGCTCCGTCTACACACATGTCACTTGCAGTGAGGTACAAACTTAACATAATCGGTATTATATCTCAAATCACGACTACGGTAATGTCGGCAAAAGCGGTGCAATGAGAGTCATTTGACGATCAAGTGTGTTGAAAAATATATGTACACAGTCTTACAGTAATACCCAACTAATATGGCTTACCGATGTACCTGCGCAGAAGATACATTTTCAAAGCGCGGCAAATGCTATTGACCAATCGGCACGCTCCACGCACCGCGCTTCTTTTTCCTGTACCGCTATTGGTCGGCAGCTGCCGCCATGTTAGCGCGCGCCGCGTGGCATGTCAGTCAGCCGCAGGGTTGGATTTAGTAGTATAAATTATACTATTTGTACCATTATTTTATGATGCGTAGTAGGTATATAGTATCGTAATGCCGGGAAACTACGCGAAATGCCAGGATACTAAATTAGTGTTACGAGAATACGAAAAGCAGTTTCGATTGCAATTCAATTGTAAAATCGTTTAGAAGTCGTTGACGTTTTGTTACGAGAATCAGGCTACTGTTTACTTGTATGAAGAAGTTTTTTGCAAAATGTTCCGGTGGGCGTATCCATGGTTACATATTATAAATTATTATTATAAATGCATTTTTATTTCAATTAATAACAAAATGGACGAAAAGCGAAACGTACCTAGTATAATTTTCGACAAATAGTATAGTTTTATTTTTCATAGACAATAATTTTCTGAGGGTCTGAATCCAACCCTGGTCAGCCGCCATACTTCTTAGGCAAAAATACACTTAGTGGCAACAAAAGTGATTTCTTTTTTATGGTTTAAACAAAGTTTTTCATAGGCGTGCCCAGATTACCCAGATGGATAGTCCGCCATACTGATACATACATACGGGCACGCAATTGTTGTCAGTGCGATTAGAATGTAAATATAATGTAATGAATCTAAGCTTGTTTTGAAAAGAGTAATTGCTGAGTTTATTGCCGGCTCTTCTCAGCAAATGCAACCTTCCGAACCGGTATTAGAGTCAGACTTTTCATAAGTGCCTGCGAAGGTCTATTTGAATAAATGATTTTGAATTTTGAATTTTGAATTTTGAAAATACTAAAGCATGACATTTAATATCACTCCGCTTGAGGGGCTCCTGAAAAAAATGCTCTCGTACTGCGCACGGCTGTCACTGCCACAACATGTTTTTTTTTCCACATTTTGGTTAAGGATTATTAAAAAATGATATCGAGTATTGTACCTACTGATTATTTTTGTTCTAATGAGGAGTTTTCTTATGATACCTCTATGCTCAAAATACCGAACAAATTAACAAAAAAAAAAAATACACAGAGTGTCAAATACTGTCAATTCTGGCTTGTTTATTTCATGTTCCCATAGAGACGACTATTCTTTGGGACGTTTTAAATTCTTTCCCCCTTATTACAAAACATGGTTTAAAGCAAACCCAGGTTTTACTGTCATTCGGTCACTTTCTAACGTCATATAATAAAAAGAGATGAGGTTATTTTAAAACCTGGTTTTACTTTAAACCATGTTTTGTAATAAGGGGGTTTGGGTTTAAATTAGTTTTTTAAAAAGGCACCAACGAAGATACATCATCCTCATCGGATAGTTCCGTCATGATAGTGATGGTAATAGTAGCGACGCTCAGTGATATTGGGATAGCAGGAGTGCGGCCTTTAGATTAAGTTTTTCTATTGTTTACTAAATAAATACCTATCTGTTTATTTAATAAATCAAATACATTTTAATAACCTGTATTTCTAATTAAATATAATATTTGATGGAAACTGGTGGCCCGATAAAATTGGCACGAAGTGTAATGGTCAAGTCACGCCCTCCGCACGTGACTTGCGAGTGAGACGGAACTAACAGCTGCAGTGTATTATGAACCTTATAGTAGTTTTGTAAGGTTGATTGTATGTTTTAAGCATTCTTTCGTTAATCTTCGGGGCCATACTTTCTTTTCTGTGCGAACGAAGATTCACGACGCGCCATATAAGTTGGGTAATACTGTACATCCATAATCATTATACCTCTCGAAAGCCATTTGAAAGTACGTATAAAAATCTCGCGGTTCGACATTATATAAGTGATACATAATTTAAAGAACATCAAAGTTCAATACAACAAACACGATATACCTAATTGTAACTCAATGTAAGATTTTTCATGTATTAATAATATTGAGGTTTAAACTAACCTTACTATTTTGAACGGGTATAAGCAGCTGCTCTTCTGCTTTTTGCATATAAGCATCATGTCCGTCAATAAAATGGCCCGAGAATCAAACTGTAAAAAATAAATCCACATTTGAAGTTGTTCATAGCAAAACGACATCTCAAACGCATTTTTTAATTAGGAAGCTTTATTCCACAAAGCCTTCTTATTAAATATTCAAATAAGAAAAATTCGCAAAGCTTTATGCATATTCGCCGCACATTCACATAAAAACATCGCATTAGATAAATAAAACATGTTTGTGATATTGGATGCATCCAAAATAATAAGGCGCCGATCCCACAGAAAGGGTTCTAGAGTTCCGGGTTCCGAGTTCTGAATTCCGTGTTGACTATTGTGCATACAGCAAGCAGTCTAGAGTTCTGCAATGTTCGCTACTGATCACACATCATACACTTTTATTACTTTCAAAGGCGTCACACAGCTTACAATCAACGTGAATGCAGAACTCGGAACTCGGACCTCTAGAACTCTTGTCAGTGGGATCGGCGCCTAAATGGCTCTGAAAATTATTTATACTCTTGCCTCCTTCTGGCTATCCTTAAATCGGAGATCCGCTTGGTACACCAGGGTTCTGGCGTTACTCTTGTGAGAGAACAGCATGGACTGCCTCAAGTCGTAGATGGAATGTGCTCTAAAAGTTTTTTCTAAATCCTCATCCTTGAAGTCCTGTGAAAATAATTGCAGAGCAACTTATAAAAAAAATGTCACATTAGCAGTAATATTTCAAAAGATTAATATTCAACAATCTATACACAGGCCTCACGGAATAAGTAGATTAATCATGATGTCTATCATAGTAAAGTGGTGAGTGTTATTGAGCAATACCGTACTGTGACTGGGACTAGTAAATGGTATAAGAAACATAAAACCCGACTGCGTAGGTGGTATAAAAATTAACTGTGTGTTAGCTACGGAGCTATAATTCGAAAAATATGTTCCATATATGAATTGAATCAGATTGCTGGAAAAATAGATCTCTCTCTGAGATCATTTTTCAGCAGATCAAAAAAAAGTGAGTTCTATTCGCATGCAGGTGAGTTCTACAGTTCCTGATACTTTTTAGCTATAGTCTGGCGATTTTACCTGAAAAAAGAAAAAATGATATGCCAACTTCCGGTAGCAGATCATTTTTTAGCAAACCGAACTACAAGTGAGTAATATTCTCATGGAGCCAAATACAACAGTTCCTGATACTTCAGTTCTACTACTGAGTTCCAGCCTCTGAGATTAATGAATAATTTCTAGGAGTATATTTCGTCAACTTTCCTTAACTCCGTGATACGCTGCCTTTCAAGCGTGAGTTTGTGATACAAATCTTGTTCTAAGTCAAAGTGCTGTTTTTAGTCTATAAGAAATCGAAGAGTTGCAGTCTCTGAGATTAATAAATAATAATAATTTCTAGGAATATTTTTGTTGTTGATGTTATTTATTAACTTACCAAGTCAAATGATTCTAAAGTCCTCACAAGCTCATCCATTACTTCGTATTCCTCACGCTGCCGCATTGTTCGATTAACATCAGTTAAATATGTTGCAGATAAAGCCTCCTGTATATATTTATAACTTTGATTAATGATATTTAAGGTTAAGTACCTGAAAAAACTGACCAAGTGCAGTGCGTGTCTGAGTTAGATTCGCGCACCGATCTTTGCTATATTTCTTGGTTTGGCCAGAACAGTTGCTAATATAAAATAAAAAACCAGGACGCAGCTAAATTTGTTTGAGAAGGAATTTTGATAATTTCGAAAAGATTGTGCTAGTTAGAAACATCGTTATATATTCTGATATTTATGTATTAACGTGCCTATCAAATGATATCAGATTTTTGTAAGTCAAGAACTATTATTAAGACAATAAAAACCTGTTCTGGAATGTAATAGCCCTGTTTTAAATTCCAACCCCCATTTCGGTCCCTTTTGCATAGATAGAAAATTTATATGTTTTCATTAGCTATCAAGTTGGGTATGTTTAAAACAATTTCAAATCGATAGAATTAGTAGTTGCTGACATGATGCCGCTACGACAGACGGACGGAGTCGCACCACAAGGGATCCTTTTGTACCTTTTCAGGTCGTATAAAAAGGACAGTGAAAATTTAAATGAATTTATGTGGGTAGAAATGTATACTTTACCATAGCTCCAAGTGTAGCACGAGTTCTGATACAACTAGTGTTGCTAAATATTTTTTGTAATATTAATTTATATTTCGTTAGCCGTTGCATTGGTTTTGACATTATATCTGGCAGTTGTAGTCTGGAAGATACAAAAAATGTGGACAATTTCTCATAATAAGTAAAACGCAAGTAAACACGGCTACAGAGCAAGCTATACATTTCCACTATAAGCTGATCTCGCATTCTATAGGATTTTCGTACAATGGGAGGTCAACTTATACTAGAAATGTATAGCTTGATCTGTAGCCTCTGGGATGGCTCAGTCAAATATCAACTTGCAACTTTGGACTCGTTAGATAGACGCGCTTGAAGCATAATTGACGATAGCGACCTAACGAGCAAGAAACTGCAAAACCTGGATCATGGCGTCAGTTTGCAAGTTTGACGGTATTCTACTGTTCCACGGAGAATGCGATAAAAAGCTCCATAATCTTGTCCCCCCATCCCCGTTCTTCTATCGGACCACTAGGCGTCGGGAGGGTCTCCACCGCTTCGTCGTCTACATTCCGTCTTGCCGTACCAAGCGTTTCGCTTCCTCTTACATTATACGCACGGCCAAGCTGTGGAATGCTCTCCCGGACAACGTGTTTCCAGACACTTATAACATGGGTATATTCAAGGCCAGAGTGAACAGGCATCTTATGGGTACGCGCGGTCCACCCTAGACTACATCTTCGCTTACCATCAGGCGGGATTGCGGTCAAGCGTAAACCCATTAAATATTTTAAAAAAGCCGTGGGTACTTATAGCGTCTCACCTGAAGCATATTTCTTGGTTGTTACACCACGTTATGTATAACAAAAAATCTGGATTATTTGCAGTTAAGAAACGAAAGTAATCCAATGCCTTTTCTTGTTGGCTTACAAATATTTCATACGAGCGAAATATTTGTGGAAAATGTACAAAGCCCGAAAACATAGAATTTGTGTTGAACCTGAAAAAAAAGAAAGATACAATGATTATGTTTAATATAATAGAGTATGATTTGAGTTTGTTAGTTAGTAGTTAGGTTCCATGGAAATGAATCTTGATACTTACGGTGTTTTGGTTTCCACAGCTTCTTTGATCATGGGAAATAAAGCAGCCTCCCAGAACTCTAAGTTTGAATTAATTACATCTGGGAAATTTAAATATAGCTTATCAATATCGACATCTGCAAGGTATCCCCTATCATTCAGTATGCGTAAAGTGGCTATGTGTACATTCTGCAACAAATGAGAAAAAATATAAAAACAAAGCTTCCTAATTTGGAAAGCCATAACAAATGTAAAGTACGTGCTTTGTAACGAGGAATAGATTATATTATAGTTAACTATTAGTAAGTCATAAAAAAAAACCTGCCTGGGGCATTTATCACAGACGGTCATCTGTTCCTAAACTAAGCAGATTTTGTACCTTCTATGAAAACTTGACTACCTACTGATTATACTAATAAGTATAGGTATTTTTAACATATACACGTAGTACTATAATTCAAAAAATCTAAATCATTTATTTTAATAGACCTTCGCAGGTACTTATGAAAAGTCTGACTATAATAATCTTCTATACATATAAAATGCTTTGTCCTGAATGACTGACTGGAAATCAACGCACAGCCTAAACCGCTGATCGTAGAGACCTGAAACTTGGAGAGTGTGTTCTTTGTATGACGTAAGCATCCGATAAGAAAGAATTATCCGAAATTGTACCCCTAAGGGGATTAAAAACGGGGGCACAGTTTGTATGGGACAACGTTTTGCATAAACATTCCTTAACAGAATTGATGGAAGACGTGTTTCGTATTTTATTGAAACTCATCGCCTAACGGGGTCAAAAAGGGGGAGAAAGTTATTTTAGGGGTGATTTGCATCGAAGTTGATATCAATACTCTTTAATGCTTTTGATTTAAAAATGAAATAAAGATGATTTGCGTGGGTACTAGTTTAACTAAATTAACTAAAATATATGAACTTGTCAGTATTACTAGTTTAATCCTCTGGGGTATTGCTTTTTTCGTAACGCTGCCAGTCTACTAGGAACGTTGCTGCGGCAGACTCCTGGAAATTTTCTATTGTCTTTATGCACATATTTTTTGGCATGTATTGAATGCCTTAACTATTAATCTATTACAACAAAACAAATCAAAGCTATAACCAACAATAATGAATTGCACACTAAATACGCACACTAAATTAATCAAACTGAGTATCTGTTTTATGGTTTATGAAAAACTGTTTAAACTGAATGATCATCTAGCGATATTGTACAGTTCTAACCTAACCTAACCAACTGTATTTGGAGTGCCCCGTCGCGTCTGGATGATAGAACATTTTTTTTTTTTTTTTTTTTACTATTTTATAGGCCTGTGTTTGACCGCAATCTCACCATGGTAAGTGATGATGCGGCCGAAGGTGGTAAGCACACAAAGCCTAGAAGGAACTGGCTCTCAAGTGCAGCTATCGGAACACACCGAAAGGTGCTTGGCGACAGATTTTCAGCTTGAGGGTGGTAGCCAGCCAGGCGGGTACTATAAAGTACCCTACCACCGTGCTATGGTTTCCTCACGATGTTTTCCTTCACCGAAAGCTCAAGCTCATTGTAGGATTCGAACCCGGGACCTTCGTCTCGGTATCCGACGTCACTACCACTGAGCTATCATCGCCTTACATATTTTGATGAATAAATATTTAATTGTACAACAGTCATTTTTCTAAAATGCAATGAGTTCCTAAATTAGAGGTGCAATAATTAAATTACAGGAGGGTCTTAAGTTTGCGTAATTTTTAAACACTTCTGTTTAAAAATTACGAACAAAAAATATGGGATATTTTTAATTACAATTAAAAATATCCCATATTTTTTGTTCATTGTCTCCAAATTGAAACATATCTGATTTGTATTTATTATTGAATTTGCTGGGAATATATAACGTATGGCAGATCCAATTATAGCGTAGACGTAATTTAGTCCGCTGCGACGCGCAATAGTGGAAGCAAATCTAGTTTCCGGGACTCATATTAGCAGCAGATTGTAGGAGGACGTTGTGTGACATGCAGGATTAAATCATAGAAAGTGACGGCGATGCTCGGGATTTATTAATTGAAACCATTTTGTCTCGGATTGGAATACAATTTGCATCGCATTGAGACACCAGTGTTGTTATTTCAACTATTGAAAACTTTTCGAAGTATTCACATAACGCGTTAATAATACCCCACAAAACTGTACAACAATTTACGTTTTATAATTTTCAATTATTATTTCATGAGAGAGGCAGTGCATAACTTTTATTCGTACGTGCAGCTTAGAATATCTCAACCAAATAACTTTGTTGTGTTCCAGCGCGTGAGTAACGTCGCCAGAGCTCATTGGGGAGGTGGCAAAGTCAGTAACGCGTGAGTGATGCCTCGTGTGTTGCAAGCATCCACATGGCTACGGTAACCACTTACCATCAGGTGGGCCGTATGCTTATTCATCGGCATCGTAGTATAAAAAAGTCTCCTAAAATAAACTAAAAACGATTTATTTATGACAGCTTAATTTCATATTCTTTAATTCGTATCAGCGGTTCCACAATTTAAATTATGGGGATATAGGTATATTATGTATATTTTAGGCATAAGTATAGATATATAAAAGTTTTTTTCCTACTTCCTCCGTAATAGCCTTCCTTATCAATCAGAATTATCATTATTATCTACCACTTAACCACCACTCACTCGATGAACAAATCAATCAACAAAGATATTATCACACACACACAGACACCCCTACACATTCACAAAACACCTCTTCACATTCACCACACACCACTCGCACAAACAACGCATACACACCTCCTCATCCAGTAAAAACGCAAAGAGGCTTTTGCAGTTATTTTCCTCATCTTTATTTTTATATTATTTTTAATTTTTGAAGTTATTTGTATGTAAAATCACTAGCGTAAATTACATCTATGCTGTTTGTTATAAAAGACTACGAGTAAGGTTTAAAGTAAGAGAGAACCCTGATACCCATAACACAAGTTTAATCTTAGCTTGGGTGCCAGGAGTTTCAACTGATCTGTGACTTCAATTGTACAAAACAAACTATTGTGTAATTTTTTGTATAAGCCACATTTTTGTAATGATTAGTTTTTGTTAATTGTAAAACTGCAAATAAAGAAATTTTATTATTATTATATTTTTTTATATCACAGAAAAGTGATTTCATTATGTCAGTATAACAAAAACAAATTTGATGGATGTCAACAAGAGTAATATATTATTGCTAGCTGTCCCCCGTGGTTGCACCCGCGTTCCCCGGATAAAAAATTACCCCGGACAAATATGACGGTTTGACAACGTTAGATTATAAACTATCGAAAATGAGTACGTTATATTGGCAGCAGTATGGTACAGTTTATAATATAGGTCGTTATTTTGGTCAGCGACGAGCGACTCAGAGTCGATAATACAAATGATACAGGTGCTAAATATAAATAAATACTTTATTTTTTTATAATAATAAAAATAATATTAATTGGAATGTCATGTAATAAGCTAAAGAGTAGACTTAATACTCAACGGGAGTGCGAGGGAGTAAAGGGGTGGGGCGATGGCGGCTTGCGCCTAGCTCTAGTGTGTGCACGTGCCTAGTGACCATACGTTGCGGTAATTTTATTTCAAATAGAATAAGGTATTTCTCAACGCATTTACAGTATTTCATGGAATTAGGTCCATTTTTGGAAAATGTATTTTTTGTATTACCGCTCCTGGGTCGCTCGTCGCCGACCAAAAAAAACACCAGTATATCGGGGAGTTTATAATCTCACTAGGTACCTAGATTATAAACTAACGGTTTTCACAAATACTGTGACATATAACAGGTGGAGATTTCGAGATGGCATATTTTCGAAACTTACGTTGGGTTTGTCATGCTGAACAACTTTTACTATATGTTGTTCAGCATGACTAACCCAACATAGGTTTCGAAAATATGCCATCTCGAAATCTCCACCCAGTATAAGCAGTTTTAAAATTAATTACAATATAATGCTTACCAGAATGCTAGTAACGAGATAGCGAATATGCTCCGCTTCCGTGCAGATAAGCTCTCCTATGGCATTTTGCGTGGGAAACTGGTCAGCGCTCAAGACTAAAAGAAAAAATTGTATTATTATCAACATTTTGTGGAAGAAAAGATGAGCTTGATGGAGTGACAAACTAATTAATTTTCGTTATAATTGATCAATAAATTGGTTTTCTAAGGATTGGTTGGCCAAGATAATAAGGGGTAATGCACACTTAAGAAAAACATTATACCTACTCATTATATCTGCCTGTAGGCACTTAGAATTAATAATATCTGTACCTACAAATTATCGATTTGGATTACAACCTTTTGGGTTGTACGTCGAATTTTCCCGAGGGACCGCTGAGAAAAATCTAACAGTATAAAAATACATACCTAATATATCATTCAGACAAAATACCATTGCCTTCTATGTACTTTCATTTAGTGCCATATACGATTGGTTTACGACGTAAGAAATATTAATGGTTGGTAATAAAAAATATGAGAACATCTACCTACGGAATATCTGGAATAATTATTTTTAAAAATAGAGAAAATACTAATACCTTTATGAGGGGTTAATAATGTTTTGCAAGTAAAGTGCATTGCAAATAATCTGTAAGCTTCAAATAATACCTGGTATTATTATAGACTGAAAATATTAGCTCTGACTATTATAGGAAAAGCTTAGTATTCATTTCTTTTCACTAAGCATATTAATATTTATAAATAAAAACAAAACATAATGTGAAACAAAGCCAGGTGAGCGTATAAAAACAAATGGTGCTATATTTGTACCGGGTGTGTCCTAAATATTATGATGAATGTTTCAAAAGAGGTATTGGTAGTAGTCGCAGCTGTGCTCTGCCTCCCTAACCGACCGACCATCTAACAGGTTCATAAAAACGGCAGTCCTTTTGAACGCTTTACACTTTTATGAGGCTTTTTCATATTACAAAACTCCAAAATACATAATGAATGATTTGGATGTATATGTAGTAAGGTTTGAAGAGTTCAACAAAATACTAGGATGAAAGACTGTATTTGAAGTTTTGAACGAATATGTTTGGTAATGATAATTTACTTTTACGAATCAGTGACGTCATTAATTTATAAACAATTTGTTGTCAAGGGATACTGCTAAAGTTTCCCTGCATTATTTAGTTTCATAGAGTTTTCGTCATTAGTCAGTGTATCAGTTAATATTTCACCTACTCATACATATTGGACCTATACTGGGTGGAGATTTCGAGATGGCATAATTACACTGATCTCGAAAAAAAAAACATACATTATGATCGAGCATTGTCGCCAGGTTGACGGTATGAAAATTAAAAATGTAATATTTTTCGAGATCAGTGTTTGTCCCATTGTAAAAGTTGTTCAGCATGATGAACCCAACACAGGTTTCGAAAATATGCCATCTCGAAATTTCTACCCGGCAAATATTTACGCCCCGACCCAGAACAGCAGCTATTCCATCTACTGAGATTTATTTTAGGGGCTATATTTACCAGAAACGCGCAATTATAATTTCCCACTTATAAATCGTGTTTCCTGGTATAACTGCGTTCTCGCTGACCTAGAAGTATTTCCCACGCTTGCTTGCTTCATTGTGTAGAGTGGCAGAGTGTGGTTGGCAGCAAGTCACGTCGCGTGCCAGACGCCTCGCGTGTTCTTTATCGACGTGATCGATGCCAACTTACAAATATTGCTCATTTCGATACATATAGCATCGTCTAAACACAAGGTTTTTTATATCAGCCAAATTTACTTTAATTTTTTAGTGTCGATGTAATTTGCCGATTTTACATATTAGAAGAGCTATTATTATAATGTGACTTAACGTATAAAATTAATCCAACAGCCAAAGACGGATTTACATATAAAAAAAAAATAAGAACAAAATAAAACATTAAGAATACATATAAGACAGCGATTATTCATTTTAAATTAAATTACTTTATATTTTAAAAACTATTAATCATTTTCAAACTTCGTGTTTCACAATAAATAAATGTGTACGTACCTAATGAATGTACTGCTGAACTAATTATAGTTTTCAGATTTAAAATCCTAAGGAATATTTATATCCTCAAGATAAGCTTAGTTTAGTCTATTATTAGATCTGTATTATTATTGTAAGGTTTACTGTTATTGTGGGGGTTTTAATACGCCATTTACGCACATACACCTGATTAAATACTCGGAACTTCAATTCAGTCATGGCATTTAACTGTTTTAAAAATGTAGGTTCCCATTTCAGTTCCATGTTTACTTACACGTACAGTAAGGTGCTGCGCAAACGTGGACACTTTTGTGCTTGTGTCAGATACAAGCTACCAAAGAATATTTGATTTCTATAGAACGAGTATGAAATCAGCCAATCCCTATAGACGTAAACATTTTTTGTGTCCAGTTGCTTCCACTTTACACATACTCGTTGACGATAAAAAGTGTTCGGTGTCGGTAACTGGAAACTAAAAGTCGTCAGTTGAAGACACAAGCAACATTAAAAAATCCTTACAATTGTAAGAAACTGACGGAAAACAAGCAACGAATTGTACCAGTGACCAGAAGTAGCAGCCGGCGACCGTGTCCGATCGTCGCTACAGGACACAGCAACTACGGTGATGGTGTGCCGTGTCGGTAATAAAAAGTGTCTGTCTACGTTTGCGCAGCCCCTAAATGACGCATCATCAAGGTGAAAAAAAAAAAACTTTTCCTATTAAATATACTTTGCAATATAATATTTTATTCAACCGGATTACCTACGGAGTCACCCAAGACCGTATTATTAAATAATAACTAACTACATTAGTGAAGCGCGCACATCAAGCCGAGCAGATAGCCAATTTACCGCAATTTAGTAAAAAAAAATATTCATATTTAAACGTCATAAAATTTTATAGCCAAGCTACGCGCGAATAAAAAAAGACAAAAAACAGTGGCAACACGTCCATGTTCAAATAAGCATGTGCATCCATAGTATTTTGATACGTGTGTCGTCGATTACAATTTTGCCGACCTGAAGTACTTCAATTACCGGCCATACGCTCCAGTCGAAACTACGCTAACCAAAACTACGCATGCCAATCTTCAGCATCTCAAAGCACAAGCCGCGCTTCGAGCTTGCACAAGCTACCGCCTTGCCGTCCACACGCACAGTCTTACTTGCGACGATAGGAGAGCATTAGAAACGCACAACGATGAAAAGCGCCCAATTAAAGTGATAAGAATCATATCGAACACTAAGTACGCATTTTATTACAAGCGAGGTGGGTCCCATTACTTACAATACAACGCATTTTTAGGGCTCCGTAGTCAAATGGAAATAACGGAACCTCATCTGTCCGTAGTGGCTCTGCTATTTCACTCGGAGACTATTGGAACCATAGATTTAGGATTTCGCTAATGGAACTATATTTATGAAATTTGGAAGGAAGGTGTTTTCTACGAACCGAAAAATAATCGCTGCAGAGTTTCAGGAAATCTATCTATTCAGTTATAGGGTGGGAAATTCTGAAATTAATAACGTTATAATTATGTTGTTTAGTTTTGTGATATTTTCAGTTACACCCTGTTTTGCTATCTAGCCTCGTGACCGTTTCATGAGTATAATTTGTATGAGCGCTAAATTTCGAATGATGACCATTCGTTTGTCAATCCTCTCTTCTGTTCGACATTGTAATGAATTGACTCATACTGACGTTCTCATAATTTTGCAATTTTATTCATCCCTTAAAGTTATCAAACGTTGATTAGCTAAAATTCCGAAGTCTTTATCTGACAGGTGACATTTTGCTAATATTTTATAAAAGCAAATTTTAATGCCATTTGTCTTCGCACTTTCTTTGAATACTACAAGTATTGTCGGCGTATAATGGTCGTTTTGTAATTGCAGTGATAATTCACAGTTATTATGGTTATTTGGTCGTAACGAACCATGGACTATTTGGATGGAAGCGCGGTGCCGCATGCCGGCCCACCCGGCCGCTGGAGGCAAGCCTAGGTGGCTTAGTATCTTATGAATTTAAAAAAAATATACATGTAATTTGTAAAACTTCGTTCAAAAATAAATCAAGTAGGTGGTCAAGTTCAAGTTTTTTTTACACCTTGTAAGCGAGCGCAGGTTTCAAATTTTATTTTCTACTAATTTAGCAAACTAACACACGGCCCAAGCGGTTACCCTAGCCTATTGAATCAAACTCGTACAGTTTGGTATGTTTTTTTTAAATATATGTGTTTAATAATAGTACCAACCACTTATATAGAATATAACTGCCTTTAATTGTTATTTTTTTATCGGTATCTTTATATAAATTGATATCTACTGGCTACTGCCAGTATCCTTATTTGAAGTTTCGCGATAGCAATAACATCTTTCAATTTAGATGAAGTACTGAGCACTCGTAATGGTAGAGACTGTACCTAACATTCGGAGCATCCTTCTTACATTACGACGCAAAAAAAGACATGCTCATTCTGAACTCTGCTCTACTTTTATTCATTTGTACTCAAACGGACTAACGGCCCCTTATCGGTTAAAATTAAGACTCTTATAACTTTACTAATAATGAAGCAAAGACCCCAAAGCTTTGCATAGCAGACCCTCCCATATGGTAAGTAGCTATCACAGTTAAAATTAGCTTACGAAATTATCAAAATGCCCAGTTTGGCAATAAAAACCTACCATTGGTAAGCAAAACGATTCGTTTTTGTTTATTGAAACCGGGCATAAGTTTAAAAAGTTCTGTGAAATAACTCAGTAACAATGCCTTTGCTCAGTAATTACTTATTTCAAATGTAGAAAACATTAACCGTTATTGGACATCAAACATTTAAAAGTTGAAACACAACTAGGTAGTATGTAATTGTTTGCCGTTTATTAGTATTTTAAAAACCAATAACTGTACTGAAAACAAAACTGCACTGAACTGAATTGTCATAGATCGTCAGAATGTATTGACATAAATGACTGAAAAATAATAAAGCCGGTTTTTCACTATGGGATTATAATATAATGGCCCTGATTCTGTTGTTCATAACTAAACTAATTTTAATGTCACTATGTCTCTTTCTAACAAAGAACATAAGAAAAGGATGTAAGAAATTTAGTCCTGTCAAATTAGTCCAATGCTTGTTTTCAGTATAAATTTAGTCGGCATCTATCGCTGTCACGCCTAAATACACGCAAAATAAGACGGCAAAGATTAATTTGACAACTTAAAATATGTTCTATCCTTTTTCAATCATGTTCGTTAGAAAGAGATGAGATGTGACTAAAATTAGTTTAGTGCGATTTACAACAGAATCGGCACCAATATATATTACATATTGAGATATAATATTTTGTGTCTCGTCATACAATGTGTCAAAAAATATTTATAGCAAACTATCCCAAAGGATATAATACAAAAATGTATATTACATCCCAAACTATATGATATCCCATTTATATTATATTTTTTATAATATATTATATCCCATATTGAAAAGCCGGCTTGATGCTTAGTCTATAGCAAGGTCTGCTTTGGTATTCTGAAACGTTTTTGACAGCAACCGACGACGACTCCGTTGTGACGGTTAGTCCGGGAGGTAGCGTTGCAAACACAAAAGTCATAGTAAGCCGGCTGACGTTGAAATGTATAGTTGATCTTATATGACTAATAAGTGAACCGACCGTCTGCTCAAGTAAGTGCTCAAGTCTTCTACATCCGTCATCAGCCACTCCCAGTAAAAAAAAAGACATAGTACGCCGGCACAAACTTGTTTCATAAGTATTTGACATAATACTGAGCTGAAAAAAATCGTCTGCTGCATGGTGGAGGGGGGAACACGCGTCAGCTGCTCGCATGAATTTGTAAAAAAAAAGTTTACCCCTGCCGTAACCTTCCAATCCTAAACCCACCGCGGGTGCATCGCTGATGCGTGGTTCACATATTAGTCATTCAAGATCTATTGAAAAAGATGGCCATCGATCGGCGTATTAATACTACCTAAAATGCATCAGTACCTCCCGGACTATTGCATGTCGAAACAATTGAATACTTGAATAGGTCAAAAGAATTAAAATGGGCTGGAAGGTGTATTGTAAACATCAACTGCGCTCTGCGAGTGTATTTCATTTATTTTAATGATCTGAGTCGTAATCCCAAGCTAAGCAAACTTATGATATGGAAACTAGATAAAGGCTAATTTTATTTCATATTTTAGTAAAACTTTAATGTACTGAATATACCAATTTTAAAGGTTTAATATGAAGGCTATTCATTGGTTTAACTTTATCTTAATATTACGACTTAAACTTCACAAAAAGAAAGCTAGATATAGCGCCCATATTTTGAAAATATTGAAACAATTAACATTTTTTCACGAATAATGTTTAATAACATACTCGTATGTAGGTACATACTACTAAATTGACGAGGTATTTTTTATAAGGAATAATAAAAATAAGCCAGATATCAAAGACTTCTATATACAGGGTGTAACGGAAACTGTATATACATTACAGTAATCCACTTTTTTGGTACGAGGCGCACAGATCGCGGAAGATAAAATTTTATATTAATATTAGTAAGGGACGCAAAATGACAATGACCCTCATTGACCGGTGACATGTTGGTTATGATTTTAATTCAAAAAACTTGAATTCAAAAATTTTGTTTGAATTTTTTTGTAATGTATTTTGAGCTGAAACTTTTTATAGAGAGTCTGTACCTGATGTAGTCTTCACCCCCTTCGGATGTATATACCCTTTCCGTTACACCTTATAGAATTTGGAAGAATTTTAGCATTTCCAGTAAATAAAAATGCATTGACTTTGTAGTGCTGTGCACAATTTAATCAATGTTTATTTCAACAAGAATAGTTAAAGAATTACTCGCCAAAAGTCTCAACTGTTGAGCTTGACGACGTTTTTCTAAGATATCTTCATCATTGGCTGATTTAAGGATGCCCATAATATGACTTATCCGAGCTGCAGATATCTGAAATATGTATACCAACTCTGTAACCACTATAAAATTAGTATCATCATCATATTCTGTCACGAGATGTCCTCTGCTGAACTGGGCCTTTGTTTGTGACTGATTTCGACAAAGAACAGTCTTGGATTTATAATAAATAATTTGTAATAAAACATACTTACTTTAAATATCATAACATTACACAGAAACTATCATAAATGAAAGTGATCCACAAAGTGACAGGTTTTTTTTATAATGGATACATAATACGACCTTAATAGGAGCTTCCTAAAATTAAACATTAATTAATTGACCAATTGAAAAATGTAGCACCGCACTACGAATGTATAGAGAATAGACCGCGACGACGGACGTCGTCGTCGTCAGCTGTCAAAAAAGAACAGAATTGCACTACTGTTGTTTGCCGTCGAAATCGACACGTTACGTCATACTTCATACACAAAGGGATTCGTCAAAATACCGACAACCGGGTGGAGCCTGTGGCGAGCGGCGAGCGGTACTTACTACTGTTAATACTCACTTTGTAACATGTTACATTAAACGTGAATGTGACAGGTCAGTCGCCACCCGAATCGACACCTAAAGTAAGCCTGCGCTTGGCATATTAACGAAATTCGAAATCGAATTCGATAATCCAATTCAGCTTTCATATTTAAAATATAACATACATTTAAATATAACATAACTCTTACCTTTACTCATCGATGAGTAGTGGCAGCCTTTTTGGATCACTATTTCTTTTAATTTATCTTCTTTTTTTTTGGAAAAACTGTGGGTATCTATTATATTATTATTTGTAGTAAATTATCATTAGCTTTATGCATTATTATTATTATTATTTTATGTATCACAATTTTATATGAGTATATGTTTTTAACTATTTATCTTACTTCACGAGTTTATTTTCCTTGTTTACTGTACTCTTCGTCCGTGATCACTAGAGGAGCCAGCTGAAAATCAGCGCTGTTGATTTCAACAGCATATGCTGAGCTGGATATCCTTTTTGACGGCACACCATCCGAATTTACGGCGACAAATGTTTAAAAAAAAAAAAAAAATTACTTTTTATGTGTTGTGGTTAATGTATATCTACCGTCCTTTTTTAATTATGCTGTGTTGTATATGTATACTTACCTATTTTTTAATCTTATTTTTACATTTGTTGCTGTTTTGTGTTTATTGTATGTTATCTTTAAAGTGCTGTCAATTAAATCATTTTTCTTCTTTTCTTTTCTTCTTCTTTATAATTCAAATTTTAAATTTTTGAAAGTTTGTGTTGCAATTATATATAGGTATATAAAATAGTCATTTTTTTATTTTAGGATGCAATTATACATTTAACTTTCCATGGATAACGGTCTCAGTTTTACATTATAAACTTTAATTACAGAATGTGAAACTGCCAGGGCAGGTTTACGATATAACAACTAGTTTTATATTGTATATAGTTTTTTTAACCGATGTCTTGTTTGCTTTTTTTTCCCCATCTGAGTCTACTCGTAGATTATTGAAGCGCGGGTCGCCAATGCTGGCCACCGCCGCGGTACTACGGGCGTGCGATTCGGCGATAAGCCTGGATCTACGGTTCGATATCAGAAAAACGTGTGTATGCATATTTTTATGTTTTTGCAATCTCTTTATGATTCAATTTATGTCACTCTTATTTATTCCCAGAGAACTTTATTCCGCGAAAAATATTATTTTCTTTTCGATTGATATCTATCTGGAACTAAACTTAAATAATTGGAACGTTGTTGAAATCTCAAGACGAAAGCTACCCATCAAACTGTGGCTGGCCATAAACAAGGACGTTAAAAAATTCGGACATATTCTCGCTAACAAAATACTGTGTCGCTGAGAGTCGACCACCTCGCTGTACGTACAAGCAGGCACGCACACATTTACACATTAGTCGGGCAATAAGCGAGTAAGCGTCAAACGAACAAAGGTTAAAATACGTTATGTCTTGTGTATTTCACACACACACAAATAGCCGCCGCCATTACGTTGCCTCAGTTTAGTCTTAGCGAGAGTACTGTCCGACCTAGTCTATGGTTACAAACAACGCAATTGCAGCCTACTACGCCCGCCTCCATCCAGCGCGTCGCGCTCCAATGCACCACTCCACTCACGCGCCATAAAAAATATACCAATCGTTTTCGTATGAAATTGTTATTTACATTTGTCATTTTGGCTCCTCTCGCTCTGCCCCAGGATACTTTTTACTCTATGGTAAGAGTAAGCACGGCGATGAAAAATTGCTTCGCTCACTTCAGTAGGTAGATGTTGCGATTTACGGTTATGCCAGTCGAGCCATTTAATTAGAAGCCTTCATTTTATGGTTTTGGTGCGAGTTTCATTGCCCAATGTTTTTAATGATCCATTCGTTGACCTTCCCATTAATTATTTCTTTAAGTCAGACAGTACCGAGTTTTCTTTTAAGAATTATGTAACAGATAGTAATGTTTCTAATACAAACACATGCCTTATATTATGTGTACCTATAATGCTGAAATTAAGGATGCACCCTTCCCATCACACTTGTAGAGTCGCAAGCAATTAAGAAACTTATGAAATAGGTACTTACCCCGTCCGCTCAAGTAATTAAAAATGTTTTCGGGGCTCTCTGCCCAGATGAGGTAATATTTTGCTGCGGGGCTTATGTTCACCTTATAGGAACTCAATGATGGCTTATATGGTCTAGCGAGCTCAGCGAGAATTTTCGACAGCTTGTAGTTGGCCTTAAATCATAAATAATATTATGTACATCAGTTGTATGCTGCATGGTGTATGACCACAATGTCACCATGTACAGTGATGACGTAGCCAAAGTGGTAAGCACACAAAGCCTAGTAGGGAAGATAAATATAAAACAGTTTTATCGGTTGAATCTACTAATATAATAGATGCAAATGTTCGTTGGCTGTTTGTTACTATCACGTTGTAATAATTAAATAATTTTTATGAAAGGGTTTCATGATTTTGGCTTTGACGACATATACATATATTTTCTAAGGATTTTGGTATACTTTGCGGCCACTATTTTGATATTTTTTTGCAAATAGCGACGGACGATTAGACATTGTATATGAAGTACCCAGATACACGTGGACCCAGTAAAAAAAAAAAAAATATGGCCTACGAGAGGAATGCCAAAATCTTCGAATACTTTTGCTATCGAAATGCGGGAAGTGGCTAAAAGAAGTGGTACCCGGCTATAAAAATAAATAGGAAGGCGAAAAAAACATAATAAAATAAAAACAAATCGAAAGGTAAATTGTACCGATGAAATTGTAAAAAAATTGTTGTAAAAAATGAGTTAACAATGGTTTCATGGTTATGTATTTATTTTGCACTTTACTGTCACCGTAAAAACGAAAATCTGTATTTTACTTTGGACACGAAATCGAAAAAAGTTTTGCGTCAAGGACACCCAGCAATTTAGCCTATGTTAGTAATAACGTTAAGCGATATGTCGTTAGAAAGATTTTTTGATATCCTAAAACTTTTATTATGGCGGTAAGTCTTGAATCGCTGTGGGAAAAATGTTATGGCCTAATTTAATGGAACTTCATATTAACGTTTTTGTTCCTTTTTAATGGTTATTATCAGATATTACTATGGATTTTAAGCGCCTTTTACAATTTGACAAGCAGGCCGATCGTCCACCTGATGGTAAGTGGTCACCGCCGCTTATGGACATTTGTAATACCGGGGGGATTGACAATGTACTGCCGACCTTGAAGAGCTCTTTTTGCGCCTCTTTTGAAGAATCTTATATGGTAGCCCTGAGGGGAAACCGAAATGCGGAGCTCATTCCACATCCTAATGGACAGCGTAGGAACGTCCTACTGAATAGTTGTGTGGACAATCGAAGCGGTTCGAGGATATGTAGATGAACTCCATATCGCCGGTGAGCAGTGCCGTGGCAGAAAGGTGATGATGGAACCAGGTCAAAAAGTTACTTTTTATCCCGGGAACGCGGGGGACAGCTAGTTTTAAATAAAAGTTGATGTCCTTCGATTGACGAGTAAAATTAACTTGTAATAAGATAATTTAATAAAGATTCAATTTGATTTTAATAAAGCAGTTGTAAACATATGAACTGGTTTCTTTGCATTTTGTATGGCGCAAGGCTGGACGTCCCAAAGTTATTTAATATCCAGCCAATATGGTCCCCCCCCGCCACCGCGCCGACACACGAGAAAACTGCTTTGAAAAATGCAACTCCCGACATATTTACTAAGATATTTTTGATACAAACCTTAAAGTTATAACTTGTACTATACAACGTGTCACGGAAAACATAATAATTATAATATATCATGATCGAATGAAAACGAGAATATTAGAAGTAACTTTGTAATTTCTTTAACATAAAATGAAAATACGCTATATTTTGCATAAAATGAAAATACCCATATAAAATTATATTTTATTTAAATAAATTTATCCCTTGGGTAAAATTCAATTCTAAGATATGTGATGTTGAACCAACTATTCTTAATTTGTTTTAAGACAATTTAAGATAAGTAACACGCACTTTAATTCCTGTTCATAATTTTCTGATATACCTACAACAACAGAGAGTAATAGCTATGGCACACCTGTAAAGTGAAAAAACAAACTGTCACAGTAGCATCAGATCGATGGTTTCACGAATTCAACAATCCTCGTAACGAATTTCGCCTGTGAATATCCATTTATTTTTGTGCGAGCTGAAGGACAGATACTACGATGCGCCTTTTATTTTTTAGTTGGTTGGACGATGGCATTTATCATTCCCTCTTCTGTAGTAAATGATAATTATGAGAGATTTTTGTGATACTGGCCACTAGGGGCATTTATGCTTAGATGGGTTCCACTTATTTGTCTGAATCTGGGGGCACGGAAGTGCCCCCCGCCAAGACAGCCAAGCGAAGCGAAAGGGCACTACCTACCTTTTCTCGAAGCGCTTCGTCGTTTTTTTGAACCCTCATAACTTGGGTTTGGATTATACCAGATAAACAAAATTCTCAGGACATGATGTCAATAGTAAACTTATTAAAAATGTTAAGTTTCAATAACATAGCTTTTATACTTTAGATTTTATTGATATCTAAAAAACCCCGATTTCGTCACTGACTCACTGATGATCATCAAAACTCATAGGGTACTTCCTGAAGTCCTAGAAAGCTGAAATTTGGTATGTAAGCTTGTATTAGTACACAAACAACAAAAAAATTATAAAACTTGGAAATCTCAAACAAAAAAAAAAACATTAGTAACTTACAAAAAGAAGTGAAATCCCACCAAAAACATTTTTATGTAAAATGTTGCCGCCAAGACATATGGCTAGTACTGTAAAAAGTTATCAGATCTCATGTAGAGCCAAGCTTATAACTCTACATGCACTTACTCTACAAGCCCTAACTTCACAAACTCTACACACCGTAGTCAAAATATGTGGCTTGGCCGTTTCAATACTACAAGAACTATTAAATAACAAAAAAATAATGAACAGTGAATACATTTTTCATCTTACTCCCATGTGACGGTAGAGAAACGGCCAAGCCACATATTTTGACTACGGTGTGTAGAGTTTGTGAAGTTAGGGCTTGTAGAGTAAGTGCATGTAGAGTTATAAGCTTGGCTCTACATGAGATCTGATAACTTTTTACAGTACTAGCCATATGTCTTGGCGGCAACATTTTACATAAAAATGTTTTTGGTGGGATACTTTATACAAAATTTTAAAACTAAGTGAATACTTTATAAGTACAGAAAGTGTGAGGAATCTATTAAAGAAGGTGCTACGCTACACTGCTACAGCGTACATTGGCTAAGGTTAATACGAGCCACACAAGTTTGTCTCTGTGACGTTAACCTCGACCCGTGTTCGTGACCGGGGAGGCTTCACCCACCCCGTACCATTAAATCGTATTCTGGGACGCTTACATAACAAACTTCCGAGAAGCATACTTGTAGCGCGTATTGTACTCCTTTCGTGCATGTGCTACGCTGTAGCACGGATTAGACCGTAGCATAGGCTACGCTGTAGCGCTGACTACGACTTAGCAAGGGCTAAGTCTGTTGGCACTATATTCTCGGCATAGAATTTGGCCCAAGAGAAAATCCTTGCTGAAAACACATATTTTGTATGAAAATTCGAGCTTGAGCCAAATTTATTGCTGGTGTGTTTAGTTGCAAGAGGTATGAATCTTTCATTTCTTTATTTATTTTGAATCAAGTTGTGAATGAATATATTCGTAAAATGATTATTTCTATTGGTATTTGTGGGATATGGTATAAATTGAATAACCCTATAAAAGAAGTACCAAACCATAAGCTCTTTCTAACTCGTATAGAATACCTACTGATGACCTTCTTACGTAGTGGCCTTTCCGTTTGACATTTGCCGTTTTTGACGTAATACCCCTTTCTGAATACAAAACACGATCCACTTAAAGCTTGTTTGTAAATTTGGACGTAGGAAGGAAGTAATCTCCGGAACTACTGATATATTGTCCCCGAGTGCCATAGAGTTGTTTAATTTCATTAAGTGTAAACATAATTATGTCCTTGAATGTAGGTAGCAACCTACAGATGATTCAATTATATCAAGACGTGGTTGTACCGAGTATAAACAAAGTTAAACGTGTAGGTATGTTATACCTATGGATATCATAAGTTGAGTGAAGCATGCATCTACAGTAATATGATTGCAATAGGGTAAATGATGGGTAATTAACGAAGAGCGAACCATGTGGCTTCAAATAAGTGTTTTAAAAATAACAGCAAAATATTATTGTCACTCGTACGATGCCTTTAATGCCTTTTGACATCATTTTATTACAAGAGTTTTTGCAGGAGTTTTGTTGTTAAATTTGAACCCGTAGACGGAGGCAGTTCTCTGAAGAAGTTCTAGAGGAGTTAAGTACTCCCTAGAAAGCAGTAAATAAAACTGTAGTAATGTAAAATAATTAAGGTTGATATTTGCATAACCTGTACGTATTAGAATCAGCCGGGCTATCACGTATTTTTGATGGTAATCGTAACAAACACCATTAAAGATTTCATCCAAAGGCGCAGATTAAAATCGGGAGATATAAAAATATTTATTTATTAGCTCCTAACAGTTACGGGCTATTTTTTCGAGTTCGACGCTCAATCTGGTTATATCATTAATCAAAGATAATATCTTCCTGTTTTTAAATTACCCCGTTTAAGGCTCAATAAGGGCAAATACAACATATTACTTGGATGCAATTTGAAAACGTAGCAATTTCATTTGCCCCCAAGATATTTCCATTGGAATGGATGGTTATTATGATTGAATAATTTCCTATTCATTATAAAATCGATAGACTGGAATTAAATGGTGGCTTGTTGCATTGGAAATATTAATTAGTTTTTTGCAGGGATGGAAGTATTCAATTCCATTTCTGCATCCTATTTTCTCTCATTGTTATTTTTATTAGTGTACAATTTTGCAGTCGGATATTCATGATGTCGAAAAGGGTTCGACTGAAAATCAGTTCCAAGGTATGCTGTACATACCTTGGAATAAAACTGAGTCGTAGTCCTTTTTCGATATCACACAATATGACTGAATGTGTTAATTTAATTTATTTGATCTGTTTCTTAATTTGTTGCGTATGTATTGTTCTGTAATGTTGTGTGTATGTCGAAACAAATGTTTTTCTTTTCTTTCTTTCTTTTTTTTCATCAATATGAATAACATTCACTAAGAGAGAAAATGTGACAACGCGTAAAAAAACTGTAAGTAGGTATTGAAAAAAAATATGCTATTTGATTTGTATGATTTCACAGTTGGACTTCAAAATCACTTTATAGCTATAATAGACGAGTGTGAAACATGATTATTTTTTAAGCAAATATTCTAGCTGTCTCGATGTAACTCGTGTTTTAACAGAAATGGTTATTTATGTCCTTTAATGGTATGTTCCTTATATTCTAATCCCGAGAGACGGCGGCGGCAGCGCATTGTTAAGAATTCAACGGCTGCACATTGTTAATTTTACGAGAACAGTTTATGTTTTCGGGTTTGTTATTTCCATCGAATATTTAATATTTATTTACTCAGTAAATATCTCTTCCGGGAGCGGGGCTAAGTAAGACAATCTTAAGTAACTTTATTAAATTGGTCTTCACTTTTCTACAATTCATTTATATTAAATATAAATGAATTGTAGAAAAGTGAAGACCAATTTAATCTGTGGCGTAGAGCATTTACCGAGTAGGCTGACTAAACTGGTAAATGCTCTACGCCTAGGTATATTTGGCAGATAATATAAGGAATTTATTTTATGGAGGAGTGAATATCAAACGAGTTAAAAAAAGCCATCGTTGAGGACTAAATATTATTAAACACCAAATAATGGTATTCCAATGAAGCCCAGTTTAATGAAGTTTATTAAGATTGACTTACGCGGCAGCCCCGTAGGTAAATAAGATTTTGATTTAGGATTGGTATATTTAGATTGTACAAAAGGGTTTAATTGTGTGAAATGTGTGTTTATAATTCAAAGTAATGTAATGTAAATCAAAATAAAATTATCACAATGCGTTTTAATGGAAATTAAAAATGGCATAATTAGAAAGTTCCAAGCGAGAGCAAGGCTTGGCGGTGTACATTTGCATCCATCAACTTCGATCCCACAGATTACAGAATAAAAGGCAGATGGATCGCATGGAGCATGAAAGTGAAGCCAAAAAAGCAAATACAAATTCAAAATCAGATACCTGGTATTCGTTTTCCAGTTTGTAATTGCTTTGTTTAACCACAGTATATTAATAAAGAAGTGTTTTTTGTTAAATAAAGTTTTTTAAACAAAGCAAATACACATTCAAAAGCGAATACAGTAGTACCCAACTGATATGGCTTACCGATGTACCTGCGCAGAAGATATTTTTTGAAAATTTTCAATGCGCGGGCAAACTCTATTGGTCGGCAGCTGCCGCCATGTTAGCGCGCGCCGTGCGGAGGGGCGTGACTTGCGATTGAGAGAACTAACAGCTGCAGTGTATTATGAACCTTATAGTAGTGATCTAAGGTTGATTGTAAGTTTTAAGCATTCTTTCGTTAATCTTCGGGGCCATACTTTCTTTTCTGTGCGAACAAAGATTCACGACGCGCCTTATCAGTTGGGTAATACTGTACCAGGTATGTGTTTTTCAATTTGTATTTGCTTTTTTGGCTTCACTCCCATGTTTCCCGCGCTCCATTTGCTTATTCTGTAATCTGTGATCGATCCAACAAAATGTTTACCGTTTTATATTAATGTTTCGTATATTAATCAAAATGTTTACATTGGTGTTGTATAAATAGTGAAAGTTCACCATACGATTTAGATTCACACTGATTTAGTTCCACAGAATCAGTGGAATGATATCAATGCCGGTTCAATTGCAAAATAAACTATTGTGTGTAATGTACATTGAAACAATCATGCAGTCGAGTGGACTTACTGGACTGCGTCTCCCAGCCGGCGAACGGGCCCTCAAAAGCATAATTGCATCAAAAGCACTTCAAAATAATGCAAAAGTTTTCCATACGTTTCCAAATATAAATGAACACCAAAAACACGTTTTTTAAGCCTTAGGTCGGTTAATTCTTCGGTACAGACCTGTGTAAAATATATAACTAGTTAAAACTCCTTTCACCGGAGGAGGTAACTATCAAAAAAAGGCTGATGATGTGGTAAGTATTGCAATTTTTTAAATAACTTATTGATAACTTGCGACCATACAATACTTCTTAACATTCCTGTTAGTTTTATGAAACACATCTGAAATTGAAGTGTGCACTGAAAAGAATTATCTACAAAACTAGTTGTGTATGTTGACGTTTTGTTGTCGAAACTAACTTTAGTTGTCAAGAAACTAACTTTAGTTACATTTAATCAAATAAACTAGTTTCGTTACTGGTAAGTTTAGTTCGCAAGTCACTCTGTTTAGGTTATTGGTCGTCTTTTGTGTTACTGTTAAATAAAGTTTTGTAGTCACTTGGAGTCCATTTTTTCAGTGTGGTATACGCCAAATATCCAACATATACAGACAGATGTGGGAATGCAGGAACGTGCATTCAATGCAATAGGATTACTAGAACTAGAACAACATAGGGGTGTCTACAAGTGAATGCAACAAAGACTGAATGCGCCTCCGGCATCTTGAACAATCTTGAAAACGTAGCAATTTCTATTTGCCCTCAAGAATTTTTTACCAGAAATACTAGATGGTCACTGAGATTGGATGCTTACCTATTCATTTTAATTTCGGTAATAAGTAAAATAATTGCTTGTGACATTAGGAACAGAAAGGAACATATAATGAAATATGAACAACTTTCACGAAGAAATAGCAGTAAGCAATGGAATAATGTATTCTCATGTGTTTTTTTTTTTCAGGATTTTATATTTGGCCGACTTGTGACATCATTCTTTTTGAAAAACTAAATTTTAAATTATATCTACATTTAATTTTATAAAGAGGTTAAGTTGGCAAGTTTCTTTGTTTACAAGTTTGTAAGTTTGGATGTTAGGTAATCTCCGGAACTATTCATCCAATTTCAAAAAATCTTTCACTAATAGAAAGCTACATTATCCTCGAGTGTTATAGTCTTACAAGAGTCTTCGAGCAGGTAATATATGATTTTTATTTGTGATGTATATTTAAAAGAGTGTATATTGTTGTTAACAGAATTGTTTATTGTAAACCAGCTTTTAAAGCTATATGAACATAAATAAATACATTGCATTATAATGGAAATATCTAGAATAAAATTATAAGGTTCAAAGCGAGAGGAAGGCTTTGGCTAGCTACAAAATATACACAAAATTCATCCATCGAATTTGTCGATCAAAATGACTACCATTTTTTACCCAAGGTTTGTAAAAAAAAAAACTTGTGCCGTATAAATAATTATAATTATGGAAATAAGATTATACCAAATAAGGATTATACGTGCTGTATTATGCTATTCCTGACTAACACTACTACAACATTGTGACAGCCACTGAATCAGTGATCATGCAGTTGAGTTGACTTACTGGATTCTTTCTTCTGGATGCGTCATCGATGAACAAAAAAAAGATCGATTTACTTACGACCTTTACTTCAAAACTATACAAAAGCTTTCCACAAGTTTCCAAGTATAAATAAATACTAAATACTCAATGTTGCGAAGTATTAAACTCTGTCGGTTCATCCTTTAGTTCAGACCTGTGTAAAATATAAAACTGATTAGAATTCTTATTACGTCGAAGCCACACAAAATTAGAAAGCTAGCACTTTCCTTTTAATTTTGTAAAGTCAATGTATCTTGACTAAATAATAATATCCAAACTTGAATAGTGGTATAGATTTCAGCATAAGCCTAACATCCGTGATATGTCTTTGATATAAAACAAATTGTGCTCAAATAACTGTAATCTTGTAGATGACATGCGACGATATAACAGGTGGAGATTTCGAGATGGCATATTTTCGAAACCTATGTTGGGTTAGTCATGCTGAACAACTTTTACTGTGGAACCAAAAGAGAATTCTTAAAAAAAAATGTTTTGCTTTCCATAGTAAATGTCAAACTTGCTTGATCATAATGTATGAGAAGTAAAAAAATATTGTTGAGTATTCAGTGTTGGTCCCATAGTAAAAGTTGTTCAGCATGACTAACCCAACATAGGTTTCGAAAATATGTCATCTCGAAATCTCCACCCAGTATAGGGCTCCTGGCCTTATCTAAAATCACGTCCAATTTTGTCTAGCTTCGATAACAACTGAATCAGTCGAAATAAATTAGTGTCGGTTGTACTTTTCGTCTAATGTACAGCCATGCAGTGTAGTTGAGTTATAGGTACTTATAAAACGGGGCGGATTCTTCAGTTGAAAGTATCTCTGAAATCTTGAGCTATTCACAATGTACATATACTTAAAAACTATACAAATATTTATAATAAAATATTTGTTAGATGTTGGTAAAGACTTTGAATACTAACGGCCTACTCATAAAACGCAATTTAAATAAAACACTGTAGAAGTTTTCAAATATTTATCGATAACCTCAGTTTATTAATTAAATAACATTTTATGACTAAGAGTCTTTGTTAGTAGTTAGGAAGTAACTATATCATAAAGATATTTTTTGAAACTTTGAACATTACGGCTAAGTTTCCAACCGTCCCGTGAGAAGCGGGACGTCCCGTTTCTAGAGCGAGGATGCGTCGCGAAAGATGTGTGCGGGTCGCCACCCACTTTAATTTAACAAATACAAATGCGTACATTATCTTTGGCCGATCCAAAGAATTACCGTAATTGACCGATGACCAATTCCAATATTTTTTTATATTTCCAGTTCAAATGCAGGTGGTATTCTCATTTTGTTACTTTTTTTTATACCACTTATGTGGCAAATAAGCATACGGCCCGCCTGATGGTAAGCAGTTACCGTAGCCTATGGACGCTTGCAACACCAGGGGTATCACTCGCGCGTTGCCGACCCTGAAGAAACCGCTTACTACTACTACTATTACTAGGCTGAGCGTAGACCATAGAGATTATTGTAAAGCAACACTAATATGTTAAAATATATTTCGAATACAAATACAAGAATTTTTATGAAATGTGAAAGCTATATGTAATTTCTATCTGACCTTTGCGCCTTTCTATCATTTGATAGGTAGGTCTGCAGATTACAAATTCTATATAATCTCTGCACTATGGTTGGCAATTTATAAGCCTCTTATGTGGGTAATTGATACCGATGAATAGTTATTTACGTCTATAGAATGCACCGGTTCCTATTGTATTTTGGTGCACGTGCATTTCGCTGGGTGGCTATGCACTGGGCTGCCGGATCTGATAACGATAGGCCTCGGCTCTTCACACAATGGACTTTGTCTGAGCACGTGAACAAATTAGATTAATTAATTAATAATGGAATGGGATTAATTAGTTAATAATGGCTGTTAAATAAAATACGACAATGTACCTACTAGCGAAATATGTTAGCGACGATTTAAGGCTGATAGAAGAATTGAAAACCAGCTAGAACAAGCCATGATAAATTGTATAAAATGTATAACAATCAAGTAGGGATACAATCGTTTCTTGTATGTTTAATTTATGATTTTATTTTATTTTTATTATTTGTATACAAAATCAGAAACATTAAAAAAAAAATTGTTTTCTTTAGCCGTTTTTGGAACTGATATACAAGTATAAAATAAAGCTTTATACACAGGTCTAATAACATGTCATATTAATAATCCTATAACACTTTTGTTTAAACATGTATGAAGCTGTAATTTATTTGTTTATTTATTTATTATATAATAGAATAGAATAGAATAACTTTTTATTGCAGCAGTTTTGGCAGCAATAGAAATACACATTCTGTGTAAATTTCAACTGTTTACCTATTACGGTTCATGAAATACAGCCCGCTGACAGACAGACGGACGGACAGCGGATTCTTATGAATAGGGTCCCGTTTACGATGTAATGATAAAAAACAAAATTATTATATTTTTTTTAAATATGTACTGGTTCTATAATATTTACAGATTAGACGTTTATATACCTACCCATAGCTCTAGTATGAAGCAGATTGGATTACATGTGCTTTATAGTTATACGGTTTGTAAGACCGATAGACCGAAGGTAAGACAGACCAGTGTATTCGTGATACGCTGGATTAGTGTTTTGTCTCTGTTGTATTGGTGGGTTTATATGAAACATAGCTATACATACTATAGAATAGTGTAAGCTTCATGTCCATCATTTAAGTGTGCGTATGCATTATCTTACTGGTAAGAATAAATCATTTATCGAATGTGAAATAATTAATCTATTAAATCTGTCAAGTATTAGGTTACCTGGTAGAGGCATCCTTAGGCGCTCTTGGGTCCTAATAAAGATATGATTAGGTCTAGAATAGTATTAATTTTGATCGAACGAGGGCGAACCACAAGCTCTTAAAACAATATTATTACAAAACCATATCTTTATTAGGACCCAAGAGCGCCTAAGGATGCCTCTACCAGGTAACCTAATACTTGACAGATTTAATAGAAACCTTATTTGACTTATGTCTTTCTTTGACATCCGGCGTCAAATCGGGACAAAAGACAAATAAGGTTATTTTAACCTTGTTTTGAGAGCTTGTGGTAGGCCCCCAGTAAAGAATGTGATGTGCAGAGTGTATCACATCTTGATGGAGTTCGTCCGGAACGACGTATAACATTAAAGTTAGGAAGTGTTGTATTAAGTTATTGTTTATTGGAATCTTGCCACTTATTGAAGGCTAGTCTAGCCACTAGCCATGTTAATAAGCTAGTTCAAGGTCCATTTTAATTCTAAGTATGCTATTATTATTATAAGTTATCTTTTTTTTTTTTTTGTTTAATTTACAGATTATTACTTATAGTAATTAATTCAATTTAATGTTTTTCATTTATTTCTAAATTATTCAATAGATTATGTCTGTCTCCTTAATTGTTATATTTTCTATACATATACCTAAATGATATTTAGTATAAACTTGTCAATAGTCACAGTGATAACAAATTGCGTGTTTAGTAGTTTCCCTTTAGTTTATTTTTATTTCTAAGCCAGACTTAAGTAAGTCATGCTCACTTTAAGGCCTTTGCTTGCGGCGGCGTCGTGTGACGGGTCGCTCACTTCCCTCCAATATGGCGAGGAGGGCGATGGCTGCCACACGCGTCATACTTGTGAACAGGTGCTGCTTGTGGGGGTTGGTCTGCTTAAGTTTGCCATTTATTTATTTACTTATTAAATATAGATTCAGTCTACTTTGTAGTTTTGCGGCCGCGCCGGGCACGCAATTGTTGTCAGTGCGATTAGAATGTAAATATTATGTAATGAATCTAAGCTTGTTTTGAAAAGAGTAATTGCTGAGTTTATTGCCGGCTCTTCTCAGCAAATGCAACCTTCCGAACCGGTATTAGAGTATTAGAGTCAGACTTTTCATAAGTGCCTGCGAAGGTCTATTTGAATAAATGATTTTGAATTTGAATTTGAATATAATTTTCAACACACTTGCTCGTAAAGTGACATTTATAGCACCGTTTTTTGCTGTCAAAAAAAAACTTGCGCGCTATATTTGTCGACGTTCTCATTGACTATTATCAAAAAATCTGAATTAAAAAATACAAATGTTTTTTGTTGGAAAACGTCGTATAACACGCGTTTGCATTGATCATTACACTCTCCGCTTCCTTATCGCCTAATATTACAACTTTGCGTAAATTTAAAAAAGAATGATTCTTTAGGAAACTTGTTTGTTATCATGAGTATGTACAATCATGTGTCTAAGAATCGTTTACTAATTACCAGTAACAATACATCAGACGCTATTGCAATATCAGGATTATTAAGGGGAAATCATTCTATCATTTTTAAAACTCATAAATCAATTGATAATTTTTAAATACAACCATTATACTATGCACATTTTCAGTCTATAATAACTTATCGCATCACACAAGAAATACCTATATTCTCAATTTTCAGGCTGCTTTTCCACCAGAGCTGTGCTATGCAGCTATGCTGCGAGGATGTAATAGCTAAGCTGTGAAACTATGTGACCATTTCCACTGATACTAAGCTATGTAGCGGTGCGAGTAAGATGTGCTATGAAGATGCACCGCCGCAGAGTAGCTGTGCGAGGAAGATGCGCAGCTCGAGCTAGGCGATGTATCAATAGTAGGGAAGCAGCGAGGGCGGCACGGTGTGGGAAGAGGCGCTACTACTTCTACTTTCTATACTGTCTACTTTCAGCGACAAACGCGGGCCTATTGTAGATACTCTGCTCTGCACATAGCTACACCACTCGCGACAATCCATAGCACGCATCCCTAGCACGCACCCATAGCACGCATCCATAGCACACATCCATAGCTCGCATCTATAGCACGCATCCTTCCTTACATATAAAAAACGTATCTTCTAAAAAGAGTATTTTTTAAGCTTTCGCGAACTAAATTCATTGTAATATTATGTACTCGTGACCACGATCAATGCAACTTGATCGAAACGTCGAGGTTAGTTAAAATTACATTTCGATAATATTTTTTTTTTTGTTTATAGGTGTTTGTTCGCAATCTCACCATGGTAAGTGATGATGCGGCCGAAGGTGGTAAGCACACAAAGCTTGGAACTGGCTATCCAGTGCAGCTATCGGAACACACCGAAAGGTGCTTGGCGACAGATTTTCAACTTGAGGGTGGTAGCCAGCCAGGCGGGTACTGCAAAGAACCCTACCACCGTGCTATGGTTTCCTCACGATGTTTTCCTTCACCGAAAGCTCAAGCTCATAGTAGTAAAAAGAGCCTCATGAGCATATCTATAATTACAATTAATTGCTCATCATAAGATAAGGGTGAAATTAAAATTAAAATTAAAATTCCATTTTGATTCACTTTGAGTTTATCAACCCCTTATCACGCAGCCGGGATTGTAAAACGCAAATTTTTGTGTTTTGTTTTGTTACACTATAAAATGCTTTTATGTGGGTTCTACTTTGATTGATGGATCACGCTCGCCCGTCACTGAACGTGTTTTGCGCACCGAGCTCCGACTGGATCCATTAGGTTACTAAAAATATGGGGTTTCTATTCGTATTCAGATGAACATCGATGATTTTTGGTATGTAACGGTGAACAAATCTATTGTAAAATTTGATTATAAACAGCCTTGTAAACGGAGCGCAACCGTAATTACTGAAATTGTATTATTATTTTCTGATTTACATCTGATGTAATTCTAGTAATTCTTACATACACCTATAATATTATCTGAACGCTAAAGGCGTATGTCAGGCTCTAGAGCCCATACCAAATACATCCTCAGCGCAACTCGGTCTCTGACTTCAGTTCAGCAAAAAACAGATGTCATTTTATAAGTCAAACCCTCTTATTCATAATCGCTTTTTAACTAAATCAGATAAAAGACTTCGGAATTTTAGCTAATCAACGTTTTATAACTTTATTATGAATAAGGGGGGTAGTTTATAAATTTTTATGTTTGCTGTGATTTTGTTAATTTATCTATGGGTTATTTGAAGCTTTGTGGCCTTTAGGCAGTCAGACCTTGTAGCCTGTATTGATTCGTCACGTTCTTAGGTCAAAGCTACTAAAGTTATCACTGGTTCAGGAATAAACCTTCAGCTATGAGGAACTGGCATGAAACTTAACAAGGTTTGTAAAATATGTTTTTCGGACAATCTAACTACGGCTTTTTACGACAAACTAACTAGGCGTAAATAGTGAATAGAATGTTCAAAGTCAAATTATGCGCAGTACCCTCTTTTTCTCAAAGAAATATAAATCTGATACCTGCCAGTGAAAATCTGAGGGTGAGCTGTTTCAGAGATTAGCCGGAACAAAATGGTTTTTTGGTATAAGTACCGTATATAGGTACTTTCATATGCATACTCATAAAACGTTATTTAACTAATAAGCTGATTAAGTGGTCACCTAAATAACGTCAAATTGTTTGACAATGACAGCAAGGTGACATTATTTATTTGACCATTTATTCAGTAGATTTAGTTAAATAGCGTTTATGAGTAAGGCCGTTACTAAAAAGCTCTTATTATGACATTAAAAACAGACACGTTTCGTTACCAAGTAGTGCAATTCACCATATCTCAGTTAAAATACAATGTCGAAACTAATATTTCTCGTCGATAAAATAATCAACCAGAAATAGATGGGGATTTCCGCAAATGTACCTTCGAGCAGATTTGCTCATAAGCCGATTACATTCAATTATCAATATCACTCGGATATTACAAAAGAGAGAGTGTTTCAGATAATGTTGGGTTCCGTATTTGCTCTAAAATTGAATCTTTGGAAATTTGTTTGTCTGTCAGAATGTAAACAATATCAATGGCTGCTTGCTCTAAGGTAATTTTTGGTATGTTAAAGAACTATTATTATATCCCAAGATCACCAGCTGAACGACAACGACGGAAACAGTATTAGTGGTAGCTTAGTAGCTGTAATTCCTCCAGATACGTGGGAAGCTGTGTATTCATGACAAATTCCATCACCTTGTAGAAAAAGAAGGTTATCACTAAAGGTCGCTCACTTCCCTCCAATATAGCGAGGAGAGCGATGGCTGCCACACGTGTCATACTAGTGAATAGGTGCTGCTTGTGGGGGCTGGTCTGCTTAAGTTTGCCATTTATTTATTTACTTAGTCTACTTTGTAGTTTTGCCGCCGCGCCGGGGCAAGCAATTGTTGTCAGTGCGATTAGAATGTAAATATTATGTAATGAATCTAAGCTTGTTTTGAAAAGAGTAATTGCTGAGTTTATTGCCAACTCTTCTCAGCAAATGCAACCTTCCGAACCGGTATTAGAGTATTAGAGTCAGACTTTTCATAAGTGCCTGCGAAGGTCTATTTGAATAAATGATTATGTATTCTTTGAATTTTAAATTTTGGCCTGTAGTGTAGGGAGAACTATGGAGCACATGACCTTATCATAATTGCTGGGATACCGCCGTAGAGTGGCCACGCTCTGTAGACTGCGCTTTTCGTGAAGCAAATGCTTCCAGCATAGAGCTGATTAGGCAGTGTTGCTCCACTGTCGTCACCGACTGATTTATATGTTGTTTACAAGTGGACTTTGCGAGAGAGCCACTATTTGCGCAATAGTGTGAGTGATGTCCAACAGTTCTATTACCCATGACCTTCGATCAACAATGTCCCCACGACTTAATTTAAGCGCAATTAATGAAAACCATGAAACGGATTAATCGTCGAGGGCACAGCACCGTGGCGCAGTCTCGATACGCCAATCTATTTTCATTTTTCGAGCCCCCATAATAAAGTCACATGAGCAGTTTCATATTTCGTTCATATCACCTAAAAGTCCTCCTTGAAACCATACATTTCTACATACAGAATAGTGCGGCAAAAACAAAAAACAATTTCGTGCGCAATATGAATAGGTAAAAACATGCTATAACATTTTATTTTAAAAGTCAAACAGAAAAGAAGTGTTAATCCTATTCGCAGGTGAAAAAAATAGGCATATTGAATATTGAAAACTAAAAACAGATTTTGTAAAAACATGATTTATTTATTTTTTAATACTATCATCCCTTAATTTTTTGTTTTATATCTCAGCTTGGCTTTCGTAAATGTGAAATAATAATTCTGTATTTTTATAGTCTGGGAAATTTGTTGAGATTAATTCCAGAACCATATAAATTAACCATTTAGGTAATAGCTAGTATATTATTTAGTCTATGGTAATAGCATGGCAAAATTTACGCAAGCAGTTTTATTAGTTAAGAGGCCGTATGCCAAATCTTGCCGATTTCGCTGATTTACGTGATTTTACAATCGTGATTTTACAGTTAAAATACTGTATTTCTACAAGTTTTAATTCACAACCTAAAATATCATTTTAATTATGATCTAATGAATGACCTAACCTCTTTATTTTTATTATTTTATTTAATGCGAGATTTAGGTTGCTTTAAAAAAAAATTTATTGCCAAACTATTGAACGTTTTCATTTATTTTTAAGGAAATGGATTGTTTATTAACTGAAATTTATTTATATTGCTATAATTTTAATGAACGAGAGTTCTAAGTAGTCGAAATCAAAAGCAATTCTTCGCCCATTTTCTCAAAAAAATTACTAAGTTAGATATTTTTTTACTCAAAATTATTATATTAAAATGGTAAAAAGTGCTCCGTTTATTTTATAGATGACTTTCATAACAATAAACTGTATTTTTTTCATACCGTTTAGACGGCAAAACGATTCGTAAATATGTGATATTCTAAACCTCTTATAGCAAAAATTCAAAACAGCCGCCTGTTTGAGATCGATTAATCAAAATGAAATAAGAAAATAAAAAAAAATTGGTTTATTTAAGCTTATAATAATTGAAATGATCTTTCATGTTGTGTATTAAAACTTATAGAACTACAGTAGTTTAACCGTAAAATCACGTCTGTAAAATCACGTAAATCAGCGAAATCGGCAAAATTTTGCATACGGCCTCTTAATACTTCTCTTAATTCCAAAGGCAGAAACTGTGATTGTTAAGCTTTATTATGAATACTAGATGATAAAGTGAACCATGTCAAGTCGGAAAAAGCTACCAAGAGAAAACTTTACTTTATAAATGTATTTAAAAATACCTTCGATGGATTATATAAAATATCCTCTAGACAATTAAAAAATAACATGATTTTCTTATTTCTGTCTGTTAAGCCCATGCTAAGCCTCAAACAACAGACTTAAAGATAACTATGTAGAGATTATTATTATTTCTATAAATATAAAAATTAAGTATCCTTTGAGTAATATTAATCTTCAATATTTATGATAAGTACTTTCCCTCTAACGCCCACTCGCTTAACCCACCAATACCTATACAGGTATTAAAATAGCTGATATTCCGTTTTTTAAAAAATATATTACCATTATCTAGAAAAAATATTTAGTAGGTGATAAATTATTAATTAATTAAGCTTAGTAAAACTTTAAAATAAGTAATAGTATCAATAAAATTATAAATATTGATGTGATGATATTTAAAATAAGATGAGGATATTCTTTGACAACTCTACTCTAGCTCCTATGTATAAAGGCTTTTATGAATGTATGGTATAGTAACGTTCACGAGTCGTGAGCACAGATTGACAGCTGCGCAGTAGTTATTTTTCGGTCTGTTTGGCGGAATGAAGAAGGGGGAGCGCCGAGCTGCACACGATTGGTTCGTCAGTCGATGCTCGTCGTCGGCTACTGTGATTTGGTCAAAAGTGTACCATGCATGCGCGAGCTTGCCCCCACTACTGCTTATCTGTGCTCACCACTCGTGGTACAATCTGTACACAGTTACTTTTGTGCTTTCGAATATGAAGCGGCATTTTGGGGAAAGGATTTAGAATTGATAATTCGATTCACAACCACAACGCTACATCAATCAAATAAATGAATATCCTGGGGCATTCCTCACACACGGCTAACTGATCCCAAACTAAGCAGAGCTTTTACTATGGAAACCAGATACATATACTACTTTTTGTTTGTAAATACATAATTACACCTAAACTCAGGACATACAGACATATTCAGTCACACAAATGCATGTCCTGTGTGGGAATCGAACCCACGACCTGCGGCGCGATAGGTGGAATCTTCAGTCCCCAGATTTTGGTACGATTTAATTTTAGGGATCCCGCACGTTATCCGCGCCATCATACCTTTTCGTAGAACGGTGTTAGGATCTAATTCACCCATACCTAGATGTGCAGGCTTTACAACAGTTTCAGTTCAACTGCGGACGTACACAACGATTCTATAGCATCATATCGTAGAGGTATAAGTGTTGCTCTGGAGTTTAATTAAAATCTTTTACACATTATTTCCATTGGCTTCGATTTCCTGTTTGTTTTTTTTTTGTTGCGAGAAACTAATTGTTTTATTATAATTATTATTTTTTCTTTCCGTTTTGTATTTTATATATAATTTTGCATAGTTTTAAATCTTCCTGTATGTTTCTTGCTCTTTTGTTTTACTTTTATTTGTGCTGTTAATAAATGTTTCTTAGTTACTTACTTACTTATAATTGTAGTCTTTTGAATATCCTTCGTTAATTACTCTAATCATATTTTTTTATTTAGTTTTTTATATTGTCTTTATTATTTGCATGTTATGCTTACTTATAATTAGTTGTACATAATAGATTAAGGCTTTTAAGATAATTGTAATTAATGTATGAAATTTGTGTAACAACTGTTAGTTTGCTTAATAAATAAAATAAAATAAAATAAAATAAAAAAAATCTTAACCTGAGTCTTAACCAACCGCACCAACTGGCTCGTCTTATTATTATGCTTCTTCAAAGTTCAGTTTAATCGTGATTTTTAGATAAAGCATCTTCCCTACATTTTGCAAAGCTTCGTTGTATTAGTGCTTTTTTTTGTCTGTGTATCTGTTGATTCATCTTGCCACCACGTATTTTATAAGCTCGTACGTACCTACGTACCCCAGTGAAATTATTAATAATTTGATGTAAGGAACAACTGCAGACAAAAAAAATAGAGCCTAAGTAATGATATCTATATTCGCTGAACTGACTATTAGCAATGTACAAATGAGATTATTTAATGTTAGGATACCTACATCAGAACACTGAAAAAAATTATCTACAAAACTAGTAATGTAAGTTGACGTTTTGTTGTCGGGAAACTAACTTTAGTTGTTGGGAAACTAACTTTAGTTACATTTAATCAAATAATTTAGTAACGAACAAAAACTAGTTTTGTTACTGGTAAGTTTAGTTCGCAAGTCACTCTGTTTAGGTTATTAGTCGTAAAATTTTGTGTTACTGTTAAATAAAATTTTGTAGTCACTTGTAGTCCATTTTTTTCAGTGAAAATCCCATGATGCAGGTATTATTCAAAAGCCGAGAAAAATTTAGCACCATGAATTATAATAGCAAGGCTACGGCGTTGCTTATATTTCTAGGGTATTCACGCACTTTTCGACATGGAATTAATTTAGGCCTATTCGAAAATAACGTCGGCCGACGGCAAAATTCATATCAACGCGGGCAAAAATCAAATCACTGCGAGCGCCACCGCCCCGCCACCACCTGTTTGCACGGAGGTTTTTACAGCGCCGGGGACGCTACAGGCAACTAAACGGTCACGTTATCATCACAGAGCACTTTATTATACACCGTGACTTTTTATTCGTCTTAGAAACGCAGCCTACTTAATGTACCCAATGAAAAGGTACTAATCATTCATAAAAAAAATTGTTTTGATCTTTTGTAAAATTTAAAAAAGAATCAAAAATTAATTAGAATTATGAAAAATCGAGTTAATAATTTAAGTTTACGTATAAAATGGTAGAAAATATCAACCCAGTGCACGAGTCGAGTGGGTAAACTGCGCTCCTGACAGGGTGTTTAAAACTACATCATGCGTCATAATGAATAATATTAGATTTTTTTAAATTAATATAAATGTTCAAAAAATATTTTTTTTTTTGACATTTATATAATTTAATTGAAAGTTATAACGACGCGGACGCGCAGACGTGCTTCACACGATGAATATGCTATAATATTTTATCATAAGATCAATGAGACAGTGCTATACTATTGATAGTAGGAAAGTTAAGGTAGGTAGTTGCTTCTTTTTGATCCTTGTTTAATTGATTATATCGCTCAGCTTACCGCTTAACCCGCGTTGACAAATGAGCGGAGACCGGGTGGTAAAATTCATAAAATATTATATCAGGCGTTTAACGGCCTTTAGCCGACGTTAAAATGTATGACAATGTCAATTTAAGCGATATTTAACTACGGACTCCTGTGTATAAAGAGTTACCGTAGTTTGCCATTGCTTTATATTTTTTATGGTTTAATAACATTAATATATGATACACGGTTCTTCAAATATTCACAATAGTCGATTTACTAACTCCCTTATTCATAATAAAGTTATCAAACGTTGATTAGCTAAAATTCCGAAGTCTTTATCTGACAGGTGACATTTGGTGATCGAAAGAGTGAGACGGGGCACACTATTACACTGATTTAGTTAAAAAGCGATTATTAATAAGGGGGGTATGTGTATAATATTTTATTCGCTAATTCTTACCTGAACGTAGGGATGTAACATGCGCCTTTAATGTTTGAATCCAAGGCAACCCTCTAAACTCTCCAAATTATTCATGATAATGCATTTTATTTAAGTAGTGATATAAAAACTATTCTAAGCACAACCGCTTCGATAAAAATTGTTTTTTAAGCTAATCCGATAATAATAGTTGAAGTTGTAGTTTTATTTAAGTAATTAGTTAAAAATGTTAACCTCTCGGTTTTTTGCTGCGATAAATTAATAATCGAAGAAAACTAACGCTTGATTAATTAGTGAGCCGCTACAGGCCAGATTATATATTCATTTGAAGTTTGTAGTTTATGCTACAGGTAGTTCAAAAGCCGTTAACTGTATATATTAAATTTCGAACTCAAAGAAACTTTTAATAGAGTTAGTGCGACATACTTCATTTAGTGAATTGTTATTAATGTTATATGTACCTACTTCAATATAACGCAATTTATATGGTATATTGTTTAGAACAATGAATTAGATTTCCTAGTTGGACTGTTTGAATCCAAGGTAACCCCTGATTCCAAAACATCTCGATGCTTATACGCACTTATAATTTCAAAGAGAATTCATCTGAAGGGAATCAATTAAAATAATTACTACAAATGTAAAGTTCTGAAATGTAGAGATAAATAAGCAAGAGTTTTTGCTTAAAGATTGTGCCAAAACGATTATTCAAATCCCGTGGCAATTCAAACATCCCAGAGGGTCATTAGCCACTTCCACCTATCTATTAGCAAGAAAATACTTCTAAATATTTAACATAATAGTAACATTATGATACATGTTTGCAAAGTTGGTAGGCGAACGCGATAAGTGAGCCGAGAGTGTAATAATCAAAGCACACGCGTATCATACGACGTTTTTCAACACACTTGCGAGGAAAAAAACAGACTTGTATTTTTCTAAGTAGATTTTTGATAATAATCAACCACAGAACGTTAACAGATATGGCGCGCAAACTTTTTTTTTAAACTTTCAGACTTTACGAGCGACTGTGTTGAAAAGTATTTTATACATGAATAAAAATTGAGATTATATTTACAGCTCTTTTGTATTAGTTACATAATAGTTATCATACTCAATCTGTTTATCTATGCGTTTTTTTAAAAGCATAAATATAAAGACTCTTGAATAATGTTTCTTTAATCATTATAAATTACCCATAGATTATAGCAAAATACGCATTATTTAACATCTGTTTTTAACTTTTTCAAAATATTGTTATTGGGCTGTAGGTAATGGCTGTATTATATACACAATACGCCCACCAGTCGTTGCAACGATGCCGCCGCATGCTGAAAATTCAACTTATAAATAAAAAGCAACATCTATTTTTACAAAATTAAAGCGTTTACTTATCATTTTATTATATCTAATAACATAAATAATATATGCATCATTTAGAAATTATACCAAGTACAAATTATGTCTTGTATGTTGCCGTAAATGTTAAAAACAAAATAATAAAGTTTTTAACAAAAGTTTTTTCAACGAACTGTTCCATGACTAACTTAAATGTTTGACTTGTATTATCTATACTAATATAATAAAGCGGAAGAGTTTTTTTGTTTGTTTAAACGCGTTAATCTCTGGAACTATCAGTCAGATTCGAATAATTCTTTCACTAATAGGAAGCTACATTATCCTCGAGTATTATAGGCTACAAATAAAAATAAAAATTTACTAAGTTAAATATTTTTTTACTCGAAATTACTATATTTCTTTTTATTTATTTATTAAAAACTTAAAACTATAATGTCACATTATTTTATTACGGCATAACATAAACTCATTCGAGTTTTACCGTACACCGCAGAAAACACCCGTATTAAAGGGGTAAAAAGTGTTCCGTTTATTTTATAGATGACTTTCATAACAATAAACTGTATTTTCAAAACGATTCGTAAATATGTGATATTCTAAATCTCTTATAGCATAAATTCAAAAACAGCCGCCTACGCGCCTCTTTGAGGTCGATTAATCAATATTAAATAATAAAATTAGCTCGTTTATTAGATAATAATTGAAATGATCTTTCATGTTGTGCATTAAAATTTATAGAAATACAATATTTTAACCGTAAAATCACGTAAATCAGCGAAATCGGCAAAAATTATCATACGGCCTCTTAAGCTAAATTCCTGACATTTAGCTACTGTGATATTTTTCGCGCGCTTCTGCGTCGCGTATGAGATCGGTGCGATGACGAGCGAACAAGCTTTTGGTGTAAGAGTAAAGTAACTTAATAAATAGGTACATAAATATAATTACTTAACTTACTTTTAACGACACATCACATTTACTTTGTTATTTACTATACCATTTTTTTGTATTTCGTGGTGTCTACATACATTTATTCCTTTTTTCTTACTTGATTCAAAAATTCCTGACAAATTAAAATATTTCCTGTTTATCTGTCAGGACGCCTTAATTCCTAATATGTCAGGAAAAATCCTGTTGTATGGTAACCCTAGTCGTGGAAAAGTTCGGCGTGAATCTATATAAACGCAGATTGTATGCCCATGCCACATAATTTCACGACCTCTAGCCAAATTTGGCGGCCAAGAAAATATATTTATACACCAAAAGTAATTTGAAAATGATAAAGTTTAAATGTAGTGCAAATAATAAAATAATCTTAACGTACAGTACGAAACTTACCAAAACTGTCGTAATGGAATCACGGACACGATTTAGTCTTTAAAGTTCGAAGCAAAGTTTAACTTTTTTTAAACCGGCGGTATTTAATATTTAATTTTGCTTGAATTATACAAAGTCTAGTTCACAATTTTCGTTTATAATAAATGTCGTTCACGCGGCGCACTAACAAACTTTTTCGCGGAAGTTGGAAAGTGTAAAGTTGAAGTTCAACAACAACAAAAAATAGTCACTCACACACGCGATAACTTTACAAGACGGAAACAAAATTTAATACGAAATAAAATATCTATCACTTTGAATTAATTCCGAGTGAAGTCAATAAATATTATTTGTTTGGTTCAGGGGGTCTCTTTAGGCGGCTGAAATTTCCAGCGGACTCTCTTTAACTGGCGGTGAGGGCTTGTACCCCGAACCTTTTATATTATTTCCGGCATGCTTGTGCGCGGGGGTACCTGCGCGTAGCGTGAACTTCGCATATACCACCCCCTTTTCAGGGTTACGGCCACCGACCAATGCCAACAGCCGACGCATATCAATGCATTTCTCACACAGACATGTTTTGATCGGCCATTTTGATTTGCGATTTATAGTTTACATTTAAACTTTTCAAGAGTAAATTTACATATTGTATTATGTGTAGTTAGAAAATTTTGTTACGATTTTGCATGAATATTTATGATCTACTATTTATTAGTTTAGTACTTCTTTAGTAGTTTAACATTTAGGTACTTCTCACAAAAATTACAAACAATTTACTAACATGAAATATTACATAGGTCTACAATCATACTTTTAATCTGTTGAGCTTCCTAAAATACAGGTAAACCAATGTTTATTTTCCGGTAAAATTTTTTTATATCACTTCGGTGGCAAACAAGCATACGGCCTGGTACGATGGTAAGCGGTTACCGTAGCCTATGGACGCTTGCAACACCAGGGGTATAACGCGCGCATTGCCGACCCTGCAGACATCTCTTCACACCCCTTTTGAAGAACCCCATGATGTACTCCGTTGGGAAAACCACGGCGGGGAGCTCATTCCACAGTCCGAGCGTCCGAGGAAGGAATTAAAATTAAAATTTAAATTAATTAAGTTTACCCGTCGACGGACAAAGTAATAAATTGGCCTAAATGTTAACATATATTTTCATGTTTATGCACTTAATATAAATATTTGCAGTTATCGTCTTACTATTTCGTGTTCGGTTTTCTGGTGACCAAGTGACGTAAGGGTATGATTTGTTCCGAAATCTAAGTCGTGAAGATCTTTTGATGGATTTAAACAAGGAACTTGCCTGTCGCAGCGGCAGCCCAACTTCCACGCATAGTTGTGGGAAATTGACTAGACGCAAACTTGCATGCCACCGCATTAGTACCGCAAACACGGGTTAAATGATTTGATTCGACCTTGCCTTTAGGTACCTACATATATTTGGCTTTCACAATTTTGTGCTATTTATCTATAAAACTTTTCCAAGAAGTAAGCTACAAAAACCTCAACTTGGTACATCATAATGGGCATTTTTTTTAACACAATCTATCTTGAGAATGATTTTCTTTCTAAAATAGGCCTAAGAATGTATGCAATTATGAATAAAAATGGTCTTTTAGCCGATACAATATTATCATTCATTTCATGCATTTTACCCGCCGACGGACAAAGTTGGCCTACTAAATGTTAAAATATATTTTCGTGTCTGTTCACTTAATATAAATTTTTTTAGTTATCATCTTATTCTTTCGTACCTTATTTAGTAAAACGGGAACTATAGGTCAGATTTTTTTCTTGGTAATCTTTAAAATGGTGAGGTGTCTAAATGAGGTCTGGATATTAGGCCTAGATGTGAACACTACATACAAAAAATAAATAACTGACAGACATGACATTGTCTCATCTACACTACAATATTATAAACAGATAATGTTTGTAACTATGGGTATAGGAGGTATAATCTCTGGAACTACTGATTCGATAATGAAAATTCTTTCAATAATTAGGTCGCTTCATTATCCCCGAGTGCTATTGGCTAGTTTTCATTTCGGAAACGCGGGTGAAACCACGGGAGATAGCTATTATTTATATTTGCCTTGTGTAGCGTATTAACAGACACTGTATTGATTTCAAATATTATCTCAACGCGCAATAAGATAACACAATTTTAATATAGCAACGATTCCGTCGGCCCCGGTGCGTGCTACACGCAATCATCACATAAAACAAAGTTCGATTCACGTCGAAACAACCAACGAAACCTTACACTATGTATACTATAGTCACATTATAGTGGACTACGGCCACACTACGGCTTGTTGTTTAATACAAAAAAGGTTTCGCCCTATTTTCATAGTAGATAAAACAGGTTAATTTAGTCAAAGATATTTTAAAGGTCCGTTTGCGTATTTTTATCCACAAAAGAAGGTATGTGTGTAGTCAATGGATATAATGTGAACCGGGCATTGTTTAGGCTATAAGGCGGGACTGAAATACTTCTTTATTCCAAAGAGTTGAGCAAAATGTAGCAATTATTTTATTATTATTTGAGTGGTGTAAAGAGCCTTCTCTGACTGTAACAAGATGTAAGTGCACGTAGCTAAGGAAGGTAGGGTAGTGGAATACCTATAGGTATAGCTAATAATTTACTCCATGAATAAGTAAACTGAAGGTAGAACCTTTAAAATGTGTGCCTTTCAATCGTAATGCAGCATAAACCCAAACAGGTAGATAATACAATGCAAAATGACTTACCACGTGATTTTCAGGTATATGAGGCTTCCTCCTCAAAGTGTCCTGATACCTCACAGGTATGACGGGATCTTCTCCTGATACTGCTCGCTGGTACGACAGTCTCCTCCCCTTGGAATCAAGGATTGGACCGTATGAGTTGTTCTCGGGTATTGTCGAGAAATCTTGATACAAGTAGGACGCTTGTGCGTCCTTATATTTTTCATCTTGCCGTCTAAAATAGTTAGTTAATCCTTCGCTCGCCAACCACGTGACCCTGAAAGAAAAAGAAATATTAGGTATGTTATTTTGACTCTATTTTTACCTTTACGAAAATTTTACGTAATCTAATACAAACAGCACAGGGGTGGGACATAATTTAATAGAATTAACAGTAGTAATTATTGATAAAATAAATATATGTAAGCAATTAAATAATATCTACAGACTTTAATAAAATACCTAATGTGTGAATAGATATACGAACAGTAAATTATATCGGTACTTTTATATGCATTTCTTTTCTTTTATACAACTTTGGTTTTTGGCTTTGATATTATGGAAATATTCTACACTAATATTATAAAAAGGTAAAGTTTGTATGTTTGGATATACGAAGTAAAAAGATACTGAAAATTCTTTTACTAATGGGAAGCTACAGTGTATCCGAGTGCTACTTTTCATCCCGGGAACGGTAAAACCGCGGGGGAAAGCTTCATAATTAGAGAAATTTCATTCATCCTACGCAGTTACGTTTTGGTGTATGCTATTTTCTAGCCAACTCCCCGGCGTTCTCGGTATAAAAAGTACCTTCGACATAGAGAGACCTTGTGTCACCTGTATGCCAAACATCATCACGGTAGTTTGGCTTTCAAAGGCCTAATGCACATTATAAGAAAATTTCTTGTGTCTTATGAGAAATATCTTATGCCCGGTTTCAATAAACAAAAACGAATCGTTTTGCTTACCAATGGTAGGTTTTTTTATTGCCAAACTGGGCATATAGATCATTTCGTAAGCTAATTTTACCTGTGATAGCTACTTTCATATGGGAGGGTCTGCTATGCAAAGCTTTGAGGTCTTTGCTTTATTATTAGTAAAGATATAAGAGTCTTAATTTTAAAAAATCTTAACCGATACCGGAACGTAAATTATTGAAACCGGGCCTTATAAGACATTCAGTCGTATGGTTGTTATGAGATCATACATATTACAAAATATTTTTTCTTACGTCGGGTCAGACACGCCCATTCATTAAGTATATAACTTTTTTTATAATGTGCAATAGGCTGGCAATAAGCGATAAGGTAGCAAACTAACAAACTTTTGTAACTATAATTATTAACTAGGATATAAGAGAGTTTAGTTATTGGTGATTGTTGAGCTATTAGCGATTTCTTTTTCAGTTCATATTGTGTTGCTGATCTTCAATGGATAAGGACAAAGTAAAGACCCCCTCTTCCTCCTTGAATTACGGTACCCAAATGTAAAAATAAAATCAGAGTGTTCCTAAACCTCTTGAGTAGGGAGGATAAGGTTGACGGAAAGTTTTATGTGCTGTAATCAATTAATATTACCGAGGCCACGCGCTTGACGAGAAGGTTTGTAGACTATCTATTGTTTTAAATATACATTTTTAGGGTTCCGTAGCCAAATGGCAATAAACGGAACCCTTATGGATTCATCATGTCTGTCTGTCTGTCCGTCCGTCCGTATGTCACAGCCACTTTTTTCCGAATCTATAAGAACCCAAACCAAACCTATACGTCTGGGGTATCTATGGATAGGTCTTCAAAAATGATATTGAGATTTCTAATATCATTTTTTTCTACAAAATACATATAATATATAATTTAACATATAATATAATATAATTATAATTTATTCATATTATATTTATTTATATAATATATAATTTATAATAAATAATTTTCGGTGGAAGTTTGCATGGTAATGTACATCACATTACCATGCAAACTTCCACCGAAAATTTGTTTTGAACGAGATCTAGTAAGTAGTTTTTTTTAATACGTCATAAATCGGCAATTTACCTTTCATTCAATATTTTTGGCGTTTTTTTTTTCATAGCAAAGTTGTGGTAGTTAATATTACACGGAACCCTCCGTGTGCGAGTCCGACTCGCACTTGGCTGGTGTTTTGTTAATAAGTACCTAGTGCTGTGACAACCTACAAAAGACCTAGTTTTGTCTCAAGCTGTAGCTACCAGTACACAAATTTAGGTGCTTGGCGATAGATATTCAATTTGGTTTGGAATACGGCTAGTTTTTTAAGCTAGCACCGTGTTGTAGGTTTAACAGACCTTTTTAAAAAGGAGGATATTTCCAATTCGACAGTAACTAATAGTTGTACGTAGAGTATTTATATACTCTGAGCTAATAGTAACAGTGGTCACTTCAGTAGCTTTGATCTTCATAAAAATTGAATAAATGGCTATTACTTCGAATTCGACTATATTTTTTTTGTTTATATTACGCTATTTGTCAGCATGACGGATTTGGATGGTTTAAACTGTATTGTATTATACGTAGTATTTATATACTCTGAGGTATTATGGTAGATCCCGAGATGTTTCCATATAAACTTTATCATGAATATAAAATGTTAACTATGATAATGATACTTTAAGGCGATGATAGCTCAGTGGTAGTGACGTCGGATACCGAGATGAAGGTCCCCGGGTTCGAATCCTACAATGAGCTTGAGCTTTCGGTGAAGGTAAATATCGCGAGGAAACCATAGCACGGTGGTAAGGTACTTTGTAGTACCCGCCTGGCTGGCTACTATTCTCAAGTGGAAAATCTGTCGTCAAGCACCTTTCGGTGTGTTCCGATAGCTGCACTTGAGAACCAGTTCCTTCTAGGCTTTGTGTTCTCACCACCTTCGGCCGCATCATCACTTACCACGGTGAGATTGCGGTCAAACACAGGCCTATAAACAGTAAAAAAAAAACTATCAACCTGCCAATATTTCAATCTACATTTTTTTATAGCTGATCTGCGTATCGCCCCGCCCCATCGTGGACGGGGGGATTATAAATAAATGTTCGTACTTCAACGAATTAATATTGTTATTTCTTCGAAATAGGAAAATAATATTCTTTATACCTAGAAAAGATTAATAATCGGGATTATAGATTACTTTATTTATAGGTATTTTTCTTCAACGACTTACGGTCTGTTACCATCTGTCTGCAAAATTGCTAGAACATTTTTTACGGTGCGACTTCGTCCGTCTGTACTGTACGTCCGCCCGTCACAACGTTTTATTTCAGGTATTTTAAATTGCAATGGCTTATGATAAAACATAAAAATCATTATTAGTTTCCTTGCAAAATGGTCCGAAATGGGGGACGGAAGGCTGAGTTCAAATGAAAGGACTTCATAAGTAGATTCCAAAACAGGTTTTTATTTTCTATTATGCTTCTTGTTTTGGACTTATGATGAAAAACTACAAATAAATACCATTCCTCCCTTATCTCCGAAAACAACAGTAATGGCTCAAAGTGTGCTAGTCTGACTCAGACTCTTATTACATGAGATGGTTTAAGCCAAGACTAGTAAACCCCAGGTTTTAAGATAGCCCCGACTCTTTTTGTTATATCACGTTAGAAAGTGACGGATATATTTAAAACCTGAGTTTTACTAGACTTGCTTTAAACCATCTCACTTAATAAGGCTCGCAGTTAGCTTAAGGCGCCGTTAATTCCTAAATCTGTTAAAAGCAATGCGCGAGTCTAGTTTAGGAACCACGCACGCGACCCGCGACTTGGACTGCGCGGGGCGGCGAGCGGCGTGTGTAGCGTGTGGAGGTGAAGGGGACAAAACTCTTTTAATTTTAGGAGCTGCGGTTAGTAGAGTCTGGCAAACGAAAGTTGAGCCTGGCTGTAATTGAAACTCTTTACATGGCAACATTCTATTAATGTCACCTTCATAAAAAGTGTCAACTAGTTTACCAGAACCAGTTTTGATACTTACCCTTTATTCAAAATGGCTTTATAGCTAAATCAGTGTTATAGTGTCCACCTTCTCATTCTTTCGATAGTCTTAATGTTCTACAATATGCTAAATGAACTTCTACGATCGCTAATCACTGAAACATCTATCCATATTGTTCTATGAAGGTAAAAAATATATAAATTAGAAAAAAATAAAATTTCCACAATTTTTTAATTTGAATATATTCTAACAGGTAAGGTAACTTAGTAAATGTCAACCTTGCTCGATCATAATGTATGAAAAGTAAATTTTTTTTTTGAGAATTCACTATTGGTCTCATAGTAAAAGTTGTTCAGAATGGCTAACCCAACATAGGTTTCGAAAATATGCCATCTCGAAATCTCCACCCAGTATAGTACGCTCAGTTTGAGATCAGATAACCCTTTGTGAGGAATATCCCAGTATATTTATTTATTTAAAAGCATTCTATATAAAAATATAATGTAACGAGTTTAATTTATATAAAAGCATTCTATGTAAAAATAGAATATAACGAGTTTATGTAAAATTTTAACTCATTTACATGCAAATATTAGTTAGGAAAATCAAACATAACTTAATTTTCTTATATTTTTTTTGTAAAGTATCAAAACAATTTATTCCTACTATACTTAGTGATACCACATCTAGTTTTTTTTAATTTGCCGCGCTTTTTCAGGTTCTACTTTCGTATGCCAGACTATAGCGCTTGTGTTGTCAGTGTAAGTAATTAGAAAGTATTTATTGCTTCGGCTTACTATTTGGCGCTAAAAATACTAATATTACAGCGCAGCCGTCTGCCGCCGGCAGTTTACGACCCCGGATTTTTAGGCCTAATGCGGAAACGGCAATCTGATTTAAATGGTTCTTCCACGGGAATGAGCAATATTCTTTTAGGCCTAGTTTATTTAAATTAGCCGTTCCCACGATAGCCTGAGTTCTTGGCCGACGTACTATACAAAAAAATCTAAAAGTAGTATAGTAAAGATAGTTTCATTGTAATATTTAAATAAATTGTATATCTATATAGGTACAACTTTTGAAACATATATAATCCACTGCAATTTAAGAGTGCGTACCAAGCCAGAAAAATATGGCAATGTCAGATGAAACAAACTTTTGTCTAATCTTCGCGTGGAGATGAGATGGAGATAGCGTGTTCCGCGGAACAAAAATGAACTAAGCGCTTTTTATCTAAATAACTCGAAAAGTATAGAATATTAAAAAAAATCGTTAGTAGCAGCCCTAGGTCATATGTTAGTGATATTATTTATCGAATTTTTGTCTTAATTAGATACACCATGAACGAATAAAACCGAAAAATCATTATTATTAGAGGTAGCTTTGTGATTTTTTTCTATCGAGGAAATTTCATTCCATTATGTTTTGCTCAGATAGAACCCTCGCGTATATAATGAAAATACCCATATAAAAATATTTTTTCATTTAAATATTATTTACTTGGGTAAATTTCAATTCTAAGATTGTTATTTTGCTCTATACGCACTCATAAAATACACACATAAAATGATATCTTGGCAACGCGGCGACGTAGAATGTATACATAACACTCAATGTGTCTTATATTAATCGCTTTTCATCAGACTTCCTGAGTATTTCAAGAGATCCTTCAGTAATAATCTGTACTTATTGTATTTGCATGAACTACTTAGTCCCGACTGATTAATTAATTGTTTTGAAACGTAGAGATGTATTTAAAACACAAAACAAAAGTGTCTAGGGATTCAGTACATTTTTGGTAGTATATTATTTGTAACTCATATGCCTGTGGATACTTTTTGTAAATTTCGTCATTTGAAAAGGGAAAAGATTTTGAATTTCGGTCATAAGATGAAAATCTTCTGTCAAGTCGTATTCCTATATAATCCTGCAACGGATTTGAGGCCAAATCAGTAAAATCGCTTCCACATTCTGAGTGGAATCAATACAAAAGAACGTTAATTATTATGAAGAGAAGACATTTGAGCCTAGGATAAATGATTAGAACCGTTACAATGTTGGAAGCTGGTTCTAAAAACTGGCAGATAGCCAGTGAAAATCCCGTCAAAATAGCTTCAGCCGTTTGGAAGTATGTGAAAAGGAGTGTGAGATTTGACATAGTTAAAGTTTATATGGAGAAAAAGTGCACAAAGTTAATATTTTTATATAATAATGCATTTGATTAAATTAATAAAAAAAATATTATACACAACATAATAACTCTTGGGATATGTAACCCAAGCAGCAGAAAATTCGCGTATTCTCACAAATTTATTATAAGAAGTCTATAATTAGGCATTATTAAAGCAGCTATACAGCTCTTGTAATGCTTAAAAGGGCCCAAATTATACATACTTTGTTTTTAGAGTGGAATTTTAGCAGACTTATTTACATTGGTTATCAACAGGAAGGATAAACAAATTATATCGGCTAAGCAGTGCGCATGTCTTATGTGCGGCTCTTATACAGCTTGTATCATTACAATGACAAAATAAAAATAGTTGCTAAAATGTTATTTTGAATTTCTGTTAGTATAATATTTTTTTCTGTATAAGAACATGGTGCATGGTGTGTGAAACTATTTCGGAAAAAATATACCCAAGTTCTACGGTAAGTATTTTACATCTTTTTTTCTGTATAAGTGAATTTAGGGTTGCGAGTATTATTAGTTTACTGTGAAAGTGTGTGTTGCATCAAATATTTTATGCGCCCTCGATGTAAACAGCTATTTGGTACAAAGGTATTAAAAATAGATGTAGAATTGTAAAAATAAATGCTTTTACGAAGAAATGTTAAATTTTGGTCATTAGGATAGGCTAATTTCACAAAAACAATTCAAATTTAACATTGATTAATTGACTAATTTAAAAATGTAGTAACTAATATGGCTTACCGATGTACCTGCGCAGAAGATACATTTTCAAAGCGCGGGAAACGCTATTGGTCGGCAGCTACCGCCATGTTAGCGCGCGCCGTGCGGAGGGGCGTGACTTGCGAGTGAGACGGAACTAACAGCTGCAGTGTATTATGAACCTTATAGTAGTGATCTAAGGTTGATTGTAAGTTTTAAGCATTCTTTCGTTAATCTTCGGGGCCATACTTTCTTTTCTGTGCGAACGAAGATTCACGACGCGCCATATCGGTTGGGTACACCTGTATTTATTTTTAAGCACTATACCTTGGTAGGTACTTACTTAAATTTCTACTTACATTTCAACCCCAAAAAGATCTATATTGTCACAGTTTTCACATAGCTAGTAAGCGAATCAGTGATGCTATTGTGCCAATATTCACCCTCCTCTTTAGATTTAAAGTGCACTTGCTTAGGTGTTCGTAGAATCTCAGTAGAGTAGTTCTAGTCTTTCGGTAAAATATCTGGGTATCCTTCATTCAATATTCCAGAAAGCTTTTTAACGCAATCTGTGTGATATTGCTCTCAACCGCTCATTTTCTTATTTTATTTTGAAATATAACATTTTTATACATTCGTTACAATATGCCTCGTCGCTATCTGTAGAGCTAGATTGGGATTGCTCTTCGTGACAATCAATTAGTTGAAAAACAAGTTCATTTTGTTCATCCATAGTTTAAACTTACGGAACACTCCTTATTATTCGGCAATAACGCTTGGCAATGACATAATCTAGAGCCGCCGGGCTCGCTGATTATTGGCTGGAGTTGATGGTTATAGGACTTATTGCTTGTTAAAAAAAACTTACAGATAAAGACCTTAAAATTTATAAAAGATGAAGCAGTATTAAAAAATGCTTTATAATAACCTAAGCCTTAATTAATGCTTGCATAAGGCCACTTTTGTAATGTGTTTATAGCTGTATTAGAAGCTGCACAAAGGATTGAACGAGAGAATTATATAGCGATTGTGAGATTTCGCAAAGTTAATATTTATTTATTTATTCGACTCATTGGCGATCTCTAATTATTATTTATATGCATGAGAAATGCCAACCACAATTAAACAATATATATTGTATGTACGAGTATGTACATAGAAACAATCACCAAATGACATTTCGAATCAATCAAATAATCAAAAGCGTGGAAGTTTTTGGAATTATTGCGCTGCGTGATCATGCGTGGATGGCACGAGAGTGATGAGCGAAGGAGTACCTACGCGGGTGTACGGATGCGGCATGTTTGGCTTGCCACGAGTAGAGAGGTAGGTAGAACACCGCATTACTAATAAAGCCTACACTGACCGAGCCTAAACCAACGGATAGTACCTATAGGCAAAATGATATACTGTGAATAGATGAAATAAAAATTCACATAATATGAAGAGTCGTATATCTTGAAAGAATTTGATTATGCTTTGTAATCACGCGGGGTACAGGATTCACCCTGTCGCCGTTGATTTGAGCTGATCTCGCAGGAATCGATGGAAAATTGAGGACTTATAACTAAGTACCACTTAACCACGATGCGGAGACGTTAGCACCGCACTTACACCGATGTTAATATGTAGTGTAATGATGTGAAATTGTGTTACTGATTGTTTCTGTGTGTAGGTGGTGTTTGGCGAAATATTTGTCATGAATTTAAATAATAGAACATTATGATATGTGTGCAAAGTTGGTTATTAACACTCCAGGCGGTATTAAGGATAACGGAGCCGAGAGTGTAATAATCAATGCACACGTATGTCATACGACGTTTTTCAACTACGCGGGATAATTTTAAATCGGGTCAGACTCAAGAACGAAGCGAAAAGAAAATAAAAATAAAAAAGAAATAAATCTTTTTTTTTATACGACTAAGTCGGTAAACAAGCTTACGGCCCGCCTGATGGTAAGCGGTTACCGTAGCCATATGGACGCTTGCAACACACGAAGCATCGCTCACGCGTTACCGACCTTTCCCCCCTCCCCTATGAGCTCTGGCGACCTTACTCACGCGCAGGAACACAACTTTACACAACATAAAGTTATTTGGCTGCGGTATTCTGTAAGGTGGAGGAACTTCCCCAGTCGAGCTGCTCTTTGAGCGAATAAACGCTATGCTCTTCCTCTCTTAAGAAAAGTTTGAAAATTCGTTCCAAATAAAAATAAAATTAAACAGCCAGCGCCATGTATTAAAAACTGCTTGAATAGCGCGACTACTTTGTAATATTTGAAGACATGAGAGACTCTTTCTTTAGAAATTCCTTCTAGAGAAATTCTTTAGAATGTAATACCTACCTAACCTAATATTTCCTTCATCTAGACAGAAACGGTTAATTTTGTTAATTATATTAAGGGTTGACTGGAAGTGGGTGAGGGGAGGAGATAATTAGCTATTATTGAGGCTCACCTGTTAGACCTGGAAGCTTTCCGACGACCTTTACCGTGTGCAGAGTCAAGGCCAGAACTCATGGATATAGCCCGAGAGTTCATCAGCGATTCTTGGTTACAGATCTCATTTAAACCTGTTAAAATATATTATACCTAGTTTAATAAATTAATGGTTTCGGAAAAAGCTGAAGCTACTGTGGTGAAATGTTTTCGAATAAATCGAACAGATTTTTTTGCCTTGACAACCAGGCCGCAGACATTTCATAAAAAAAAACAGGTAAACCGAATGATTGGTAAACACATATATCAAAAACTATCAGTTGGAATTGCAAACTAAAAATGTGTACTTTGACGAATTATTCTATTTCGCATTTTGATATTTATTATTAATATTTTAAATTCCCGGGGCATGTTATATTTCGGTTATTTGTTGGATCCAACATTTTAAAAATATAATAAAATTAAAATATTATTTGGAACGAAGTATAGATCCCGGCAAACGTCTTGGCATAATATGGGAGTAGTGTGGAATGTTATGCGCAGGTACACTGGCGAGCAAAATAAATGTGCCCGTAGATTATAGCGTCCTGTTTTGCCGGTTACTGTAATTGAAGGTTTCACTCACTATTGACACTATTCGAAGATATGTCTCCGATGGGCTGACTGCCGGTAAGTGCAGGCTGGCTGCCAGCGAAGCTGTCTTCTTCGGTGTCTGGCGTAAGACCGAGCCGCGATAGGCTCGAGTTGCTGTGCCCCGTCGTTACCGAGGATTGCAAACTTGACACGCTTCCCACTTCCTAAAATAATTAATCAATTTTTAATTTTTATGTTGTATGTGGTTGACCCCAGTCTCCTCATGGTAAGTGATGATGTGGCCGAAGGGTAAGCACACAAAGCCTAGAAGGAAATGGCTCTCAAGTGCAGCTGTCGGAAGTCGGAACTTGGCGACAGATTCTCAACTTGAGGGTGGTAGCCAGCCAGGTGGGTACTACAAAGTACCCAAACACCGTGCTATGGTTTCATCACGATGTTTTCCTTCGCCGAATGAACAAACTCTTTGCAGGATTCGAACTCGGGACCTTCGTCTCCGTATTCGACGTCACTACCACTGAGCTATCATGCCTTATAATGACAAAATACTTTACGCCTCGCGGTTTCACTTGCAATCGCCAGGAGTTGAACTTTGAAAACTCTTTCTTAGTGGATACCTACTACGAGTAGGTGCATATGCATATATAGTAGTACCCAACTGATATGGCTTACCGATGTACCTGCGCAGAAGATACTTTTTGTACATTTTCAAAAAGCGGGAAACCGCTATTGGTCGGCAGCTGCCGCCATATTAACGCGCGCCGTGCGGAGGGGCGTGACTTGCGAGTGAGACGGAACTAACAGCTGCAGTGTATTATGAATCTTATAGTAGTGATCGAAGGTTGATTGTAAGTTTGAAGCATTCTTTCGTTAGTCTTCGGGGCCATACTTTATCTTCGGTGCGAACGAAAATTCACGACGCGCCATATCAGTTGGGTAATACTGTACCTGAGGAACCTGTGTACAAAATTTCAGGTTTCTAGGGCACATTCTCAGTTTCCGATTGTTATCATTTTTACATGACACATTTTTAATGGTTCCTACAAAACATTCAATAAACTACGGTATCATTCATGTTTTTATGTATACCTAGGTACTTACAAGGAATTATCGCAGCACTTTTTAAATGTGAATTAGTTAAGCCGCTCTGAGGCGAGGTCAAACCGTGAGTCCAAAGGGGTTGACTAGATCTGAGCGCAAATACAAAATAAAAATGTGAGGCCACAAAGTAGGAATATACGAGAAGTGTTCTTAGCTTCAGCTATAACACCGCCTGACTTTATTGTTCGCACTTAACTTTTTGTTATTCTTGTACATTATTCACAGTGAGAGGTACATGGTCTGTGTCATATCTTGGTCAGTGTATTTAGCATTTGTATCTGAACACTAATCATACCATATAATGGTTTATGTCAAATATAACATTATTACTGAAATAAATATTTCGCCCATTACAAAATAATACGGTGTATTGTATGCGACTGCATACCTCGTTTTCTAGACTTTTGGTCACTGTATCTATAACAAATACTTCTGGTCATATCTGTTTTGTAGCTCAGGCGATGGCACGAGGAGAGGATTTAAATTACTATCGCTACAAATTATAGGTAACGGCTTCAACTTATTTATTGATGATTAGTTCAAGTTTATCTGCGAGTTAGTTTATATATTTGTTAGTTGGCAATTTTGCAGATTGATTTCGGTGTACATTCCCTTAACGCGCCCAGAACCAATAGGAATATATATTTTTGGAAATGGTTGTCACCAAATTATGGATATTGTCGTGGCGAATATTTATATACTTACGCATAAGATAATAAGTTATCGTTTTCCGTAGTATCCATTATAGTTATTGTGTTACGGTCTCTGTCCGGCTGTTTTACTCGGCGTATATGTATATACCTAATGTTAGCTCTACATATTTAAGCCGCCTACAAAGTTATTAAATTATATCCCGAAATGATGTTCTCTTTTATCATTTAAATAATTACGAAATCCTTTGATTTTTAAGTATAACTATAATCTAAGTTGCAGCTTCATTAGTTTTTTCTTTGAGCTAGATGTATACGGATATATTGTGATGAAATATATAGTACAGGATGTATTTTTTAGTAAAAAAAATTTTTGGTAAAAATAAAAGCCTAGATTTTTTTCTGTCAATAACATCCAATTTAATCGAGATTAGATGATATTTAGAGGTGTAAAATATGTTATATTGACACGGTGCGGGCTATTATGGGTACTGTAAATATTTTTGGCAAAGGAATAGTAGTTTCAAAATAAATTGCATTCAACGCAATTAAAATGGAGAAAAAATCGTACAATTTTAGCTTTTTGTGCAACATGAGATTTCAAAAATTAGACGATACCAGAATTCATATAAGGGCGTAATAATACTCAGAGGGTAACGAGATTTCCGATGAAACTCAAATAAACCTTTGGTTTTGGCGACAGGCGATGATTACAAGCGTCCATTGCAAGCTAAAGCTTCGAGAAGCTCGTAGTAAATTTTCAAAAATAATAATTGGGTTTTAGCATTGAAGGAAAATATCATATCTATGAATGAGTTATGATTAGTAGCTTAGTAGTAATAGTTACAATTAAATAGATTTGTAAGATTGGAGACACTCATTTTTTCCATGCAGACCTTACTTATTTTCTGATGGACAAAATGTATAGAATAGAGTAGTATTATATACGTACTTCAAACGTGCAATATATCTGCCAGTTTGGTACAGGTACCCGGTATGAAAGGTATGTAAAAACACGTCCTTTTTTTTCATTTCCTTTTCTCTTCGCACGTATAATGCGATCATACTCACAGTGTAAATTTTGTGTTTTCGGGATGTTTGGCTCATACGATTGATCTAGTTCCCAAACTTAGATTCAAAAGACACTTTTATTACTGTATTTTAAATGTTTTATATATTTATATAAGTTTATATTAAACAGAATTATAGGCAAGACACGATTGGTATATATACTCTAATTTTGTTATATGTAACTCTTTTTTGTCATTGGGTTTTGAATAGTTTTTTTTAACTACATAGTTACTTAAAATAAATTATGAATTTAAACCAAAATTGCCTTTTAGTATGCTTATACAAAATACGACCGGATTATAATATAAAATAAGGTTTACTATAACTTTATACCTATTCTGTGATAGAAACATTAGTATACCCGATGAAACCAACAATTATGTACCTATATAGACGATCCGATTGATGATTGGGGTTTTGAGCCGTGAGCTAGCAATATCCTGTCTACAAAGGGTAGTGTTAATACCTAGTAACAAGCAGAGTTATTCACTGCGACTAGGGAACATACCCAATTCCGATTAGACGGAATCAACCAAATTGCATTTTGCGATTGCCAAAGGATTTTTTGCAATTCACATTTGGATACAGCTATGCACAGCTAGTCCACGTGTCAAAAGTTGTTTGATCTTTTGCTACTATTACCTTCCGCGAGCTTTGTCAGTATTTTTGACGCAAGTTCCGAAATGTTCTGAATTCTGAATGTCTGTGCTATTTTCCCTGTGTGCACGTTAGAAATATTTGATTTTCATTAGTTTGCCTTATTTTGAGTTTTGAACTTTTCACTCCATGGACTTTATTGTTAGCATGTGTATCGCCATTACCCGAGATCGTTGGGCAGTCTTGGCCACATCACGTTATAGGTTATTTAAGTTTCGAGCTAGATCCTATAATAATAATGATAATAATTATAATAGAATAACATCATAATTTTTTTATGTCCCATATCTAGAACACAGAATACGAATATGCATGTCAAAGCCATTTATTCAGTTAAGGCCTGAGAAGCGCACTTTATGAGGGTCAAATCTATTGAAGTGACCACCGGGTCCGAAGTCAGCCTAATAAGAACCGACAAGAAAATCAAAAAGGTTACATTGTTGTTGCAGTTTAATCAAATGGGCCAAAAAAGCGTTATCTTACAATACTGAGATGATACAGCAACAATTTTAATTATAATCAGCTTCGTATAGAAATATAAACAATTAGAGGTAACAATGTAGTGTTAGGCTTCGGAACAATATAACATTGTGACAATATTATTAACTAGTAACATTCAGTCTATGGATTGCAAATTAGTGGCAAAAATATGTAGATTGATCACTCTTATCGAAGTGACACGTAAAACAACCAAAATAAACGTTTACTTTTTACACACACGTACACACGGCTACACATCAAGCTATACATTTCCAGTATAAGCTGATCTCGCATTGTATAGGATTTCCGTACAATGAGAGGTCAGCTTATATTGGAAATGTATAGCTTGATCTGTAGCCGTGCGTACTAAATCATTTGTAGCGAGGACAAAACACGATTTTATTGATTACTAGTCTTTAACCGCGACTCCACCCGCATAGAATTTTTTATCTCTGACATGTTTGTTTATAACGGTAATAGAACGAAACAAAGACTACGAAAAACCTGCATTGAAATGGTTCTAGAATTATAAACTGCTAATGGTTTTATAAGATGGATATGAACTAGTACTTAATCTCCGCCCTGGGAGGCTGACCCGCCGCCTCGCGCATAATCCATGGTATAGTTGGTCGTGCCGGAGGAGGAGACCGGAGTGGACCCGGCCGACTGTATCATGGGGGGACCGGGGGCCCTTCCGGCTGCCGCACCAATGAACCGCATCACCTGTCCACCACTCTCGGGGAATAACACTGCACTTTGTCCCTTTCGCTGCTGGCACAGCGATTCCTTTTTAATCTCTATCCAACCCCTTTTAAACATGCCAAGGAAACATAAAAAAAGAAATGGTTCTTCAGCGGCCTCCCCGTCCACACTGTCGGTGGACTTTTGCAACATCAGGGGACTACACGCTAATATCAATGCAGTCCACCAACATCTTGAGACTGCACAGCCGACCCTGCTATTTCTAATGGAGACGCAAATATCCTGCCCTGCTGATACATCGTATTTACACTACCCCGGGTACAAGCTGGAGCACAATTTTGTGCGCCGTGCCGGGGTATGTATGTACGTCAGGGAGGATATTTGCTGTCGCCGTCTCCATGGCCTAGAAGACCGGGACCTGTCGATTTTGTGGGCGCGCGTAGATCACGGTGGCCACACCAAAGTTTGCGCGTGCCTTTACAGGTCCCATAGCGGTGACGCGGACACAATCCGGTTATTTGAGCACCTACAACTGACGACTGACAAAGTACTGGAGCAGTACCCCTCCGCGGAGTTAGTGATATTAGGAGACTTCAACGCTCACCACGCTGAGTGGCTTAGTTCTCGGTCCACTGACTTCGCGGGAAGGACTGCTCACGACTTTGCCCTGGCCTATGGCTTCTCACAACTGGTTATTTCTCCTACGAGAATTCCAGATATTGAGAGCCATACTAGTTCCTTACTGGACCTTCTGCTGACTACGCGACCAGACAACTATGCAGTGACAGTGGATGCGCCACTTGGGTCATCGGACCACTGCCTCGTCCGGACGCAAGTGCCATGCGCTCGACATGATCCGCCCCGGCCTCCCGGAAGGCGACGTGTATGGCACTACAAGTCAGCAGATTGGGATGGATTGCGAGATTTTTACGCATCGTACCCGTGGAGACAGCTTTGCTTCGCATCAGATGATCCTGACACCTGTGCAGCTGCCGTCGCTGAGGCGATACTGGCGGGAATGGAATGTTATATCCCAAACCCGCTAGTGGCTGCAGGGGTGAAGAAGCGACCGTGGTTTAATCGGCCCTGCAAAGATGCTAGACAAAATAAGCAGACTTTGTTTGAGGCTTGGACCACGGCCCGAACTAATCAGGACCCTAACATCTCTGATGCGAGACGCAAACTTAACGCTGCCTCGAGGTTCAGTAAGCGAATGATTGCCAGGGCTAAGTTCGATTTCGTCGGCAGGTTTGGTGAGAGACTGACTAGCCTTCCCTCTGGAAGTCGCGCTTTCTGGTCTCTTGCTAAAGCTGCTGAAGGAAACTTTTGCCAGTCGTCCTTGCCACCACTCCGTAAGCCGGATGGAAACTTGGCCCATAGTGCAAAGGAGAAAGCTGATCTTTTGGGCTCTCTCTTTGCCTCGAACTCCACTTTGGATGACGGGGGCGCCACACCGCCTACCATCCCGCAGTGTGCTAGCTCCATGCCAGAGATAAGCATTACCCAGCGGGAGGTCAGGAGGGAACTGCTTTCTCTGGACATCCATAAGTCGAGTGGGCCAGACGGCATACCGGCAGTGGTGCTGAAACAGTGTGCTCCTGAATTGTGTCCAGTATTAACGCGTCTTTTCGCACTTTCTTACACCAAAAAGGAAGTCCCGTCTTCGTGGAAGACTGCCCACGTGCACCCAGTGCCCAAAAAGGGCGATAGATCAGACCCGACGAATTACAGGCCTATCGCCATCACCTCCCTTCTCTCCAAAGTAATGGAGCGTGTGATCAACACGCAGCTTTTGAGATACCTGGAGGATCACGAGTTGTTGAGCGACCGACAATATGGCTTCCGCCACAGTCGCTCAGCTGGTGACCTCCTTGTGTATCTCACGCACCGTTGGTCACTCGCCATCGAGAGTCAAGGTGAGGCATTGGCAGTGAGCCTAGATGTGGCGAAGGCGTTCGATCGGGTCTGGCACAGGGGTCTTTTAGCGAAGTTACCATCATACGGGCTTCCCGAGGGATTATGCAAATGGGTTGCCAGCTTTCTGTCCAGCAGATGCATAAGAGCCGTCGTTGACGGTAGCTGCTCTGATAGCATGGACATAAATGCTGGCGTCCCGCAAGGCTCTGTGCTGTCCCCTACACTGTTCCTACTGCATATCAATGATATGCTGTCTATTGACGGTATTCATTGCTATGCGGACGACAGTACAGGGGACGCTTTTTACACGGGCCGTGCAAATACCCCTCGTTCCGAGGTGGAGGAAAGTCGCGAACGGCTGATGTCTGAAATCGAGAGTACATTAACTAGTGTCTCCGATTGGGGTCGACTAAACCTAGTCCATTTCAACCCCACCAAGACTCAAGCCTGCGCGTTCACCGCTAAGAAAACCCCATGGTCTGTGGCTCCACAATTCCAGAACACCTCCTTGAACATCAGTCAAAGCATCGGGATCCTTGGCGTCGACATTTCTAGCGACGTTTTGTTCCGAAGTCACTTGGAAGACAAGGTTAAGCTGGCATCCAAAAAGCTCGGAGTACTCAACAGAGCGAGGCAGTACTTCACGTCGGGGCAAAGGCTACAACTTTATAAGTCACAAGTCCGGCCTCATATGGAGTACTGCTGTCACCTATGGGCGGGAGCACCTGGATACCAGCTTGGGCCTTTAGACTCGGTTCAGCGACGTGCCATCAGAACTGTTGACGATCCCGAGCTCACAAGCGGTTTAGAACCTCTCAGTCTGAGGAGAGACTTTGCCTCTTTATGTGTGTTCTACCGCTTGTACAACGGAGAGTGTTCTAAAGAATTGTTCGACTTGTTGCCCACGGCTACCTTCTACCATCGCAACTCCCGCCATCGACGGGGAGTCCATCCTCACACATTGAAACCAGAATTGTTTCGAACTGTGCGGGCCCAAAGGAGTTTTCTTCCGCGGACGCTCAGATTGTGGAATGAGCTCCCCGCCGTGGTTTTCCCAATGGAGTACAGCATGGGGTTCTTCAAAAAGGGCGTGAAGAGATTTCTTCAGGGTCGGCAACGCGCGAGTGATACCCCTGGTGTTGCAAGCGTCCATAGGCTACGGTAACTGCTTACCATCAGGCGGGCCGTATGCTTGTTTGCCACCTTAGTGGTATAAAAAAAAAAAAAAAAAAAAAATAGTAGGACAGTAAGAAAGCAATCAGGTTATCCGCCTTATTCGGACAGACCTATTCGGTTGCAATTCCGATCGGAAGGAACGTTCATCAAAATACTGATGAAGTCTTAATTTACCTCGATGATCGAAGTGACAGAATGGACGTCATAATTGGAAAGTAGAAGATTCGTTATGGTAGAGTATCCAATAGGTTCATAACCCAAATACGGATCGCCACTATTCGCCACCGAGCAGCTCTGAATAATCCGATTCTATTTATCATTCTATATAAGGTCTTTCTAAAGTTATGGCGGATATATTTAGGGATGAATATAAAGGTCATTAGTAATCAAAAAACAATATTACAAATATAATCCGTACATTGAAAATACTACATAATATATAAATTAATATTAATTTTTCATTTGAACCATCAGACGGATAATTGTTCTAATATGTGTTTTGATTACTAATGACCTTTACATTCATCCCTAAAAATATCTGCCACAACTTTAGAAAGACCTTATATAGTAGTAAGTAGCTACTAAAGATATCTACTTACTTGGTTTGGCTGTAATGTGTGTGGACTGAAGTCTCCATTATACGTCGTTTTCTCGTTCAAGGACTGCAGGGATGTGGAAATGGAGCCTCGCCGTTGGACGGTCGGACTATTGCTGCCAAATGATTGTCTTTTAAAAATTTCCGATGTATTCTTAAAAAAACTGCCCATTTTTTTTCTGAAAAACGATGATTTCCTCTCAAGCGGAGACTTCCCAATTGAGTGTAGATCCAATTCAGATTGGGACAAACCTTCACGTCTTGTTAGCATGGTTTGGTCCAAAGATAATTTCCTTTCGCGGCTTTTGATTTGGGCCAAATCATCAGAAGCTAGTAATGTACTACTAGACGTATTTGTTTCATTTTCTATTTGTGACATAGTGGTTGAGCTCTCCGAGAAACTATTTGATTTGTGCACAATGGTTGCCTCGACATGCAGCTTAGCATTCTCAGCCATATTGTCATCAATCGTATCGCTGGATATCACGTCAACGTCGGTATCTTCATTTTTAATACAATTTTCACTACCATATTCGATTGTAATATCTTGAGGAGGGTCAGTAATTACATTCGGGTTGGTTGCACTTGGAGGTTCCGATACGCCTTCGTCTTCGATCGATACTTCTTCAAAATCCTCATTATCATTGAAGTCTTTATTCTGCATCACTTTACTTCCCCGCGGAGCCTTGATTCGCATACTACTATTCATTTTCACAGTGCGTAATATTTCCTTAATTTTAAGGTTCTCCTTTATCGCCTTAACATCTGATAAAAATGATGGGGAATTTTCTGTATTAGTATTTTTCTTGGACGTATCCTTGTTCGACTTTTGGCGTTGTTTATCCATGAATATAAACCTTTCACTAGAACTTATATTTTAGATCACAAACACTATTCTTGTTTAGCTTACACAGGTAGGTAAGTAAAATAATATTATCAGCAGTCGTTGTACCACGTTACACTTTTACAAATCGTTTAATCACAGTGAAGCTGTGACGTAACAATTAGTTGATAAACTTTAAATTGCTTGGATTTCAAACCGAATAAATGGTGTTACAATAAGCGGAGAAAATTTTCTTATATGTCGCTATGCTGGGTTACGATCTATTACTTATTGTAACAGTGTATCTTACTCGAATGGTTCTTGCTCGTGTTTATCAATGTCACAACAAAACGTACGACGTCACCAGAGAGTAAACACTAGCGTGTGTTGCGGTACAGGCCCGGCCTTACGTTCCTCACCTACTTAATAATGTTTCACTGATAAAGATAAATATTATATGTTACAGAAACAACAATTTATAGATAAAAATATCACAACCAAAATAATTGTTGTTTTAAGATTAATTAACAAAAACTATGACAACCGGCACCTGTCGCACCGATAGAGTAGTAATACTGAGCAATCCAATTCGGCAGCTACTCAGTAATTTGGCACTGATTTTGAACAGTAAGGACCAATCACTGCATCGTGTGTTCTTGACATGGCCAATCCGAGCGCATGTGTCCTTCACTTAGCCAATCAGAGCGCACTGTCGGTAGTGGGAAATTGGTGGAAGAGATTTCATATAAAAAGGGTTTCGCTGTAAAATGGCAAAAAAACAGAACCCTTATAATTTTGCCCTGATTGTCTGTTCTTATGTCACGGCTATTTTACTCGGAGACTATTGACACTACTCTATTGTATGCAATTTGGAAAGTACTTAGCTGTTTTTATGAATCGTAAAATAATCCCACCAAAAACATTTTTATGTAAAATGTTGCCAAGACATATGGCTCGCTCTGTCAAAAAGTTATTAGATCTCGATGTCGAGCCAAGCTTATAACTCTACATGCGCTTACTCTACAAGCCCTAACTTCACAAACTCTACACACCGTAGTCAAAATGTGTGGCTTGGCCGTAACTACTCAACGGATCATCATGAAATTTGGCATGCAGATAGCCTATGGTATGGAGAAGGACATAGGCCCGGGAACGCAGGTGAAACCGCGGGGAACAGCTAGTAATTTATATAGCGTGATAGTGGCTTCAATAAATACATAAACATACCTTACCCATAAAACGTTATTTAACTTATAAGCTGATTAAGTCGTCACCTAAATAACGTCAAATTGCTTACCACCTTCGGCCGCATCATCACTAACCATGGTGAAATTGCGGTCAAAGACAGGCCTATAAAGGACAAAAAACCTTACAGCAAGGTGACGTTATTTATTTGACCATTTATTCAGTAGATTTCGTTAAATAGCGTTAGAATATAGCACAAAATGTATATGTATAAGTATAAATAATAACGCTTGGGCGCTAGTAGTTATCATGGGCGATAGCTGAAAACTTCAGATAATCTTTGATAATGTATCGCGTATCTTTGTAGATTTTTCCTTTATCTTTGGTCAATGTTAAGCGCACAATGTATACTTCTCGCTCGCATCGTTAATATTTCATAATATTTTTATATCACCATTAAACATTGTAATTATAGTATGGTATTTGTGAGCAACAATACTTACATACTTACCTATGTATTTTACATTAATTTATGTATGCATACTAGCAGACCCCCGCGGTTTCACCCGCGTACGGTTTGCATTTTTTTGCGGGGAACTCTAATTATTTTTCAAAAATAAAAGTAGCTAAGTTACTCCTTCTAACTTCAGCTATGAACCCTAACAGACAAACAAATATCAATCCGTCAATATTTAAAATGTCAATCCGATTTTCTTCAAAAAAAGTTGAACTCACGTAAAAACTTGGTGCCATGCTTGGTGCAATGCAATACTCTTTAAAATTGGAATGTTAAATATAAAAGAATATTTAAATCAAAAGCACTAAAGAGTATTGTTATCAATTTCGATGCAAATCACCCCTAAAATAACTTTTTACCCCTTTTTAACGCCATTAGGCGATGAGTTTCAATAAAATACGAAACACATCTTCCATCACTTTTATGCAAAATTTGAAGTAGATTAGACCAAGGAATCACGTTGTCTCATACAAACTTTGCCTCTGTTTTTCACCCCCTTAGGGGTAGAATTTCGGAAAATCCTTTTTTATCGGATGCCTACGTCATACAAAGAACACACCTTCCAAGTTTCAGGTCTCTACGATCAGCGGTTTAGGCTGTGCGTTGATTCTCAGTCAGTCATTCAGGACAAAGCATTTTATATGTATAGATAGATTAATAACACATTATAAAAATTTTTTTTGGGTAACACATTTAAATAGAATACACAATGTAAATAGGCACATTTATGTACTTAATAATATTATCTGTTTGTGGTAGTCTACCACCGCCCACATCTATATACATATAGACCGGGAGATACTGGCACTTTCACCAGTATGGCGACTCTTCAGGGGTCTAATTACGTAATGACGAAAAGGAAAATGATGGTCATAGCGCTGGTAACGGCGGCCCAATCGCGTGAGCATTAATCGCATCTTTGCGGTGGTATGGCAGCCATTTGGAATTGACGAAAAAGTATGGCGTGGTGATTTTCATGAATGACTACTTAACGATGATAAGCTATGCAAAAATTTGCCTGGTACAAATAATATAATAATAATAATACTTTATTGATACCAACTTAATAACTAGCTTAAGTCTACAATAGTTCATTTTAATACACACAACCGCCTATTTATTTTTCATCGACTATCGGAAAACACATAAATTTTGTGGAACAAATCATTCGAGACTCGTAATTTATCCGACACGTTCGATTAATGCCCATGCGATTGGGCCGCCGGTACCAGCCCTATGACCATCATTTTCCTTTTCGTCATTACGTAATTAGACCCCTGAAGGGTCGCCATACTGGTACAAATGACCAGGAAAATTGTGCCAGTATCCCCCGGTCTAATATATGTATAATATAAACTGAGTCAATTTAACTGACTAATTGGCGCACAGTTTGAACGGTAGGGTAGGTATATAGAATTTGAATTTTTGCACATATGTAGTAGGCATTTACTAATAAAGAGTTTCGGTATTCGGTAGACCATGGCATGGAGAGATACATAGGCCAGGTACTTTTTACCCTGGGAACGTCCCTCGGTGAAGCCACGGAGTACTAGTGTTGTAAAAAATGTATCGCATCCGCGTTCGATTGATGAGCACGCCACGTTCGGGATGGACGGAGGTGACAGTCGCTTTTATCATATTAATGGATTATCTTGTTTCCAAAGCACAAGCTCTGCTTTAGCAAATTTGTAAAGAAATATCCATACATGTAAAATGCTTATAGTTTATTTTAAGACATTTCAAAGGTCAAATTTTCAGAATATTGAATTATTGCAGGGATGCTCGAATGGACCGTTCCAACGGCATGTAACAGGGAGGAGGGCATGTCTATGATGCGCCATAGTGAATAATTAATAACACGAACGCCTTGTGCCGTGTCGCCTGCATCAGATTAATTTCTAGCATTAAACATGATTCGATAAATTGTTTCTCATTGCATAAACTCGAGCCGACGAAATGCTTGCAAATTACGGATGTAATTTAAGATTTGTAAGTGTGGCACATACCTGTGATTTTGTAGCTTCGATTTACAACTATTCTTACAAAAGTTAAACAAGATGTTGTTTGTAAAAATTTTGTATATTGTACTGTATTTATTATAGAGTAGGTTCCGCTCGCGGTTTTAACTAAGTAAAACCTTTTTTTTTTAAACTCTTGTTTTTCCAGGATATCAAGAACTCTTCATTTCATTTACCTATATATAACTAATGCCCAGCGTGAAACGCCTTTTTATTTGTTTTTTTTAGAGCTTTCCCCGCTCTGCGCGGCTGCGCCCAATAAAACCTGTAAGGTAAACATCCTATATAGTAGGAGATTGCCAGTGCCGCCAGACCTTCCTTAACTTTACTTTTAATTTAAAATGCATAATGCACATATCTTAAAAGCGATCTACCCAACAGTATTTCTCCCTAAGACGTGGATAACGATTTGCTTTACTCCATTGACTCAGCGACGCGAAGATCTTCGCCTCTCCAGAGGCCATGGTTTCGATTGAGATGACGTAAATTCCTGTGGTTTAACCATTCTTTAGTTGTTTATTGCACCATCTTGAATAATGTTTAGCTTTATGTCTTTTTTAACTGTGTGGTCTATCATAATCTTTATCATAGTTTTAGTTTGTGATATTAATTCTTGATAACATTCATCGACACATACGGATAAACATAATTTATGAATATTAATCTCGACTTGTGTAATATCCCACAGATATGTTTTGTCACATCGTCATAATTTTAAACGAATGAAGTGCCTATAATTAAACTAACACAAATACTTGTGAGGAAATCAATAATTTTGTATCTATAGATGCAGCGCATGCGACAGACTACCCGTGCCGTACTTTTTAGTCTGTGAAAATAGAACCGATACAATTCTAAGCTGTAATGCATACGACGGGCAAGAAAGTCTGCGAAAGAATAGGATGTACGCAAAGTACAAAATAATACATCGCACGCAATCTCTGCATTTCCATAGCGTGTACGTCCCTAAAGTTCCGCCGCCAGAATGATCGAAAATGTACGTCGTGTGCTTTGAATCTGTGAAAAATTCGTGACGTACTTATTTTGTGTGCCGTATAATCCTTCGCACAAAAATCTGTCATCTGCGCTGCACTTTATGGTGTGTCTAGATACAGCGAATGCTATCGGTGATGAAAAACATCATGAGGAAACTCAAAGCACGTTGGTATGGGGTTTCCTTCGTCCTTCCATCCTCAAGTTAGAAAACCATCGCCAAGAATCCACGGTATGTTCCGCGGGGTTAAATTGAAGAGAAGAAGAGCAATGATCCTAGCCTTCATTGCGTCAGATCAATTTCCCACAAAACATTATTTAAAAAAAAAAACAAAATGTTCCATAATACATTTTTATTCGCCAGTTTCTACGTGATGCTTATAAAACATTATACAAAATTATTGTAATTGAAAATTGTTCTAAAGTGTTAAAAATTTCATAAAAGTATATTTTCCAGAAGTATTGCATATCATAGCGCTTCACTTCTTGGCATCTGGTACGTCGAACTCGCTGACCTGAGCATCCACCAGTTGCTTACTTCTTAGTTTCACTACTGCATGACCGGGCACGTTCGGATCTTCCATCTCGAATTCAATCAAACCTGAAAAAAAAAAAACTATTATAATACTTTAATTTAAGAGAGGTAGAGCGTAGCGTTTATTCGCTCAAAGAGCAGCTCGACTGGGTAAGTACCTCCACCTTACAGAATACCGCAGCCAAATAACTTTATGTTGTATAAAGTTGTGTTCCTGCGCGTGAGTAAGGTCGCCAGAGCTCATAGGGGAGGGGGGTAAGGTCGGTAACGCGTGAGCGATGCTTCGTGTGTTGCAAGCGTCCATATGGATGCGGTAACCGCTTACCATCAGGCGGGCCGTACGCTTCCTGACCGATTTAGTCGCATAAAAAAAACTTTATGACGGCTAACCTCGTGATGCAGGTGACCTTCGACATAGAGGGACACAGGTTACTTTTTATGGAACCATAGAGCTGGTTATAAAATAAACATACATCTAGTTTTCCTCCGTTTTTGTCTGCATTCTCAGGGTAAAAAAGCTTATACCACTCGGGGATAATATAACTTCATATTGGTGAAAGAATTTTGAGAATCTGATCAGTTATTCCAGATTACCTTCTACATCCAATCTAGCATATACAAACTACGGGTAATTATATTAGTACTAGCTGCCCGTCGCGACTTCGTTCGCGTGATGCTACCTACCCTGTGGTGCTACCCTACCCTACCCTATCTAAACCATCCAGGGCGTCACCCAAAAATTCTTCTGCACGTGTGTATGTCACTGAACTCCTCCTAAACGGCTGGACCGACTTGAATGATTTTTTTTGTATGCGTTTGGATGGCACCCTGGATTGGTTTAGATTCACAAATCAGCCCAGCAGATGGCGCTACAGTCGGTATCTAGGCTATATTATCGACTGCAACGCCATCTGCTGGGCTGATTTGTAAATCTAACCAATACACACGTGCACAAGAATTTTATATATAAAGATAGACCATAGACTTAGGATTTAGCTACTAGACATTTTTCTCAGGTAAAGATGATGTAGCTACCTGAACATGCCATAAGGTGGTATTGAATCCGAGAGTGGTAGCCAAAGAGCTAGGTGTGCCGTGCGCCTCAATACGATGAAAACAATGACAATACTCGTGCCCCGTGAATTGGGAAAATCGCATTAGTATTATTGAAAAAGCACATGTTTTTCATTAATAATGATAGATAGGTATAGCTTATAATTATATACATTAGCTGCCCCGTGTATAATTACGGAATTCTAAACTGGAGTATTAACTCTTATATAATTTGCAGACAGTCATAATGGGAGGTTACGCTAAATCTAATAATATATATAAAATGCTTTTGTGGGTACGTAAATACGCAGTTTTCTCAATCACCACCAACCCCAATCAACTTCCCGTTGGGGTGGTAAATACCCCTTGGTCTCCAGGTGGTAGTAAGGGAGTTTGGTTGCGGTGGGTGGAAGGGGGTGGTTGTGGGTGGCGAAAATGTTAAAACATATATTGCTGTCCTTTTCTAACGCATGAGGATTTTTGAAAAGATCTCAAAATTTCTGGAATGGTCTAGAAAGTTCCAAAATGTGTAAAACGGTTATAATCGATCTGGAATGTTCTAGAAAGTTCAACAAATATCTGGAATGATCTAGAAAATTCTAAAGTGAATGCAAACTACTATAATCGATATAGAATGTTTGAGAAAGTTCTATAAATTTTCTGGTTTCTTCTAGAAAATTCCAAAATGTCCAAAACTGTTACTATCGAGTTAGGATGTTCGAGAATATTCTAGAAATTTCCCGAATGATCTGGAAAGTTCCAAAATGAGTGCAATTTTTATGATCGACAAAGTTCTAGAAATGTTCCGAATGATCTGGAAAGTTCCAAAATGAGTGCAATTGATTATGATCGATTTAGAATGTTCGAGAAGGTTCTAGAAATTTCTAGAATGATCTAGAAAGTTCCAAATTGAGTGAAACTGTTATAATTGATCTGGAATGTTGTTGAAAGTTCTAGAAATATCTGGAATGATCCAGAAAATTCTAGAATGAATGCAAACTATTATAATCGATATAGAATGTTTGAGAAAGTTCTACAAATTTCTGGCTTCATCTAGAAAGTTACAAAAAGTCCAAAACTGTTATTATCGAGTTAGAATGTTCGAGAGCATTCTAGAAATTTCCAGAATGATTTGGAAAGTTCCAAAATGAGTGCAATTGATTATGATAAATTTAGACTGTTCGAGAAATTTCTTGAATGATCTAGAAAGTTCCAAAATGAGTGCAATTTATTAAAAGCGATTTAAAATGTTCGAGAAAGTTCTAATTTTTTTTTGGATTGATCTGGAAAGTTCCAAAATGTGTACGAGTGTTATTATTGGTCTAACTAAAAGAACCAAATCGAAATCGAAAATAGAAATCTATAATATCTGTTTAAAAATGTATCCATATATATTTTTTTTATACCACTAAACATGCGATGTATTTTAACCCGAGCAACGCCGGGTTTCGCTGCTAGTAATTTATATTTTTATCCATCTATTTTCTATTTTTAAATAGAGACAGGCGCATACGTTTTCTGGGATGAGTCGTCACCACCCACCCTTTGATGCAGATCCCGATTTGTCCGGTTGAAACAATGTAGGTTGAGTTACCGAAATATGCATTCATAATGAAATTCAGTACAACATTATACACTGTTGATATAATGGTTACCATGACACCGGATGTTTTAATATTGGCAATAAGCTAACTGTTTCAAGAACTTTAATAGAGGATTTATAGCATGGGTGTAGATAAAAAGATTTAACTCCATGCTGAGTTTCTTGCCGAAAGTCTTCTCATTTCAAATTAACCGGGGTGGTAGAATAAATTGTAGCGTCTCATTAGGGCCTAAATTGAATAAACGATATTTTTATTTGAATATGAATAAAATGGCAACCGGTATACTAAACAATATTAGTCACCCTCTAGAAACTGAGTAAAACTTTGGGATAAAATAAATATCCTGGGATATTCCTTAAACACGGCTATCTCTGATTCCAAACATAAAAGAGCTTGTACTATGGAAACCAGACTACTGACTATTATACTTCATACATATTACTTTTTGTTTGTAAAATATACATCATTACACTCAGACTGAGGACATACAGACATGTTCATGCACGCAAATGTATGACCTGTGAGGGAATCGAACCCACGACCTGCAGCGCGATAGGTGGAATCCTAACCAACCGAGCCAATTGGCCCGTTAAAGCAAAAATCAAAAAAGTCATTTATTCAGTTTAGGCCCTGGTAAGGCAACAAAACAAACACCAACACCTAAAAATGGATACAATATCATAATATTGAAACGGATTTAGCGACGCCTTACAGGTAGCCACTGCATACAAAAGTGGATTTATTTATTTTAAGCAATATGCTATTTTCTATTGAAATAAATAATGTAAGTCAATCAATTAGCGAATTTAAATGTAATAATACATGTGAAGTTAAATATTGAAACAATGCAAAGAAAATAAAGTTCATAACTTCTGGGAGAACAAGATTTTGTTAAGGTTATTGAATCTGAAATAGTTTTATGATTTCGTTTTTAAATTTGTTGTGACTGTCATGAAATATATCTATTGTTTTATTTTTACTTATCTTATTGTATTGTGTCTGGAGCCTATTAATGGTTGAGTTTTGTCCTAGAATGCTCTTAGCATACTTTGCTTTTTTATTGCTAGTCTCAAAGAAGCAATAAACAAACTCAAATCTTTGGTGCATTTGGTGTAATAGAATGAAGTAGACTAGGGCAATTTAGGACACCGTTTAAAAGCCTATGCAAAAATAAATGATCGAGTAATTGTCTGCGGTCGTATAAACTATTCAATCTGAAATATTTTAAGAGATCCTTGTATGAATGAACTTTTTTAGCAAGCTGACCTTGGTAGCTCAAATGCCATAAGAACCGTTTTTGGATACTTTGACTTCTTTCAGACACTTGTGAGGTGACCACACAGTGCTGTAATATTCCAATCCAGACCTAACATATATTTTGGTAGATGGGATTTTAAAATATTTACTGTTTCTGAGAATAAATCCCAGCATTTTGAATGCATTGTATGTAATTTTATCAATATGTATATTGAAGCGAATTTTACGGTCCAACTGTAAACCAAGGTCGCGAATTTCGACCACTTTCCTGAGAGATTATGAATTTGATCTACGTTGCTCCGTGAAAATCGGATGAACGTTAAGTTGGTACATACAGTTGAATTTACCACCGGTTTGGAATTAATACTTAAACTGACAAGACTCCGGCAAGAAAGGCCTAAGGCCCTTTGCACATTATAAGAAAATGTATGGGCGTGTCTGATCAGACATTTCTTGTAATATGCACGGTCTCATATAACAACCAGTGCGACTGAATGTCTTATAAGACACAAGTTTTCTTATAATGTGCAAAGGCGCTTAGTATGTTTTTTTACTGAAATACCTCATAGCATTCTAGTTATATTCAAAATTCTATAGATTAAAGAGCTTGTTTATCTCTTTTCAGTAATTTTTTCTTTTACGCAGTCGATTTTTTTTGTTTCTCTTAATAATTTAATTTATTTCAGACTCCCACATTTAAGACGAACACCTCATATGTTTTAATCCATCAAGCCGTTTAGGCTGCAGAGCGTGCCAAAGAAATAGACATACATATATACACTCGAAAAACATAACCCACCTTCCGGGTCAGTCGGGTAACAAGCGCAATGACGTTCATTTTGCTTGAGAACTATTCCGCTAATTTCCCACCACCGACAAAGCGCTCTGATAGGCCAAGTCAAACACACGATTCAGTGATTGGTCCTAACTGTTCAAAATCAGTGCAAAATCACTGACTAGTTGCGCAATTTGATTGCTCGGTATTACTACTCTAAAGGGATTTTTCCTCGATGACTTCAACCTTATATCACCAGCACGTGGCTCTTTTAATATCGCAGACCAATTAATTTGCATTTTAATGATTGGTACAAATGCCAATGCCATTGCGTTTCGATTGATAAAGAGATGCTCACAGTCAAGTTAATTTAATTGCATCTGGAAGTCGATTCTGAAGCACTCGAATTTATCACTCGTTCGAAATAAATTTCGAACACGTTTTTCGAATAAAAATCAAGTTAGGCTATTCTGGCAATTTCGAAGCCGCCATTTTGTGCATAGTTCTGTCATTTGGAAACATAAGCCCTTTACATTTCCGTTATGCACGGCCAATATTTAACTATAGTAATACTTATAAAAACATTATTAACTTACGAATTCCGAATATAGAAAGTGTAAAACTTTGTTTTCAATATTATAGAGACATAGATTTAATACAATCGCGTATGTTTAAAAAAAACATTACCAAGTGAAACAAAACGTATTATGCAATTTGTATCTATAATAATGGCAACAATTATACCTTTCACTCGAAATTATTTCGAAGGGTTAATTCGATTAGTTCCGAGAATACAGGAGAACAAAAATTGACGCCACCCCTCGAAATTTACGGTCGAAATAGCACCTGTGTACCAGTTCGATTCGAAGGTTAGTTGAAGGAAGGAAGGTTGCAATTTGTAGGAAGTGAGAAATTGACTCCCAGGTTCGAATTACGCATGATTGGTTTTGTACTTGAACGATTTAACCTCTGGACCTGCCCTAATAGTGACCGCGCCTACACCCCTTTCGCCACGAACCATATGTCATCGAGAAAACATTAGGAGAAAATGACGAAATGTGCCGTGAAATCACGTAGAAATTATAGAGGTGGAAAGAGCAATATTTAATTTCACAAGTAAGTATATTTTTATTGCAGTTTTACAAGTAATTTACATTAAAATCATTTTATTTCAAATCATGCATAAATATTATCCAACCATATTAAATAAACCAAAACTTCCATGTGATAATACCGAAAACTATCACTTTCATACATAGTAGGATTATATCCTTGATTCATTATTATTATGACATGATTGTCATATTAGAACTAGTGCTTAACGCTGTCGAGAACAATATCGATAATAATGAAAGATTTTGCGTACGCAATATATTACCTGATTACGTCTATGTTAAACTTTACTATAGGTAAGTTATAAACCATAGAGGTATAAATATCTATTTATTAGAGCATACATTTCCAAATTATTTTTATATATCACCTCAAACTTGCAAGTTTTTTTTAATTTAGGTGTTACCTAAATATCGTTGAAAATAAAACTAGCGTTAAGTGTTACCTAATTAGCCTTAAGGCGCCGATCCCACAGAGAAGACTCTAGAGTTCCGCGTTCCGAGTTCTGCATTTGAAAGTAAAAAAAGTGTATGATGTGCGATTAGTAGCGAATATTGCAGAACTCTAGAACTCTAGACTGCTTGCTGTGTGCACAATAGTCAACACAGAATGCAGAACTCGGAACTCGAAACTCCAGAACTCTCTATGTGGGATAGGCGCCTAAGGGTTACTTATTATTTAAGAGTTGTTGGCGAAAATGGGCATTAGGGTTCCATACCAAGGTCTCTTTAAATACATTATATGAATAAATAAATTAAATGCATGTTCCCTATTGTATAAAAAATATCTGTAGCATGCCCCTACAAACAGAACAAATTGTCAACATAATAGGTCAAGTTGTTTTATTAATTACCAATGATTTACTACTACTTTCCGCTCTACGGCATTTTTTCCTATTTTGTGCCAAATTTATCCGTTTACATGATGAGTTTCAAACATCGATATCTTAAACTAACTTTCACATTTATAATATCAGTAAGATGCCATAATCTAAAAAGTTAGTAAACGATAAGTAATAAATAAAATATATGACTTATTGCAAATAGACGGAAAATAATTATGTTACTTGCCATACCGTACGGAAAATCGTTAATTCGTTCATCGACTTACCGTATCGACTGTGTCATGCAGTAGTGTAAATGTAAATTTTGTGTATGTAGTTCGTAAAGAAATCTCGTATTTGTTGTAATTAGAAGAGGAGAGCGTGCTATGCAAAAATAGTATAAATATTATAGCACACAAATAAAAATAGTAGTATGCGTGAAGTATAAATACACACGATTCTGCATTCGTTGTAATAATTACGTAAAATAGATCTTTGTGAGAGTGACATCCCCCCGCAAAAGTTGGTTGAACGGGATTTCATACTAATTTGTCTTGCTTCACGTCCAGAGGTTAAATCGTTCAAGGTTTTGTAGTAATGCTTCACAGTGATTATATTGCACATAGATATTGATTATCCAAGTGATCGGAAAGTTTTAGAGGGACAATATGCCAGTTGTCAGCCTAGCTCGCAATAAATAAGGAGGCTATGAGGTAATATAAAGAATTTGATTTAGCGCAATAAAACAGCAAGCGACTGAGGGCTGAAGCGTATGTCAAACACTATTTACAAATAGATTATTCTCTCTGTATGATACTTCACGCTCAACTTGGTTTTGAGGATCAATTTCGCAAAACTGCGCAATTTTAATATACCATATTTGTAAAATAAAACAGGTATTATTACTACTTATAGAGAAGACGCCACACATCACAACTATGTTCTGTTCATGTGAGGTCATCTGGCCACACTTGTTGTTGAACGATGAACGAAACGCGTAAACGCCGTGAAAATCACGGTGTTTGCGAGAAAAATACTCTCAAAAGCGTTCTGATAGCGCTACTTGTTTCTACTGCTTGCTTAGACGACTAATTATTTTTTCAGCGTAAAAATCTTTATTCGACTCAAAAAAATGGGACATAACCTTTGCTTGTAATAGCTTCTCTATACGTAGTAATAATAGCTCAATGCAGGTAAGCACATTATTTTTATCTTACACAAACATCCAAGAACTTTGCACCACACGTTCTATATCGGAATACTTAGGGGAGTGTATCAGTTATCCGCAAAGTTGTGGAATCATTACATTGCATCTGACGTAATTAATCCCTATACATACCTAATGCTATGGATTATATTTACATATTTTTTTATCGATAGAGTAAGATAATTGGCGTGAACTTTAAGGCTAAGCATGAAACGATTGTGCCTTAAATAAGTTACTCGATATCATTAATAATGGTAGTAGGGGGTCATGAAAAATAATTCCAATTAATTAAAACGCCGCAATTACAACGCACACCCTAAATTGATGGACCGAGAAATTTTTAACGTGAATCAAATATTTTTTGAAGCCTAACAAAGTCAAAGGTACCCTAACAAAGGATTTCCCGAAAATCTACCCCTAAGGTTGTAAAACAGTGATTCGTGGATGAGCCAGTGAAAACCTACTCACTGTAGAAACATCGAATTTATTTAGTCGTTTTGTATTCTACGAACGGATCTGGTTACCTTTGTAGGTTTTGTGTGACGTAGTGTGTATCTGAATGTCAAACACAGCACAGATACGTATGGATGGATTAGCCACTGGCTTCACAGTGAATAACTTTGCATGACAAATGTAAACATGTTGTATCATTTACGTTGCATAATGTATCAGTCAATATACTCCCGTTAGCAGTTCACGTTACAAAAGCCCTACGCTGAAATTTGTATGAGGCCTTTGTTTATTTTTTAGTGATATAAACGGTAAAAAGAGGCCAAATAAAAACGAGCTCAAACAATGTTTACTAGCTACGTGCCTCCACAATTTTCCGGCAAAGTTCTTCTGCTCTATCATCGTCCCTCAGCAGTTTATAAACAAAAGCAAGAAGATTTTTTTTTAGGGCAGAGCCCTCTGGCAAGTTTACAACATAAAACCTAAGAAACAAACCTTTTACCGAAAACTGTATCTAAATCTATACACCGTTTTGGAGATAAATGGGAACATTCGTTTATGCACACGTTTTAAACAAACAACCTTTCACACTAAATGCATATACCTTCTCCATTCCATCGTGGGTAAAATTAAAAGTATAAAAAATTTACTTATTTTGTTTAAAATCTTAATTTGTGATGGCAAAAAATACGGTCGACGAACCACAGAACCGATCACTATGTTTGACACGCAGGTAGCCTATGGTATGGAGAAGGACATAGGCTACTTTGTATCCCGGAAACACGAGTCAAACCACGGGGGACAGTAAGATATATTTAATAGATGTATGGGAAAATATATTATTTCCAAAATCCATTAAAAATCATGGTACGTATGTAGTTGCACCCCGTGGTTTCACCCGCATAACCGAGGGATATATTGCTTTTCCGGGTGCGTTAATCCAGAACATATTCTATCATTGTGCCAAACATCCTAATCAGTTCAAACATTGAGGCGTGATAAAGGTACAAAAATCCAAACTCACAAACATCCAAACTTTCGCATTTATAATATTAGCGAGATGAGATGAGCTTAGTATAGTATTACCCAACTTATATGGCGTGTCGTGAATCTTCGTTCGCACAGAAAAGAAAGTATGGCCCCGAAGATTAACGAAAAAATGCTTAAAACTAACAATCAACCCTAGATCACTACTATAAGGTTCATAATACACTGCCGCTGTTAGTTCCGTCTCACTCGCAAGTCACGCCCCTCCGCTCGGCGCGCACTAACATGGCGGCAGCTGCCGACCAATAGCGTTTCCCGCGCTTTGAAAATGTATCTTCTGCGCAGGTACATCGGTAAGCCATATTAATTGGGTACTACTGTAAGATAATTATATAATTTAACTTATTACATTAAAATTGAAATATAATGGTGTAAGTGGTTAATATGAACCGATGAGAGTAGTGGAATGCGTATCGTTTACGGTTGGTTTATTCGCGAACAGTCAGCTGAGCCCGGCAGCATGAGCTCGTTGTCTGCTCGACTACACTGTATCCTCGCGTCGCATTCCAACAATGATAGCATATTCGCTTTCCTGCAACTCATATCCGCTCCAATGCAATAAACACCCTCGACTGTAAAGTCAAGGTTCATTGAATAACCGAAGTAATATGCATTTCTGCAGCCTTTGACAGAGTTTAGATCTGAGTTACTACTTTAATAGATAGTACTCAGTGTGAGCACTTGCAATTTTTTATTTAAAATTAAAGTTTTAATTCATCTGTAAGCTGAATTTGAGAATGTCATTAGCTATTCACACATGAAAGTCATTCACGATGGGGCGTGAAATTGGCATTAATTGAGGGGAACGGGTTTGGTCGTGTCATGGCATCAAAAGCTCTTTGGGTGGTTCTAATGAGCTTTTTGCCGATAGCTTTTTACATGACGCTGTTTTGAATAATAAACGTGGCTGCTGTTCTGGCCAGAAGTTCAATAACGTTTGAACTTCGATCACGTTACACTTGAATTAGAAATACATAATTTAATTGTTATTTACATGTATTTCAGAGATATTTTCGAACTGTGGGGATCGAAAAACAAATCACATAACCAACACACTGTCTTGTTGTAAGTTGTATTTGACATATTGTGTACCACTTATTGATTTGAAAGGAATAGTTATGAAATCTTGCTTACCTAAAAAAAAAAACTTAATTTTCTTCGATAAAGGGGACCGAAATGGAGGACAGAAATTTGATCAGGCCAGATGTTTAAATAGAGTAAGTAGGTACCGTATGAAAGCCGTCATTTGCAAATACCAAAACAGGTTTTTATTTTCTTTTCTTTTGCGCAGTTTTACACTTATTTATTTATTTCCACTTGTTGCTATATTGTAACTTATCCTGGATACATAAAATCTATAAATAAGACTAAATGGACAATATTTGAAAGCGGCCACCGCAGCATCATCATCATCATCATCATCAGCCTATAATGTCCCACTGCTGAGCACAGGCCTCCTTTCACAAATGAGGGTGAAAGGGAATGGGCAATATTCCACCACGCGTGCCCACTGCGGATCGGTGGAGGTAGGCTAGTGGTCAACCTACTGTTGGAATTTTTCAAGCCGCCTAGAAGTCATCCAACTAGCTTAACGACTATCACAATTAAGTGATAACCGGGACCAACAGCTTTACGTGCCTTCCGAAGCACGGAAACGCTCGATTTGAAATACCACTAGGCGGTCACCCATCCAGGTACCGACCACGCTACCACAACCGTGGTAGCTTAACTTTGCCGATCGATTAAGAACGGCTAATCATGCTACACCACGAACGCTTCAAATGGCCACCGCATGCACTAACTATTATAAATATATAAACAAAGTCTAGTTCTTATAATATAAACATTATTGTATTAAATTAAAATTAAAAAACTGCCGATTATATTCTTCAAAGTTCATTGGAGATTTATGTGATGCATCGATCGAATTTGATTTGGTGTGTGATGCTTCTCAGAGATGAAAGTGATAAAGATGTCGAATGCCATGACGAAGCTAGTGGGTTCGAATCCTACTTCAGCTTGTACTTTCGAACTAATCATATTAAGAAACGAGTATAGGCCCGCTGGCAACATGCTTACTATTTTCGGCCACATCATCACTTACGTAAGCAGAGTAAAAAATAAATTAAAAATCTACTAAAGAGAACCTTCCAAAATTGTCTCCAAATCTATAATCTTTGCAAATAAGTACTTACCTCCTTCGACAACGACCTCATCCTTGTAGTTTTCGCGCATCACTCTCACGAGGATGTTGTGGTAGAACAGATTGGCGTTGGATTTCACTTCGTCTGTCACTTCCATCTTGGAGACAGCTTGGATGAGCACTATCAACTTCTGCCTCGCCGACAAAATTAATTTCTCAACTGCACAAATAAAAATAACATGATTAAATCGACAGTTCAGTGTAGTGACCTCAAATGTCTGATTTAAGGTAGTGGATTTAAACAACGAGAGGCAAACTAACACGGTATTAACAGAATCTGATATTTAAATAGTTAAACAATATTTGCGGGTCACCAAACTGCGAAATCCCAATGTTATAAATTACTCGTATAAAAAGTACCGTAGTAAAGTAAGTATGTTTAAAGTAGGTTTAATTTAGGTAGTAGGTTAATCAAATTTCACGAATCAATCTATCACAAATAATTTTAAGTGACCCGTTATTTTTACACTGGAGTGTAAAAATATGCATATATGTATGCTTGGGCTAGCCCAATTAATATCAAACGAATAACTGGTTGAGCATAATTATTTTAATAAAGGGTGTAAATGAAATTTTCGGTACAAAACAATTTTATAAAGACAGCGAAATATGTAATGAAAATAATATGTCGATTTCCACAAAGCGCAAAGTGCAGTGCTATTAGCATTGATTCGGATGAATGCACATTGACTGTTTAATATTTCTGTGTTGATAATTGAAATGTATTTCAGACCTGACTGACTGACTTTCCATTAAATCATGATGCACTTCACTGCAAAGTCGGCGTTTGTAATGGACATCGTTAAAATATAGATAACTACTGTTTCCCGCGGCATCATCCGCGTTACCGGGATAAACAGTAGCACATCCCCCCCCCGCTTGGACCTCGGTGACGAGTAGTCGTGTTTTGGCATATTATAATTATTTATATCATAAATAGTGCGCAATAAATCGCGCTGATAAAATAGGAGTGCATAAACAGTGAAGAGCTCAAACTTAAATTGGGAATTATTAAGAGTTGTCGACCTGCAAGCATTTCTCAGACAAACTTGTACGGGCCATTCCTCGAATCTACCAGGCAAACAGAATATCGAGGAAGTATACAACTACACAAGTGAGTAAGATCAATCACAGACTGAGACAACTATATAAACGCAACCCCTGTGAAACACTCGACAACACGCTAATCGACCTATAGTGCCCTACACATCGTCATCGGCCACGCCTACTAACCAATTACTGCGCACACGCACACACCTATTTTGACGACTGTGGTCATTATTACCTACAACATCGGATTGTAATACCGACGGCGCGCATTTTATTTAGGCCTACTTTTTAGATTTCCCCTAAATAAACATGTCTAGGGTGCAGCGTTCTCCAATCAAAGACTCAAAACCGGGTCCTGTACCCCCCCATAAAGAGTTAGTGAGTTATGGCTCGGATTCTCAACTCAATGTTTCTGCAGCTCAAGAGGAAACTAGCGCATCTAGAAGACTAAAGCGTAAAATTCAGGGGATGCCGTCCGATCTTAGCTCAGTTACGACAAAAATGAACGAGTTGTTTGATAAATTCGAAAAACAACAATCCGCTAAAATGAAAGAAATTTTCGATTCTATAAGCACTATCAAGGAACAAAACACGGATATTAAAAAAAGTATGGAGTTTTTGTCTAGCAAATATGATGACTTCTTAGAAAAGATAACGGTGTTAGAACGTGAAAACTGCGAAAACAAAAAACAAATTGCTGTTTTGGAAACTAAGATCGATTTTATGGAACGTAATTCTCGCGCTTCGATGATTGAACTTCGTAACATCCCCAAACAACAGTCAGAAAATAAAGATGTACTGCGTACCATTGTGTTGAATGTAGGTGCAGCTCTCGAACAACCGATATTGAATTCCGAAATACGCGAGGTTATCAGATTTAAGCCCAAGAAAAATGAAAATAACAGTCCAATCATTGTGGAATTCACAACTACTGCCACAAAAGATGGTCTGATTAGGAAATGTAAGACTTTTAACAAAGACAACAGGGATAACAAACTAAATACCTCTCATATACGCCTGCCTGGACCATCACACCCTGTTTACATAACGGAATCATTGACCACGAAGGCAAAAAAACTTCACTACATGGCGCGGCAATTAGTCATCGATCGTACGGTTCATAGCTGTTGGTCTTCTTATGGACGAATATATCTCAAACGCTATGAAAATTCACAACCCATACGTATTGAATCAGAAGAAGACTTATTAAAAATCCATACCAAATCTCACTGACTAGTGAGCCTGAGAAACCATTGTTTATCAGTTTGCTTGTTTTTATTAATTATTATTTTTATTTCTAACTACAACTTTTTTTTGTACCAGCTAGTTAGTCGCAAAATAGCCTCAAATATTAAATATTCTTTTGTAACAAACAACATATTATACATATATTTAATCGATCAATGTTATGCTACGAGTATTAAAAATCATTGTTTTTCTTCTTTGTTACTTATATTATTTATTCATATTAACTACTGTAACTGTCTTTTATACCAAATAGTTTGCCGCAATATTTCCGTAACTATCGAATCTTTTTTCGTAACAAACAAAAAACACATATATCTAATCTGTGAATGTTTACGTACTCATTTAATAAACAATTGTTTTACTATTTCGTTAATAGTTAGTTTAAGCTATCATTTCTCATTCCAGCCAGTTCACCAAGAAACAACCTTAAATATTAAAGATATTATTGAATCAAACACCATACACATATTTTTATTTTTATTACATCAATTTTATACTACACAAACTACTATATACTCGTTAAACTCGTTCATGTTACTGTTAAATCCCATTGTATTATACTTTTTCCCACACATAATCTATGACCTATCTAATCCCAGAAATTCCTTTTTTCATACAACTAGATATATCAATATAAACAATATCTTGGACACTACTAAACTACACAAATTGATAAGAATTTGTTTTCAAAATTCGATTGTTTACAAAATCTAAGTTGTGACCTCGATTCATTCACTGTTGCATCGTCCTCGCTCTGTAATATAGATACCTGTGCCAGCTTATTGTCCGACAATAACTCCACTCTTAAGATCCTAACGCAAAACATTAGGAGTATCAACTGCAATATCTTAGGATTATTAACACTATTAACAAGAGCTAATACCTCATGGGACTTGATTGTGCTAACTGAATGTTGGCTTCCGCGTTCATTCACGATACCACCTATCGATGGCTATACCTATATTAAGTCCCAAAATAATATCACGCAAAATGAAGGTGTCATTATATATATTAAGGATACATTACATCTAAAACATGAAGAACCGATCATCTTGGATGCAAACTGTTTGTTGATAAAAATTAACTCGTATACCGTGGTTCTAGCTATATATAGACCAGCCGGCTTCAAAAACACTGCACGCTTTGTTGACTCACTTAATGATGCATTAACAAAATATTCATCGTATCCGAATATAATATTGGTAGGCGATTTAAATATTGATATCACTCCCTATAATTTAGACTCAAACTCTTCTTCCTATCTTAACCTTTTAGCTTCACATGGTATTTTACCAGCTCACTGTATCCCAACACATGATAAAACTTGCCTCGATCATGTAATGCTTAAATCTAAGTTATTTGCACATTGTTACGTAGCAGAAACATCCATTACAGACCATGACACAGTTATCTTTACTATCGACTTGAAATTGCAGATGAAGAACACGTCTACCCACTTTATAATTAATAAAATAAATTACGATAACCTGGATATAGATATGGGTAAATTCGACTTTACTCCGATATTTATAACGACGGATGTCAATGTTTCGATGACTTTTTTAGTGGACTCAATTAACTCTTTAGTAACAAAAAATACAAAAGTAATAAAAACTCCATTTCGGAAGAGGACAAAAAATCCATGGATGACTCCAGGATTAATAAAATGTATGAAACTTCGAGATAAACTACATCAAAAACTTAAAAAAGACATTAATAATGAGATTTTAAAAACAACTTACAAACGATACAGGAATTTTTGTAAGAACTTGATTAAAAAACTAAAAAAAGAATATGGGAAAAATGAAATCCAAGTTGCAGCTGATTCAAAAAGTAATAAAAAACTATGGGAAACTATAAAAAAACTAACATTTACGACAAAACAAAAGGATGTACCATTCGAACTGATATCAGGCAAAAACCCACAACAAGAGGTAAATGCTATTAATTCTTTTTTTGTTAATGTAGGCAAAAATCTAACGGAAAACATCCCAGATAGTGACAATTATGACTTATCTGATTCTTATGCACATTCATTTGTCCTACTTGACACAGATAATGCTGAAGTTGACCTTACAATTCGCAATCTTAGAAATAATTGTGCCGTAGGACGTGACAACTTACCAGCATTTTTACTCAAACGCTACACAGAGATACTAGTCCCTTTGTTGGTACATATTTTTAATCTTACCTTTTCTTCCGGGGTATTTCCAGATATTTTAAAACTAGCAGAGATTCACCCGATTCATAAGAGTGGAAACAGAGACTGTGTAAACAACTATAGACCGATTTCAATTTTGCCTACACTTTCAAAAGTACTCGAAAAATTATTAAATAAACGTTTAACCAACTATCTAGAATCAAATAATATTATTTCCAATTCCCAGTTTGGTTTTCGAACAGGACTTTCATGCAACGATGCTGTACACGAACTAACCAATTTTATAGCGATCAACCTGGACATAAAACAAAAAGTAATTGTCATATTCCTAGACCTGGCTAAAGCGTTTGACACAGTCTCTGTACCACTCCTCCTTAGCAAGTTGGAGAGACTAGGAATTAGGGACATACAATTAAAGCTCTTCTCAAACTACCTTACCAAACGACTTCAGCGGGTAAAGGTAGGTGGTTTGTACAGCGCTGATCTTCCCATAAATTTCGGAGTGCCACAGGGAAGTATCATGGGCCCAACCATGTTCTTGACCTACATAAATGATTTATGTAATCTCCAGATGCCGGATGGGAGAATCATATCTTTTGCAGACGATACGGCTTTACTTTTCCATGCAGATACTTGGGAGAAAGTATTTACAAACGCCCAGCGTGGCTTTAATATAGTTACAAAGTGGTTGCAACTAAACAAACTTACCCTAAACACATCAAAAACAAAGTATATAACTTTCTCAATAAAAACATATAAGACTGACACTCATCGCAATCTAACATTAACTGCACATAGTAACTTTTGCTCTCAAACGACACCTTGCACCTGTCCTCATCTCGATAGAACTAATAATATCAAGTACTTAGGCATCCAAATTGACAGTTCACTTAGTTTCCAACCTCATATAGATTTACTTGCTACGAGAATACGCAAAATGATTTATATTTTCAAAAACCTACGAGATGTTGCTGACATTAAGATTTTAAATTCAGTATATTTTGCGTTGGTTCAGTCACTTTTAGCTTACTGCATCACATCATGGGGTGGCGCATCCAAAACCACGCTACTCAAATTAGAGAGAGCCCAAAGAGCAGTACTTAAAGTTAGTCGTCATCTTCCCTTCAGATTCCCTACTAATGAGTTACATAAAACATGTGAAATACTAACGGTTCGACAGCTCTTTATCCTCAATGTAATCGCACGAAAACACTCTGAAATCGAATATAACCCTGATCTTTTCGAAAACATTAGGCGTAATTACATGGTTTGTTCAACCACACATTTTAACACCTCTTTCGCCCACAAGTTTTTCTGCTACTTAGGAAGTTACCTTTACAATAAAGTAAATAAAAGCCTATCTATCTATCAACTAACAAGATTTCAACTCAAAGAGATACTTCGCAAATGGCTACTTAAATTGGATTATGATTCCACTGAAAATCTTATGATAGTGCATTTGTAAATAAGTCATGTTCATAAGCCATATCCTTATTCGCGTTTTTCCTACTCTGATTCAAGTCCTTATAGTCATGTCCTCACGGTTCCTTGCAATTGGCAGTCAGGGTTTCACTCATAAGTGCCTGATTGCTACATTGATCCCAAGATATTATTGTTTATTTATTTATATATTATATTATTATTATTTTATTTTATCTTTTTATCGTAGGGCAAGTCTCCCGACTGAGTTCTTTCTAGGTTACTGCTCACTAGTAGGTACACTCGCCAATCTCACATTATAGTAAATTTCGTCAAACATCTTTACATCGTATATCCTTTTGCCTACTCAACTACCACATAGGTAAAATCATTTCAATTTGCCAAATAATTTTACATTAACGATTATTTTCCATCAGAAAATTCTAATATTCACTGTTCTATTCTGATTCAATACTTTATATATATATATATGTATTTATCATAATAAACATTACTTTGGTTGTTTGCTGGCTAACTTCGTATCTCTGCTGACTTTTAGTTTTGGGTATTGTCTAAAACAAAATGTACACCAGGTCCAAGATGTGGGGACCTGGAGACCTGTAAAACAGGTTGTCAAACCTTAGTACGGGCTCCAGTCTCCACAATACATTATAAGTGCTTATTGTGTTTTATGACATGTATTTTTCTTTTCACCTTTATGTATTTGTGGAGATAAATAAAGCTTATTATTATTATTATTATTACATGTCCTCTTCACAAGGGCAGATCCAGGGGGGGGGGGGGGGGGTCATGGGTGTCATGACCCACACCTGGGTCTCGGCCGTTCAGTGAATCACAGTAACAGCTATAGAATTGTGTATTTTGAAACCCATCCAAGCTGAATATAAGTGTGTGCCTTCAGGTCAGGGGGGGTCCCTGACCTAAAGGCTGGATCCGCCCTTGCCTCTTCACACCATAGTCTATTTGCGGGCCAAATTTTATACCGATCTGCTTAGTTATTTAGGCATGAAAAGGTAACAGACCAAGATACTTTCGCATATACATAAAATCTTAAGTTTGGATAACATATTGTCATAAAGAATGCTCCAACAGATGATAAGTTCCTAAGTTAAGTCCTGGTAAGTTGTACAAATGTAATGTTACGTACGGTCATGCTCGACTTCAGGGATCTTTTGCAAAACGTCGTCCAGAGCGTACTGTATTGCCGGAGGCACATCTGCCTGGGGCCTGGGAGCATTAGGTGCACCTGCAAAAGATTTTTATATTTATGTAGGACCATCTTTTACTAGCAGTTTGCTATCCCGCGCCTGTGTGCTTCAGCCTATTAACTATATCTATGCAAAATCGTGTCGTTCCATATTTGCGTGAAAGAAGGACTCTCGTATTTATAATATTAGAAGGGATTGGTACTCCAATAAGTTGTTTTACCACGATAAAATCCTTATTCAATCGGAAAAGTAGAATGTAAAAAGAAAGGCGGGATGAAACTTTCTGATTTACTCAACACGTTACAAAGTCACGAAGGCTTTTCTTTTCAAAGAATTGCGGGAAGGCTTATGATCCGTTTGCAATGCTATCTCTTAAATGTTTCTTGTATACTCAATCAATGCTCTCTAGAGAGCATTGATTTGATAGAATATACACCGACTAAGATAAGATAAGACCCGCGTTTCCGGGATAACATGTCTATACTGTTCCTGATGAATCTGGCTATCATATACAAAAAGATTTTTTCGAATCCGACAGGTAGTTCCAGAGATTAAACCCGTTGAAACAAACAAACAAAAAAACTGTTCAGCTTTATTATATTAGTATAAAAGTATAGATTCATCGTGTCCCTCAATTGTTTGGATCGTAATCTTGATCGTGATTACCGAAATACTTTATGGATACAAAGCCGACGGGATTGTTATTCCTGTGCATTTTAGGCCTAAACTGATCAACACCAAATAGTTTTGAAATAGTTCTATCTTAAGGTTAAACATCAGTAACGAGGCGGGAAATTGAAATTTTTCGAGTATTTTTTTTTACCTTCGTAGAACTATATGGATTGATATTTCAGTAATTCGCGACCATAGTAGTTCATTTAGCATATTGTAGAATTGATACTTTTTGTTTTAGATTAACTATATTAACAATAGATTTACGGTTTTTAGAGAAACCGTGAGAAACGTTCAAATATGGCTTTTTACTATTTGTTTTTTTGATGTTTGTTATTATACAAAAAACATTCTTTTTTTTTTTTTTTTTACTGTTTTTAGGCCTGTGTTTGACCGCAATCTCACCATGGTAAGTGATGATGCGGCCAAAGGTGGTAAGCACACAAAGCCTAGAAGGAACTGACTCTCAAGTGCAGCTGTCGGAACACACCGAAAGGTGCTTGGCGACAGATTTTCAACTTGAGGGTGGTAGCCAGTCAGGCGGGTACTACAAAGTACCCTACCACCGTGCTATGGTTTCCTCACGATGTTTTCCTTCACCGAAAGCTCAAGCTCATTGTAGGATTCGAACCCGGGACCTTCGTCTCGGTATCCGACGTCACTACCACTGAGCTATCATCGCCTTACCACATTATTCATACCACAATGTGCCAAATGAACTTCACTAATGTCGCTAATTACTGAAACATCTATCAATGTTGTTCTAAAAAGTTAAAAAAAAAACTCAAAAAAATTACCGTTTACAAAAATTACTTTACCCTTAACATAATGTGGTTATTAACCGACTGACCCGGAAGAAGGGTTATGTTTTTCGAGTATATGGATGTATGTCTATTTCTTGGCTTATTCCTGTTTGTCTACGTTCCCGTTTGTCAACGGTACATATAGTTACCTATAGCGGTGTATTGCGTGCACCAAGTACAGTCAGTATGTTCAGTCTAATTTAAAAAAATGTAAATATTGGTTTGAAATTAAATAAGTACATATTTAAGATTTTAATAGTGTAGTTTTTATGTATTGTGTAAAAATATAATATACAGGTCGTTGTTTTGGTCAGCGACGAGCGACTCAGGGTCGATAATACAAATGATACTGGTGCTAAAAAAAATATTAAAAGAATACTTTATTTTTTTTTTAATAATAAAAATAAAAAAATCCAAATTTTGAAAATCTTGTAATAAGCTAAAGTGTAGACATAATACTCAACGGGAGTACGAGGGAGTTAAGGGGTGGGGCGATGGCGGCTTGCGCCTAGCTCTAGTCTGTGCACGTGCCTAGTAACCATACTTTGCGGTAATTTTATTTCAAATTGAATAAGGTATTTCTCAACATATTTACAGTATTTAATGGAATTAAGTCCATTTTTGGGGAATATATATTTTGTACTACCGCTCCTGGGTCGCTTGTCGCCGACCAAAACAACACCCTGTATTATGACGAGTAATTAATTAACCTATGCAAAGCAAAATTAACAACATACGTTACTATAATATACAATGGGTAAACGTTGTTTATTCATTCGTAATGTTTTTATCTAATTGTGACTATACAAAAATAAAAATAAAAAAAGCAAAAACACAAGAAAGTCGAAAATTAAAAATTACAACTTAACAAAGTAAAATCAACAAGTGCAATTAAATAATTTGGTATACTAAATATAACGTATTTCAACTACACAACACAAAAAAGCAACGGAATAATAGGTAAATAAAATATAAAATAGAAGTTATTTTATCGAAACATTGCAAAATCAACAAATATAATACAACAATTAAACTACTAAAATTAAAAATAAACGTATCACAAAAAAATGACTGAATAATAGAAATTAAAAAAACATCTATTAAATAGCCGGCAAAGAGAAGATACTCGCTTCAAAAAAAACTTTATGTCACATAGACCATGATCATATTTGTTGAATATTTTACCTGTGTTTAAAAAATATATCGTCAATTAGATAGGTTACATGTATTCTATGTAGTTCTTAGTCATTAATATGGTAGTTTTAAAATATACAAACAAAAATAATATTAAATAAATTCGGCACACAACTTTTTACTCTAACCGTACTTTAACGTGTGCGAAGGTAGGTCATATATACAAACATAACCAATGTATATGTACCGTTGACAAACGGGAACGTAGACAAACGGGAATAAGCCTATTTCTTTGGCAGACTCTGCAGCCTAAACGGCTTGATGGAATTAAACATGTCGGTGTCGTTGGATTTGTTTTAACTATGGAAGTGGCATAGGGTATATTATTTTAATATGGTGTCTACGAAAAAAAAAATTAAAAACAAAAATTTCGTTATTATAACAATATGGGTATCAAATGAAAGCATGTATATAGCCCATTCCATATATGTATATACTAGCTGCCCGGCGCGACTTCGTTCGCGTGGTGCTACCCTACCCTAACCTACCCTACCCTACTCTACTCTATCTAAACCATCCAGGGAGTTAATTAATTTGTTAAAGCTGTAAATCTTCTGAAAAACAATAAAAAAATAAAATAAAAAAAACAAAAAATGTGACAAATGAAGAACCGCTCGACCGATTTTGTGCAAACTTCACATAAACCATCTACTAAATAGTCCAAACATTTGGTTTGGATAGGTAAGCCCGTTCTTGAGTTATAAAATTACAACGAAAAGTGGTATTGATTTTTATATATGTATATATTATAATACTTTTATGCTACCATTATGACGTAAACTGCAAAAAGTACTAAGCGGTTACCGTACGTAACTCACAGAGTTCCGATGTTTGTTAGCTTTACTTTACAGTACCACTAATTTACTTACTAATACTTTACTTAATAACTCATTCATCAATAAAACTAAAAAATCCGAAATAAATTAAATTATTAAAAGAAACAAAAAACCCGACAGCGCAGAACACAAATTAATACAGTTAATTATTGGTTAACGCAGTCGAGTTTTTTCCCGGTTCCCACTTCCCGGTTTCCGATTGAGCAGAAATTTTGCATGCATATGTAAATCTGACGACAGTGAAATATTATGACACGAGGCGATGTGAGCCGCAAGGTGGCCATGGGAATTCTCTAATAATGACGCGGCGACGCTTCCCCATCGAGTTTGGCCTTGTTTGATTCGTCTTTGCAAGGACTAGGGTTCCAGGCTAAGATAGTCGCCTAATAAAAATAAATGCATTATATTTTTTTTTTTTACATTTCTTTATTAACCTGTCGTATTTTATAAAAGTATGTTGATGTTACTCGGTATTGTGTTTGTAATATTAATCTTAATTTTCTTTTAGTAAAGGATGATACTTTTATTCCCTTTGTAATCCATTTTTGTTGTTGTTACAGCTTATTTTAATTAATTTTAAAGGAAAGAAATATGAACAATGATAAAGTTTCATGGAATTTAACAAAAGATTCGTTGCAATAAAGGATCTCACAGCAGAATAAACTTGAAAGTGCTTCTTTGAGTTTATTCACATTTTCACTACTTTTTATTTCAAACCAGTGAGTCAATATTTTCTGTTGCTTGGCTAGGAAGGATTATAGTTTATCCAGTATATTATGATCCGAGAGATATAGCTGATGCACTTCGCCGGTGCCGTAAGAATAATCTTTTGTTTCCTCGAAGATAAATTGTGTAATAACAATTCTAATTTATTAAAAAGTAATTTTGTTTGAGTTTGGTACCCATTCTGTATACACAAACAATAATGCATTGCAATGGTATTTCCAGACCACAGCATTCAAATATTTTTAGTAGATAAATCTTTGAATTACTTAGTATCGACACATAAAATTCACTTTTGAATCAAAAAGACCCCCCCTTTTCTGCGGACCTTGTGAATGAGTTGGCTAGCATTTAAACCTTTTAATCGAATATTGTTCTTATTATCGTATTTCACGAAAGCAAGAGCTTATTTATTACAAGGTAGCCCATAATATTGAAGATAAAGATGTCTGGAAGTAACTTCACTCTGCACAAATGCACATAATTATGAACTTGTTTTTTTAAGTTGTTGGTTTTTTATGTTTTTATTCTTGCGTTGTTTATTTGGACAATCTGAATATATAGGCACAATAACCTCTATATTTAGATTATTCAAATAAACATTTAAAAAATTAAACCTTGCTGGGTGTTAATTTTTATAATTCTTACAATTGTTTTATATCCTATTTTCATTGTTACAGTTCTTTATTTTTACACAATAAACTTTATGGAAGACAGTAATTAGTTTCTTCAACTACATTATCAACTACATATTTTGAATGCTGAGGTCGTAGGCTGATAGTTGAGCTGATAGCTGTTAGCTTGAATTTTCAGATAATGGATTGCCCATACACACATTCAACCCCTATTTCACCCCTTTCAGGATTATTTTTTGAGAATAAAGATAGCGTACTATGTCCTTCCTGAATAAATCTTTTTTCTTTCTTTCTTTCTTCCCCAGGATATAATCTATCTCCTTGCCAAATTTCATTACGATCCGTTCGAAAATCCACCCCTAAAGGGGTAAAATAGGGGATGAAAGTTGGTAAGAAAGTCCGACAGTTTCGAAGATAGGATCTTCAAATTTTGTGTTTAGGCTGAAGATTGAAAATTAATGTATACGTGTCTCAGCGTTTTTAATAATTCCACCCTCGAAGCGGGATGAAGTTGTTTTGTTTTGTTTTATTGTTGTAGAAAAATATGTCATTTGTTTCCTGTAGGCCACGCGGGCGAAGCCGCGAGCAGAAGCTAGTTAAGAAATATATCTTCAATTGCATGGATTTAACAGCACTTAGGTAAGTACTTACTCGTAGCATATCAATTCAATTGATGTTATGAATATTTATGACAACTGTCAAACCAAAAAAAAAAACATAGTTGAAGAATATAATACCAAGAATAAGCTATATATACAAAAGCAAGAGTAGATATCGTGTCGTATAAGGAGGTGTAGCAAATTAACAATATATTGGATTAAGCTGCACCGACACGAAACCAGCTCGAATATATAGTTTATTGATTATTAGTTATTAACCCAGTAATATCACGTATGACCTACGATGAGATAGCAAAATTGGCCTTTCCAATATGGCGACGATGCCTACACACATATTCCGTAGTTATAGTTACATGCATAGAATAATCTATCTCTATGTTTACATATATCATGTGCACCAATCAAACTCGCAATATGTCAAAGGAGCAGTCTGCAAACATTTAAAACAAATACCAGACCACAGTCGAGCTATATCTACTACTCCCATAGATATTTAAGATACTATATAGAACTACCTTTAATTTAATTGTGATTATATACCTAATAATTACACTGATCTCAGAGGATCGACGCATAGTGAAAAACTATTACTATTAGGTTGAGTGTTTGAGCGTATGTTAGGTGACACGTAGTTCAGCGCAGGGCGAAGCAAAGCAGATTTTATGCACAGCATCATACACTGAATCATTAACTACGGTTATTCAACGGTGCATCACTACATAGTATAAAATGAAGTCGCTTTCCGCGTCTTTTTGTTTGTTTATTTATCCGCTAACTCTTTCTAAACCACGCAACGGATTTAGATGCGGTTTTCACTATGAGTTAGATAATTTTTCCAGAAAGGTTTATACAGGTTGTTGTTTTGGTCAGCGACGAGCGACTCAGGGTCGATAATACAACTGATACTGGTGCTAAAAAAATACTTTATTTTTTTATAATAATAAAAATTTAAATAATATTATTTTGAAAATCATGTAATAAGCTAAAATATAGACGTAATACTCAACGGGAGTGCGAGGGGGTAAAGGGGTGGGGTGATGGCGGCTTGTGCCTAGCTCTAGTCAGTGCACGTGGCGAGTGACCATACTTTGCGGTAATTTTATTTCAAATTGAATAAGGTATTTCTCAACGCATTTACAGTATTTAATGGAATTAAGTCCATTTTTGGAAAATGTATTTTTTGTACTAGCGCTCCTGGGTCGCTTGTCGCTGACCAAAACAACAGCCTGTATATATAATACATCCATGTTATATACAGTTGGACATTTTAGACGGGTCAGTAAGGGCTACTTTAAAGGTTGAAGCTACGCAAATATGGTCTTAAGTGTTCCTTTAATTTTAGATTTATTTCAATCGGCATTTACAGATTTTTGAAAAAGCGAGAAAATGGCGATTTTTGAAAAATATTTTTATTAGTTTAATCGATCCAGTCTATGACAAGGTTCAAAAGGCTCTATGGGGCCAAGTTAGGTTAGGGTACTAGAAATGTCACAAATGGAAAAAACTTTTCCATACATTTTAGTGGCCCGTCTAAAACTTCCACCTGTATACAGAACATATAAAAAAGTCAATGTCACAGAATTTTTCGCGCTTTCTTTGCTAACGCTGACTAAACTTTACGAGATATATCAATATGATGTACTTGGAATTGAATATTTTAAAAATATCTACAAAAAAGTCAGGGATGGTATATGTCTATATCCTATGGATAACCCACAGTTACCTACCATTTTAAAGCGATTGAGATTTTTGTGGTTTATACTTTCGAAGTTATTTTGACCCATATAATATTAATCCTTATCTAATTAATAATTTAGTTACGTTCACAGATTTAAAATTAGCAAGAAACAGTATTCGCGATCCGTGAACAGGCGGGCCGAGAGGGGCGCGGGCGCGCAAATGGCTCGACACCACACCACAGATTACTAAATAGTTCCACACGCATGACATTGCACCCGTGCGAGGCCGGGGCGGGTCGCTAATATGTAATATATTAACATATATGTACAATACTACCGACATAGGTTGATATTAGAGATGCTCCGAGTACTCGGCTATTACTCGATACTCGGCATACTCGGCCATTTTTGTAGTACTCGAAATCATAATACATTGTTAAAAATTAAAAATGAATGTGGTGTCCGATAAACATTTTAATTTGTAATGTTGAAGATAATTCTTACTATCTACCTAAGATAGAGAAAATATTGTGTAGTGTCAGTGAATACATTGGCCTTTCGGGGCCCCCGTGAGTGTGGGGGCCCTGAGCATGGGCCCCGTGTGCCGTTTTGGTAAAGACGGAACTGATCAACTGTCACAATTATCCATACTTTCTACCTACTACGAATCGCAATAAAAAAATAAGGCAGACCTTGGAACGGACTGACGTTGTTGCTAATCCTATGCTGCAAGTAAGTACTACACTTATGAAATGTATCACATAAGTGACCAGGCATAAGTTCAGATGTAAGCTTAGATTTCTATGAACGTATTCATCCGATGTTGTTGTACTAATCTGATAACTTCACAGTAGGTATATAACGTGAATTCAAGCCTGAATGTAAATACCCCAAAACTGTTCAAAGCAAGCTTTATATAAAAGCTAGAACCATCGATTTTGTAACCTAAAATGAATGTATGGATGTTTGGATGACTACAAAAAGAGTAGTCCTAAATTAAAGAAAATGTACTAGTAATCAGGGCATTCTTGATTTCTGTGCTTTATAAATTCTATAAAAAGTTGGGGTCAGTTCACACCGAGACGCGACGCGACGTGACGCTGCGCGCGTTTTTTAAGATAGCAATACAATGGTGCCGATTCTGTTGTAAATTGCACTAAACTAATTTTAGTCACATTTCATCTCTTTCTTACGAACATGATTGAAAAAGGATAGAACATATTTTAAGTTGTCAAATTAATCTTTGCCGTCTTATTTTGCGTGTATTTAGGCGTGACAGCGATAGATGGCGACTAAATTTATATTGAAAACAAGCATTGGACTAATTTGACAGGACTAAATTTCTTACATCCTTTTCTTATGTTCTTTGTTAGAAAGAGACATAGTGACATTAAAATTAGTTTAGTTGTGAACAACAGAATCAGGGCCAATATAGAACTTACAGGACGAACTACAGAAGGACTTACAGAAAATGTTAAATTCACTTGACTAAGAAAGCTCCAAAATAGGTTTAGAGATGAATTCAAGCAAAACCAAAATAATGACCAATTGCAATAGAATACTCATAAGAACAACTGGAAATATGATAGAATATGTAAACAATTATATTTATCTTGGCAAGCAAGTGTCATTCAGTAAATTGAGTAACCAAGAAGAAATTGAACGAAGAAGTAATATAACGTGGAAGAAATTTTGGTCACTTAAGGAAATTTTAAAAGGAGACTACTTACTCGATAAATATGAAAAAAATTGTGTTTGATACTTGTCTTTTACCTTGTTTACTGTATGGCTGCCAAACATGGATTTTCACAAATAAAACTAAACAAAAGATTAGAACAACACAAAGAGCTATGGAAAGAAGTATGCTAAAAATAAAGAAAATACAAAAATAAGAAACGAAATAATAAGACACAAAACTAAAATAACTGATGCACTCACACAAGCCCTTAAACTCAAGTGGCAATGGACTGGTCATATCGCGCGCTTAAAGGACAACAGGTGGACTATACAAACAACCCGATGGGAAGGACCAGTAGGGAAAAGAAAAATTGGCAGGCCAAATAGATGGTGGGCTGATGACATTGTAGAAAATGCCGGCAGAAATTGGATTACCCAAGGCGGTAATAGAGAGTCTTGGAAGAATTTGGAGGAGGCCTTCACCCAAAGAGGGGTCCATATCCAAAAGCAGAAAACTAACCAAACTAACAACTAGTTACTAAAGAACATTTACTAACCTATTAATGAAACTTATTTAAAAATTAATATGTGAATAAGGATATGGAAATAAAGGCTTTTTTATTTATTTTTATAATAGAACTTTATTTATACACAAAAAGGTAGGTACACAATTTCAGTGAGAGAATTCGTGACAAGTGACTCTCGACGCGCTGCGAGTCGTATTCGAACATAGATATCATAAGTATCTATATGATATAGCTCTATGTATTCGAACTCTCGCGTCAAGTCGCGGTGTGTGCTGGCCCTTATTCGATTTAATATAAAAAAACATTATTTAATCATAAATCTTTTGCTCTGAATCACTAGTATAATCCATCACCATTGAATATTTTTTGCCAAAACCGTGACACATTATAAATCGGTCAAGTCTGAGTCTGCCTCGCGCATCCAGTGTTCCGAACTTTTTGGATGTAGGTATATTTGCTAGGTTTGGGTACGTTAGTACTATTATTTATTCTGTGGTTTGGGCTATAACTGTTGTAAACCGCATTGCTATGTTAATTTGTGAAGGAATTATGACGTTTTCGAGAAAACTGTGCTAGTTAGAAACATCGTTCTATTTTTCCTGTAATATTTACATTAACGTTTCATAATCATCAGCCTATAATGTCCCACTGCTGAGCAAATATGTCTTCTTTCACAAATGTGAAAGGAAATGGGCAAATACTCCACCACGCATGCTCACTGCGGATCGGTGGAGGTAAGCTAATGGTCAACCTACTGTAGGAGTTTTCAAGCTGCCTAGGTGGCCTCCAACTAGTATAAACGGAAAACGCTCGAGTTGAAATACCACCAGGCAGTTCTCATCCAAGTACCGGTCTCACCGATGGATCGATTATTCATGCTAACAGCGCGTCATGCGATCAATGCTTATCAATTGTAATTTTATCAGATTTTGTGCTTTTGCGAACATCGGAAATAGAGGGGAAATGTTATTTTCCTAATAAATTTTCATTATAAGTCCAAAACTAGGTAGCATAAAAGAAAAGTAAATCTGTTTTAGAATGTACAAATGATCTCTCTAATATGATACCGTCATTTCCCCCCTTTGTAAAGAAACATTTTTTTTTCTTTTATCTTTTACACAAAGGTTGGATAAGTCATTGGGGAAAGCAATTGCTTAGCATTATTAAGCGCTGTGACAGACGGACAAACAGACGGATGGAGTGTTATATAAGGGTCTTAACTTTTTGGTTCAGAACCTTAAGAGGACTCAATTCGTCATACTTTTCATACAAAACCCCTGGACTTATTATGGCGTTGTTAAACATTTTTCGTTAGATATTTTGAACAAATTAGTATCTTGTGTACTATATCTAGCCTTGTATCTTGGCGTAATTTAAAAAAAGTGTGAAACAAATTCAGTCAAAGCCTCCGAAAAACAGCGTTTTTGCCTGAACTTTGGCCATATCTAATGTACCTATAAATTGTAAAAGTAAAGAAAACATTAAGATACCAGGCTTGCAAATGTATTGGAGATTCTAAATAACAAACTTTTTTTTCACAAACTTGTAAGATTTTTTCTCAAGAAGTATACTCCTGGAACAAGTTTTATGAATGCGAAATCATGAATGACGACCTAGCGAAGCGGCCGCGAGTGATCAGCGGAATTTACCGACTGATAACCGACGGCTCTGATGCTATCTCTCTTTATTCGCAGTCAAACATTACGTTGGATGAAACAACAAGCTTTTAGACTATGCTCGCGTTGAAGTTGCGCCAGCCACAGAGGGCCGCCTTAAAAGAATTCTAAAGCTTAAATTTCTTCGATAATGATAAACTATTTTGTGCTGAACTTAGTCTAAGGTTCTAAAATTAGATCCTAGATTAAGCCTCGCGTTTTAACCGCAGTCTAGAGGGTCAAATAATTTCGTCAGTTAGTGGAGGTATCAGATGGCGATGGATTACCGATTCTGTGATTTCACGGGCCACGTCGCGCCGTATGTCGCACTTCCCACGCGCGGGGCGTGCTGGCGCGGGTGATGACAGTTTGACTTTGACGTGATCCGTAAAATCAAAGGCCGTGGGTTCGCACTTTTAGAAGGTCAAAGTAAATGCCAAATGACACATTCAAAGAAAACAACATCAACTGTTTAAATAATGTAGTTACTCGATATTTTATAAGCAAGTGCTGTGAATGAAACATACAGGTTCATTTATATTATGAATTTCATTGGTAAAACTTTCCTTGCTCCGCTCTGATGAAGCCGCCTTACGGAGGATTTATAAAATTAATTCCCAAAGGGTACAAAATTGGGGAACTAATATACCATCGGGTTTTTTATATACCAATATATATCACTGAAAATTGTGATTCTGTATTCTCTTTTATTGCTCCGCTTAGAGTGACACCATAACGGGGAAATACCTCACATTTTCTTCTATCTCGCGAAAAGTATCCGTGCTTTTAAATTACATAGTTCAAGCAATCACTCACCCACACTGGAGAGAAGTTCATTTATCTGCTGCAATGATGTCTTTATTTCAATGATGAGGTTTCCTTTCTCGTTCAATGCTTTTGAGAGGTTATGTGCCTCCCGCTCCTCGGCATCAAGTTGAGACCGAAGTTGCTTCTTTTGTTGCACGTACCTAAACAATAATCCATTAAATAAGGCTTTTATTAATGATATATCCAGATTGAGCGTCGAATTAAATAAAAATGGGATATCGTTAATTGCACCTCTGTTTAAAAACGAAAACTTAAGACTCTCCTCTAATTTACTTATTGCACCTCTTATATATTTATTGCATATCAGAAAAAATACTATTGTACAATTAAACTACCTATTCATCAAAACATGTTCTATCATCCAGAACCGACTCTGGGCACTTCAAATACAGTTGGTTAGGTTCTTAGGTTAGAACTGTGACAATATCGCGCGCGAGCCGATCGAGCGAAGCGAGCGGTGCCGCGGCAGCGGCCGGCGAGCGCTAGATCACTCAGTTCAAACAGTTTTGCATAAACCATAAAACTGATACTCGATTTGATTTATTTAGTGTGCAATCCAGTAGTTTTTTTTTATACGACTTAGCAAACAAGCACACGGCCTGCCCGATGGTAAGCAGTTACCGTAGCCTATGGACTCTTGCAACACCAGGGGAGTCACTCGCTCGTTGCCGACCCTGCAGAAATCTCTTCACACCCTTTTTGAAGAACCCCATGCTGTAGTCCATTGGGAAAACCACGGTAGGGAGCTCATTCCATAATCTGAGCGTCCGCGGAAGGAAGCTCCTTTGAGACCGCACAGTTCGAAACAATTCTAGTTTCAATGTATGAGGATGGACTCCCTGTCTATGACGAGAGTTGCGATGGTGGAAGGTAGCCGTGGGCATCATCTTAAACAATTCTTCAAAACACTGTCCGTTGTACAAGCGGTAGAACACACATAAGGAGGCAAAGTCTCTCCTCAAACTGAGCGGCTCTAAGCCGCTTGTGAGCTCGGGTTCGTCGACTATTCTAGCGGCACATCGCTGAACCGAGTCTAGAGGCCCAAGCTGGTATCCAGGTGCCCCCGCCCACAGATGACAACAGTACTCCATATGAGGCCGGACTTGCGACTTATAAAGTTGCAGCCTTTGCCCCGATGTGAAGTACTGCTTCGCTTTGTTGAGCACTCCGAATTTTTTGGATGCCAGCTAGTTTTAGTTCTAGTTATGATTTGTTGTGTTGGAATAGTGAGAATTTATAGTTATGGCATTAATTACATGCCAATAAAAATGTTAAATAAATACATAATATTTCAATTTCTCCCGATTTTAATGTGGATGCTGAGCATGAGACGGGAAATTTGTTTTTTTTTCAAGTCTTTCGTGGTTTTTACCCTCATAGAACACTATGGTTAAATATTTCAGTGATTCGCGACCGAATTTTTTCATTTGGCATATTGTTTACGTAGTAACTATTTAGTAATCTGTGACATTGTGTTATGCATGTTTCTTGTATAATTTGAGCTTGATTTGAATGTTCCTCTAAAAACCGTAAAACTAACTATTTTACTGATTGGAATAGTTCAACAACTGCTATCATCATGAACGTCACTATGACAAGCAGAATGACGCAGAGCGAGCGTAAAATGTAGCTATCACGTACAGGTGTACGCGATAGCTACGTTTTAGCTCCTAAAACTTGGTTTGTTTTATATAGTCGTGTAGTATTTTGTAAAGTTATTATATGTGGCCAAAACTCTGGTAAAGGCTAGTGAACCGGAATATTGATAGTCACGGGCTGCCCGTAATATTTATGAATGGTTGGTGGAACTAATGAGTAATCAAAACATTCATATTATTCATACCAAACTAGAAATTAACACTGGATTATGCAGAAGTGCCAATAGCAAAAATATATTTTAAACAAATAGTCAATTTTTATTTTTTACATATGAATACTCCCACACAGTTATTTTTATTATAAACTGAAAATATTTCCCTGCAATGCAAAGGTCAAAACTATTTTAATAATAAAATACCTCTACTAGTTCGTACACTATTATTAGATACAGAGTATGTTGCAAAATTGTAATTTTTGTGCACGCAATAATTGTATATCAAATAACTTGAATTGTATTTCATAAAATAATGGCTATACCCTCGGCCCACGGCTCAATTACGTGAGCTTCATAAAATAACTAGAGTTAAAACACCCGGGATTACTGTATACGAGACTCACACAAGTAAGTATTTGGGTTGTGGATTTTGGCTTAGTAGAAAAACATTTTGTTTATATATTTTTTTAAAGCTGTTCCATTAAAAATTGATAAAACAGAGAAACATGAACATACTATAAAGTTGAATGACTCAAAATAAAACAACTTCATCATCATAAGTCTATAATGTCCCACTGCTGAGCACAGGCCTCCTTTCACAAATGAGAGTGAAAGGGAATGGGCAATACTCCACTACGTATGCCCACTGCAGATTGGTGAAGGTAGGCTAATGGTCAACCTACTGTTGGAGTTTTCAATCCGCCTCGTTAAGCTAGTTAGAAGGCCCCCAACTAGCTTAACGACCTACCCCCTTACTCATAAAACGTCATTTAACTAATATACTGTTTAAAGGGTCACGTAAATAACGTAAATCTATTATATTGTCATTGTCAAATAATGTGACATTATTTACGTGACCAACCACAATTAAGTGATAACCGGGACCAACGGCTTTACGTGCCTTCCGAATAACTCTAAATAAGACAACTTACTTAGTTAATGCTACCATTTCCGATAGAAATTGGCAATAATTATGATCTATCAAGTAGTGCATACGATACTATTTCGTCTAGGGAATCTTCATTTTCCTAAAAGCCCTTACATAGCCAATTACTTACTCAAGTTTATTCTAAGTTTCTTAGAGCTAACATTTTGAAAGTTCAGGTAATATAAGTTAAGTTCGGTAAGGTAAGGTAAGTTCGTGTTACACTGGACACATGTTGATCAATATCCTATTGACTGAAAATGACTTTGGTCGTTAAAGAGCTATCTCGAGTTTGCAACTACATGCTAATGAATAGCTAACTACTAACTAAATAGCTAGTATATTGTTTTATCCACAGATATCGAGGTTCTATCGTATGTTAGAGGAAGGTACTAAGTTTATGGTGTCGTAGTGTGAAACCGCTCAATGACATTGTTATTCGTCGCGGTGTTCAAGCAAGAGGTTATGGTGACCCTAGTGGATTAACTCCTGGGAGTTTGGTGATTCCCAAAGTGGTCCCCAAAGTGTCCCCAGGGGTCCACGGGATACTCAACGGGGGCAACGTTACACATTTTTGTTTGGAATATGGTAGAAATGTAGCAGTAGGGGGGAGGGGGGGAGGGGGGGGGAGTGGTCTTTGAGAAAAAAACCCTTTGGGAACCTCTGCACTAGACGAACGACGATTTACCACACATTTGACCTACTCTTGACCAGAGAGTATCTCCGAGGGAATCACTGTCCTGTCTGGCATACGATGCCAAGAAAATTGTTACTAAAAGATATGAGCAGGGAATACTTCGTATAAAACTCGACTCCTGAAATAGATAGTAAAGTAACATTGTTACACATACAGGGATGGGGAAAATAATGCATTATCGAAGGTTGAATGGTCCTTTGTCTCGGTCTTTTCTAGAAATCTACTTAATAAAGCTCTCAACAGTGACTGATACAGACATCGCATAGGTTTAAAGGGATAAAAGGCACGGAAAAGCCGCAAAACCGGCCAAGTGCGAGTCGGGATTGAACACGAAGAGTTCCATAATGGCGTTTCTAGTATGGCCATGGCCGTACCCAGGGGGGGGGGGGGGGGGGGCAGGGGAGGGCAGCTGCCCCCCCTGGATTTCGTATGCTTATATACCGACTGAACTTAAGTTCATACATTACAATATAAAAGTAGGAATGGACCTCATTACATGATTTGTTGATGTTAGTTTGGTAATCAAAATGGCTTTCAATGCTGCGTTTGGTCATTTTAATTTGTCAATATTTTATTAATTACAGAAAAATCTTTGTCGGACCGATTTTTTTAAATTAATTTAATGTTTGGTCTGTTTTTAAAAAAGGCCTACATTGTACAAAATACGATTTTTGTTTTTTTTTTAACCGGGACAATTTTGTCCTCACTGGGGACAGCGGGTCAGACAGCCTGAAAGCGGGACGTATGGTGTGTTCCCGTGTCGTGTGTAAGGCAAAACAAGAGTGGGGAACCCGGCTTAAAAAAACTGATTTGCCCCCGTGTGGGCCAGAAGCTGGGTACGCCCGTGAGTATGCCGTGAGTATAAAAATTAAAGGGGCCATACTCACGGGCGTACCCAGCTTCTGGCCCCTTTAATTTTTAATTTATTTCCATATTTGTTGTAATAACGGCAATAAAAATACACCTCGATAATTTCAACTTTATACCTATAACAGATCATGAAATACAGCCCACCGACAGACAGTCGGACGGACAGCAGAGGCCATAAGTAATTTAAGTCCCGTCAAGGGTGCCACCCTTTGGGTGTGCTGAGATTCAACGCCTAAAGGGGAAAAAACGGGGCTGCAGTGAACCCGAAGGGTGGAAAGCTTATTTATATAAACTAATTATTTCTAATTTAGTTTACGAAGCGCTGCGAAGGACAGACTGCACTTTGACCAAAGGCTGAGTGGTCTCTAAAGTCATTAGTTAATGTTAATTATAAGAGGTATTGGTTTCACCTTTCACTCTATAACTAAACGCGAATGTTTGTGTGTGTAAGTTTGCTACCACTCAGCTCCGTAGCACCGAAACGTTTATTTACTGTGTACTTAAATATCACCTGAGTTTGATCATGGAAAGTGATGATGTGGCCGAAAGCGTAGAAAGAACTGGCTCTCAAGTGCAGCTGTCGGAAATCACGGCAGATTTTCAACTTGAGGGCCTGGTGGGTACTACAAAGTAACCTACCACCGTTCTATGGTTCCTTCAACGAAAGAACAAGCTCATTTAAGGATTCGAACTCGGGACCTTCGTGGTTCGTTACTTTAGTTCCTGGAGTAGAAAAAAGGATACTGTTTTGTCCCAGGATTGCGGATGAAACCGCGGGGGACAGCTAGTTATTTAGTTACATATGTATTATGTCCCTTCCGCCGCGCGCCGGTATAAAAGCCTCTCCTAACCACATTAGGATATAATTGTTTGAGGGCCCTTGTCCAACACGCGGGCTCAGTACAGATTAAACTATATTAACTTAATAACGTAAATATTTTGCCTATACATTTGTCTTATTCGCTTGTTGACGCCAGTCAAAAGGTAGATATTAAAATGTCAATCAGATAAAAATGCTCAATTAAATATTATATTTAGGATTTAATGACATATTTTTAATCTGAAGTTCCTACTTTTTAACCGACTTAAAAAAAAGGAGGAGGTTCTCAATTCGGTTGTATTCTTTTTTTGTTTGTTACCTCATAACTCCGTCATTTATTAACCGATTTGGAAAACACTTTTCTTATTTGAAATGGTACATTTCCCGTTTGGACCAATTGTCATCAGATCAGGATTTAATTACTTCTTACTTAGTGTACTTTGAAGCCGGTTTAAGTTGTTTGTATAACAGTTCAATTATGCTTAATAAAAAAAAGGTCAAGTAATTGGTTTCAAATTTAAAGTTACGGTACTTTAGTATGGGGTGAAGCAATTATTTTTATGGTTCCTGTTACGTCCCTAGATAAAGGCGTACAACCCTAGTATGTTGAGCGCCATATTGATTGCATCATACTACGATCGGTCACTCACTGTACTAATTAATTGTGTTTAATTAATTTAATTGTTTCTTTATAAATAAAACAACATTAATACAATAAATAGAGTTTATTCTTCCACTGTTCAAATATACAACAGTTCCAAACCTTAAAAGGACAAACCCTTATAAGATCAGCTCTGGTATCCGTCCGACTGTCAAAGAAGTTTTACTCGATGACCAAGCAACATAGAAACTTGAAAGGCATAGTGATAGATCTCGACGTCATCTAGTAGTTTCCCCCCTTTAGTTTTATTTTTATTTTTAAGGCAGAAAAGGTTTTACCTCAGAGACATGGTAAACGTTTAAAAATAGTTTTCTAACTAAACATGTCCGACGTTTTATCGAACTCCTGCGCTTACCGTAGAATAAAGTATGAGATTGACATAAGGATACGCTAGATCCTAGCGTAACCAAATGTCAGGGCGTTTGATCCTAGCTTTTTAACGTTTCTATTCGTGCAAACGCAACGAAATGTACTTTGTCTAGAGGTACAGGGATATCTCTCGCGCGTTGTCAACCCTGCGGTGCGCGGTAGCGGAATTTGCGCGAAGAGGTGGACGCATATCACAACGTATATTTTCACCACTTTTGGGGCGCTGAACATCCTTTTGATGAATGTCATTGAATGTTTGTTCCATATCATATTGATTAGTGGAGCTTACTACACAAGACCTACAGAAAATATTCTAGTTAGGTATAAATTTAACTACGTAGGTGTAACCAGTTTAAAAAATCATCCAGCCAATGAAGAGAGCAAAGCAACGAGGCGAAAGAAGAAAATAAGTTTGTGACAGGTCGGACAGGAACATTTTAATTTAAATCTTTTAAGTACTAAAAAAAACTGTGATACACGTGTCTCACATACGTGTACCAATTTTCGAGTCAATCGAACCAGAGGGTACAAAGTTTCACAGAAATTTCAAGCCCCTCTTGGGGGCAACATTTTGAAAAATCCTTTCTTAGTGGATACCTACACTTCACTGACTTCCTAAGGATAACTGCGCTTTAGGCTGTGCGTTGATATATCAGTCAGTCAGTCAGTCTGGACTTTGAATTATATATAAGTTCCTAATAAATTCGTGAATTTCCTCTTGAGGTATGAATGTATAGGTGATTAGTAATCAAAAATAATATTAGAAAAATAATCTCTTATGCTGATATTTCAGAAAAAAAAGGTTATTTCACTCGCATTTGTCATACAAATTTTCCTTCCTTATTATACCCAAGACATTGCCTACACGTGCGAAATCAAACAACAAAGTTGTAAAGTTAGATATTATTTTATAACTTTCATTGCTAGGAAAAGTTACAATGCCGTCTCGAGTTCGAAAAAGAAAATAATAATGCTGCATACATACTATTTAAACTAATATTGAAGTATAAAAAATATGGAATAAATATAGTTAAATATAGCTATTCTAGCGCCACAGAATGCCAAAAAATAACAATAAATAGTGCGCTCGAATGAGCGAACGCGTGGAACATGCTTGTATTCAAAATATGTCGTAATGTCGTGCTATAGCATAATAAATATTAACAAACATAATCTATTTTAATTTTTTGTTTGTATGTGTGTCTCCAATCGATGTAGATAGGTATATAGGTTTTATTGTGGGTCGCCACTTGCAAAAAAAAATGGCTGCCGTAAAGTAGGTATGGCAAAATCCTCAAACCAATGCAAGGCTTACTTACATGTTATTAATAAATTTAATATCATTTAATTTCATCTATGAAATAGTCTCAAAATGACACCGATTTGAGTACCAAAGGCATAGTAATTTCATGAAATAAATTAAAAAGCGTTCTTTTATTATATATACCTACACCATAATACAAATGTATTAAATTAGATTTTTATCTTGCTCGATCAACTAGATGTGAAGAAATGTTGTTAAAGAACTGTTGAAGTACTCGACAGAAAGTATCTTTTATGCATCTTTACTGTAAGTACTCATTGAAGCACTAACTTTGTAACTTTATTTCCGCTTCAAAAACTAGTCATGCCAGTTGTATTGCTTGTTGCTGCTAATAGATAGATGTTTTGCTAGCAAAAAAATATCTGTGACACTGCACGCGCGTAAAACCAGTTGTTATATATTATTATGTCAGACCATTGAATTGGACGTTGGACCTATTTTGGCGCGTCGTGAATCTTCGTTCGCACAGAAAAGAAAGTATTGCCCCGAAGATTAACGAAAGAATGCTTAAAACTTACAATCAACCTTAGATCACTACTATAAGGTTCATAATACACTGCAGCTGTTAGTTCCGTCTCACTCGCAAGTCACGCCTCTCCGCACGGCGCGTGCTAACATGACGGCAGCTGTCGACCAATAGCGTTTCCCGCGCTTTGAAAATGTATCTTCTGCGCAGGTACATCGGTAAGCCATATTAATTGGGTACTACTGTATCTAGATATTTTCTTAATATTTTCAATTTATAGGTACATTAGATATGACCAAAGTTCAGGTAAAATTTGTGCTAAACGCTGTTATTCGGAGGCTTTTACTGAATTTGTTTACACTTTTTTTATTTTTGCCTAGATACACGGCTAGATATAGTGCACAAGATACCAATTTGTTTAAAACATATAGCGAAAAATGTTTAACAACACCATCATCAGTACAGAGCTTTTGTATGAAAAGTATGGTTTTTTAATGGATTAAGCTGATACGGTAGCTGCAAAGGCGTATTTAATTCATCGCTTCGTTGGGACATACAATACAATGTACGATATTTCAATTGTTTAGGTCTTTAGAAAAGCGTACCTAACTAAATTAATACCTTCTTTGAGGGGGACGTATTGAATACGGGAATACATTGGCAGCCTGGACTGGAGTATTCAAAATCGAGACCGAAATCAAGAATATTGATGCAAGATGCAAATATGACTTTATTGGTCTTGAATATTGGCGTGACTGGTTAGTTGAAAGGAGCAATATGATTGATAAGGCTATTTGTACAGTCAGTTTTGAATGCAAGACGGAGCTTGTAGCCGGGGTATAATAGTTAGGTAATACGTCGATACAGATATATATCTGTATTATTCTATAGAACCGTCAATTCTGTGTATACTGTCCACTTTCTATGTGCAATCGGGCTTAGGTATGTGTATCACAAAGCAGATCTAGTGTTTCAGTTCCACACAATAAGCTCGATGTAGGTACGTACATTGGTATTAGCTAATTGTAGCGCATATCATTCGTCATTGAATTGATTTTAGATATGTTGATTGAAGTGCATGTATGAAATCCAAAACACCTCTTAAGAGATCATCACTAATCAGTTTTTTAAACTACAGTGTGAGAAATCTATGAAATACCTTTAGACATTTAAAATGTCAAAGCAAAAATAACCTTATTGCGCCAAAAAACATTTGGAATACGGCACAAGTCCCTACTAGGTATGTACAGATAGAGCCCTATATCAGAAAACTTTACAAGCGTACAATTTGACGAAAAAAAGAGCTTTTTCGTAGCCTTGTAAAGTCATCGTAGACGTAGACGCGGTAGATGTGGACTTGTGGAGTGAATTTGATTATTCATGGTTTCAATAGTAGGTACAGTATTAGCCTACTGATATGGCGCGTCTTGAATCTTCGTTCGCACAGAAAAGAAAGTATGGCCCCGAAGATTAACGAAAGAATGCTTAAAACTTACAATCGACCTTAGATCACTACTATAGGTTCATAATACATTGCAGCTGTTAGTTCCGTCTCACTCGCAAGTCACGCCCTTCCCCACGGCGCGTGCTAACATGGCGGCAGCCGCCGACCAATAGCGAATTCCCGCGCTTTGTGAATGTACAAAAAGTATCTTCTGCGCAGTACATCGGTAAGCCATATTAGTTGGGTACTGCTGTAACTACCATTAATTCAGTTAATAAGTAAACGGAAGTTTCATAAAAAATAACGAAATTAAAGTTACGGAATTATTTTGTAAGGACAATAAATACAGTTTCATCTCGGTGTGAAGTAGTGTGAACAGTCGTTACAGTTACGTTACAGGCCTTACAGTCGCTGTATTTTTAATTACCTTCTAATAATATTATGGTTTTTTTTATACGACTATGTCGGTAAACAAGCATACGGCCCGCTTGATGGTAAGCGGTTACCTTAGCCATATGGACGCTTGCAATACACGAAGCATCGCTAACGCGTTACCGACCTTTCCACCTCCCCTATGAGCTCTGGCGATGTTACTTACGCGCACAGAATATGTTCTGGATTATCACATAGGCTATTGTTTATTCCGTAAAAACTAAAGAACCCTCGAAAACGCGGATGAAACCCGCGGCGCAGAAACTAGTCATAAATAGTATGTATTATATGTAGTATGTAGTATATGTTGTAAAAGTTTAGTAGCAAAACTTTTCTAAAAAAAAATTACATATTACATCTGCCAAATTGCAGAGCAGTTTGTTGTATAGTGGAATTACTATGTTCATAAAATAATCTAAAACACGAGTAGGTACCTACTTTATGTGAAATATTAAATTGCAAGCTAATATTAAAATACATTTCCCGAACACGTGTATAAAATGTAACTTTAGAAAAGCTTTTAAAGACGCATATTATGTTTATTACAAGTGCAATAGTGTAGCTCGGTCAACGCTACAAAGCTATTTAAACATTCCTTTGCGAGTCCTATTCATTACCTACTGCCATGATATTTTTTAATAATTTCAACATGAATAAAATTGAAATGAATTCAAAATGGTCGTGATAAAACTGAGAGCACGGAGCAAATCCTTTAGAAATTCTACAAACTGATAAAGATTCACTTTGACTTAGCGGAAATTTTACAACATAAACCTAACTTCATAAGCGGATAGAAATGTTTTCTGCATATAGAGCTTCCGTCCCGCGGTTTCACCCGCGTTTTCGAGGGAAATATTGTTTACCCGTGATAAAATACCACTCACGAATAAGCACAAAAGCAACACTCGGCGCTTGATTTGGCCGAATATGTTTCCCTAAAAGCTGAACATACATACACAGGAAAAAAAAATATTTAAAAATTACATTTTTCGTTACTTATAATAATAAAAAAATCATTTTTAATACCAGTTTTTTTTGTTGACTATACCTACTTGCCTTGTCTTCCTATATACTAATGTATACCAAATTTCAAGTCAAACTGACTACTGGAAGTTGCTTCGACTTGCAAGATTCCACCCGAACAACATAGTTACATACATATATACGCACATTGCTTATAAAAACCCGATAATATTTCATACTTGCACTTAGGTATATAAATTGTTTATTATTTACTTATTAATTTATCAATTAACTATCGTAAGAAGCAGTACATGTCCCTTGGACACTTGGCAGTTTTCAAAATGGGATCAATAGATCCGGAGATTACCCTCCACATATAAACAAACATACTAGTATAGATTTTAGCTACACGTGCTGCGTTTGACCCCACGCGACTCTAAAGTCGATCGGGAATGTATTCGCAGTGCTATTTAGTATGAATACATTATACACGGGAATGCGCTACGCAAACAATGCGCTACGAGAATGATCGGAAATAATTATTATCATTTGTAGACCGAGTGCAGTGAAGAAGGAATTGAACGTGATAAAACTATAGTAAAGTTGTATGGTACATAGGACGGCAAGGTAAGGTTCTTTCTTGTACCCAACTGGCTGGCTTCCACAATCAAATTGAAAATCATTCACCAAGCATCTACCGGTATTTTCCGGCAACGACTAGAGGCATTCTCATTATTTCGACATAATTTAGTACGGAAAATTACTGCTGTATAGAAAACCCACACCAGATCCCGCATCTCGCATACGGAAAATGCAACGTTTGGCTTTTATGTAGCTCTATCTGTTATTTTTAATTTCTGTATAGAATCCACTCGACACAGACTTCTGAAGATCATATTACGTGCAACGTACAAAGTTCAAGGGTTACGAGAAATATACTTTGCTCATACCTGCCTTTGTCGTTTGAAATTTGTCAATGTAATATTGCCATACAAGATAATGACTGAGATTTTTTTCAATTAGGAGACCGTTTTATTAAGTTTTGATTTCTTTTTCGCTTCGAGGTAACAATATAATCTACCTATATTATAAATACGTGCAGAGTAAGAGTGAGGATTTTTGTACCCCGTTTAAGCATATTTTAAGCACGCACGAAGGAGTAAGATTTGGAATAGGTACTAAATTTTTGGACCTCTAGTTCATGTAAATTTAATATCTTATTCTTATAGTAGCGAAACGGCCAAGCCACATATTTTGACTAAGGTGTACAGTTTGTGAATTTAGGGCTTGTAGAGTTAGGGCGTGTAGAGTTATAAGCTTGGCTCTACATGAGATCTGATAACTTTCTGATAGTGCGAGCCATATGGTCCCGTCTGTTGCCGAATGTTGCCAACATTTTACATGAAAATGTTTTTGGTGGGATCTCTATTTCATTATAGACAAATTCGCATGGTGGACATGTATCAAAATGAATGTCTATATTTTTTAAGATACCACCATTACCACTATATTTTCCGGTTATGTAGAAATCGACAATAATGTCGAAGATGCGAGAATCGGGTCCCAAAAGTTATCAACGGTTCGAACTTCTTCAACCGAGAAGAACTGACAGGATTTTTGGAAATTCTGATTGTTTCCTACTACATATTTTAACCATACAAAAACCTAATTAATGACTAACGGATATTTTTGTCGCATTTCGACCTGTCACTGTTTAGGTATCTGTCCATACATGATTTTTGCTTAATCCCATATTAATTTTAGTTCCTCGTTAATAGTGATTAGTGCCGCACCGTAAGAGTGAACAATAATGAAGCATTCATTATCGGCGCTTAATGATTCAGCTCCGGTTCGAATTATTCACATCACAACGCAATATTGTATGATAATAATACGTTTGTAGGAAATTATTTCTATAGTTAATAATGTTACTCACCTTCCTGCTTTCATGTTTATTGGCGTGTGATTCCCGTCACATCTTGTATATTGAGATATATAAACGATGTTGTGATAAGAATCTTTGTTAAAGCGTTGTTTGGTGAAGCGTGTGCAGTTTCCACATAGATGCCTCTTCACAGATGTATCGTACACTACTTAGTTGATTACACAGACAGACAAAATCTTGATTGATTCCTTTTAGTTTGTTCTCGGTAAAAGCAAAGATAAAAAACAAAAAAATTAAACCAATTTTTATGTATTTTAGCCGTTCAAACTATATACGCGCCCTACGTTTCAAGGCATTTTACACGTACCCGAGCTCCGGGCACCTACTCTAATACAGTTGCTCTATTGTAACTATAGCTGAAAGCGCTCGTGGTGTAGCATGATTAGCCGTCTGGATGGGTGACCGCCTAGTGGTATTTCAAATCGAGCGTTTCCGTGCTTCGGAAGGCACGTAAAGCCACGTTGGTCCCGGTTATCACTTAATTGTGATAGTCGTTAAGCTAGATGGATGCCTCCTAGGCGGCTTGAAAAATTCCAACAGTAGATTGACCACTAGCCTAACTCCACCGATCCGCAGTGGGCACGCGTGGTGGAGTATTACCCAGTCCCTTTCACCCTCATTTGTGAAAGGAGGCCTGTGCTCAGCAGTGGGACATGATGATGATGATGATGAATTATAGCTGTGTAGGTCTTTCCGCCAAAGCATCCAGTATGGTACCTAACCTACTCATGGAACTCATATAGAGGATCTTAGTTATGACTCATTCCCATTTTCCGAAAATGGTACCGGACTTTACCGGAGTTATTAAAAGTTGTTCGCCACGCGCCCTCTCAAAAGGGGTTCGAAGATTAGTGGCCTATGGTTCGGCAAACATCTTCAATTTTCACTAGTGGTATCGCAGAGCTGCTCCTTGAGGTAAATAACGCTATGCTCAACCTCTCTTTCGGCTATGTGCAAGTAGTTATTTTTTTAAACGGCATCCATGGTTATCTATACGAATAATCTAATAATAATAATAATATATATAAAATGCTTTTGTGGGTACGTAAATACGCAGTTTTCTCAATCACCACCAACCCCAATCAACTTCCCGTTGGGGTGGTAAATACCCCTTGGTCTCCAGGTGGTAGTAAGGTAGTTTGGTCGCGGTGGGTGGAAGGGGGTGGTTGTGGGTGGCGAAAATGTTAAAACATATATTGCTGTCCTTTTCTAACGCATGAGGACTTCTGAAAAGATCTCAAAATTTATGGAATGGTCTAGAAAGTTCCAAAATGTGTAAAACGATTATAATTGATCTGGAATGTTGTAGAAAGTTCTAGAAATATCTGGAATGATCCAGAAAATTCTAGAATTAATGCAAACTATTATAATCGATATAGAATGTTTGAGAAAGTTCTACACATTTCTGGCTTCATCTAGAAAGTTTCAAAATGTCCAAAACTGTTATTATCGAGTTAGAATGTTCAAGAACGTTCTAGACATTTCCCGAATGATCTGGAAAGTTCCAAAATGAGTGCAATTTATTATGATTAATTTAGAATGTTCAAGAAGGTTCTAGAAATTTCTAGAATGATCTAGAAAGTTACAAAATGAGTGAAATATTTAGAAAGTTCGAGAAAGTTCTAGAAAATTCTAAAATGAGTACAATAAGCGATTTAAAATGTTCGAGAGAATTCTAGACAATTCTAGAATGATCTAGAAAGTTCCAAAAGTAGTGAAACGGTTATAATTGATCTGGAATGTTGTAGAAAGTTCTATAAATATCTGGAATAATCCAGAAAATTCTAGAATGAATGCAAACTATTATAATCGATATAGAATATTTGAGAAAGTTTTACACATTTCTGGCTTCATCTAGAAAGTTATAAAATGTCCAAAACTGTTATTATCGAGTTAGAATGTTCAAGAACGTTCTATTAATGTCTCGAATGATCTGGAAAGTTCCAAAATTAGTGCAATTTATTATAAGTGATTTAAAATGTTCTAGAAAGTTCTAAAAACTTTTGGATTGACCTGGAAAGTTCCAAAATGAGTGAAATTTATTATGATCGATTTAGAATGTTCGAGAAAATTCTGAAATGAGTGCAATTTATTATAAGCGATTTAAAATATTTGAGAGAGTTCTAGAAATTTCTAGAATGATCGAGAAAGTTCAAAAATTTGTGAAATTTATTATGATCGATTTAGAATGTTCGAGAAAATTCTAGAAACTTCTAAAATCAGTGCAATTTATTATAGGCGATTTAAAATGTTCGAGAAAGTTCTAAATATTTCTAGAATGATCTAGAAAATTCTAAAATGAGTGCAATTTATTATAAGCGATTTAAAATGCGAGAAAGTTCTAATTTTTTTTGGATTGATCTGGAAAGTTCCAAAATGTGTACGAGTGTTATTATTGATCTAACTAAAAGAACCAAATCGAAATCGAAAATAGAAATCTATAATATCTATGTTAAAAAATGTATCCTTATATTATTTTTATACCATTAAACATGTGATGTATTTTAACCCGAGCAAAGCCGGGTTTCGCTGCTAGTAATATTATAAAGAGGAAAGATTTCATTGTTTGTTTGCATTGAATAGGCTCCAAACCTACTGAACCGATTTGAAAAATTCTTTCACTGTTGGGTAGCTACACTATCCCCGGGTGACATAGGCTACTTTTTATCACGGGAACACGGGTGAAACCGCACGAGACAGATAGTTTTAATATAAAAGCGTGGGAGGGCTTTATGAAACAATTGGTCTCTTCAAGCATCGTCGCGTTGCGTCTCTTCTGGTCTCGTCTCGTCGCGTCGCGTCTCATTACGGTGTGAACTGACCCTAACAAGTACTTAGTGCTTTGTAAATTGCACCTGTGCAAAGCTTCAGTCGCTAGTTCCATTTAATATCAAACACAATATACTACTTATAAAACTGGACGGTACTTAACTAACAGGTTGTATTAGTCCTTAAACTTTCGTGGGAAATGTAGAAATATTACAGGTGCACTAACAAAGACCTGTGGGATTTTATTTCTACACAGGAAAACCCGTATCTTTGGGTATTATTTATATTTTTTGTTTATTTTTTATACAACCAACAAACAAACAAGCTAACGGCCCACCTGATGATAAGCGGTCAGACGTTTCCAATTGTATTTGAGAAATCAATGCGATACATGTTTAAATAGCATACAATAATTCATGAAAAGTAAACTTTCAATGACAAGGTAGATAACTGTGTTGCAGCCATGCATCTTTGACTAATGATATATCCAGACGGAGCTACGAAGCTGTTTACGCGTCGATAAAATAAGCCCCTAACTGTTAGGGGCTTAATCATTTTCCCGTCTTCAGTGTCAGTCGAGACGTCACTGGGACACAACCAAATTCACCAAAATTGTATTGTTTCAAAATGTCGTTTTGTGTGATAAAAGTGTATAAAAACTACATGGGTCGATCTAGACCAACGAAAAAACTCACCTATCATCGGTAAGTAACAATATTTCCTATTAGTTTCTGCAATATAAGCCATTGAAATGTTTCGAAAATAAATATTTTGAGTAAGCGCCATATTTTATGTGTTGCCTGTGCTGCCAGTTTATGAACTCAAAACTCCCATGGTAATATCAGTCAATAGTTAAATACGAGTATGTAGATACTGATATAAATCAAAAGCGACGGTGGACAAGTCGAATTTTTGAGTGGAAAGTCGAATGTTTTTTTTTTAATACTTATGACGATTATGTCATGTAAGATAAGTAGTCGCTTCAGTAATGAAAAAATCAAAATGGGTATTAATTTAAGATTTTCCTCGAGCTAATTACGAATATCATTTTGAATTTCAAGATGGCGGACCTATTTTTTTTAAGTTGACGTGTTTGTCGTTTTCGGTTTTTCCATCATAGTCAGTGATGTATATAACCATGGATGCGGTCACCGGAACATTTTGTAAAATACTTCTTCATACAAGTAAACTGTACAGCCATCTGTTTAAAATCATTTGAACTACGTAGTGCCGCGTTGCATAGGCGTACGATGTAAACTTGTATATGTGCGTACCATGCACATTTTATTTATTACATTTTTATTTAAGTCGGATATTACTAAATTAAAAAAATAAGGTTATTCGACACGCGTGTATGTAATATTATTGGAATTGCAAAATATTCACAATTTAAAATAGTGTCCGCCATATTGAACTATTTAGTTATTGGTCCGATTGCTCTCAAAATTGATATTTGGGAGACTCTTGGACCATATAACATGAATCTTTGCTCAAAATTGAAAAAAAGTGGCCGCCATTTTGAACTATTTAGTTATTGGTCCGATTGCTCTCAAAATTGATATTTGAGAGGCCTTTGGAACATAAACCATGAATCTTATCTCGAAATTCAAAAAAGTGGCCGCCATGTTGAACTATTTAGTTATTGGTCCGATTGCTCTCAAAATTGATATTTGGGAGACTCTTGGACCAAATAACATGAATCTTTGCTCAAAATTCAAAAAAGTGGCCGCCATATTGAACTATTTTGTTATTGGTCCGATTGCTCTCAAAATTGATATTTGGGACAGTTTTGGACCATATAACATAAATCTTTGCTCAAAATTGAAAAAAGTGTCCGCCATTTTGAACTATTTAGTTATTGGTCCGATTGCTTTCAAAATTCATATTTGAGAGAGCAATCAGACCAGTAATGAAATAGTTCAGTAGGGCGGCCGCTTTTTTCAATTTTGAGCAAAAAATTATGTTACATGGTCCAAGGGTCTCTCAAATATCAATTTTGAGAGCAATCGGACCAGTAACTAAATAGTTCAATACGTCGGCCACTTTTTTCAATTTTGAGTAAAAATGTATGTTATATGGTCCAAAGTTCTCTCAAATATCAATTTTGAGAGCAATCGGACCAGTAACTAAATAGTTCAATATGGCGGACACTTTTTTTCAATTTTGAGCAAAGATTTATGTTATATGGTGCAAGAGTCTCCCAAATATCAATTTTGAGAGCAATCGGACCAGTAAGTAAATAGTTCAATATGGCGGACACTTTTTTAATTTTTAGCATGGATTCACGTTATATGGTCCAAGGGTCTCATAAATATAAATTTTGAGAGCAATCGGACCAGTAACTAAATAGTTCAATATGGCGGCAATTTTTTTTCAATTTTGAGTAAAAATTTATGTTATATGGTCCAAGGGCCTCTCAAATATCAATTTTGAGAGCAATCGGACCAATAACTAAATAGTTCAATATGGCGGATACTATTTTAAATTGTGAATATGTTGCAATTCCAATAATATTACATACACGCGTGTCGAATAACCTTTTTTTAATTTTGTAATAACTGACTTAAATAATAAGACTTTTTTTACAGAATACCAATTGATCCAATTTTAAGAAGCCAATGGATAGATATCATTCGGAGAAGCCGTAGTGAAGATCTCTGGACCTAGCCAAAAAAAATGTTTGACTTGATTTAACTCGATTTGCTTGTTTTGACTCAATTTCACTTGATTTCACTCGGTTTGACTGGATTTGCTTGATTTGACTTGGTTTGACTCGGATTAACTCGATTTGACTCGGGTTGACTTAATTTGACTGGATTTGACTCGATTTGACTTATTGACTCGATTTCACTCGGTTTGACTCGATTTGACTGGATTTGACTAGATTTGCTTGATTTGACTTGGTTTGACTCGATTTGACTCGGTTTGACCCTGTTTGACTCGATTGGACTCGGTTTGACTCGATTTGACTTGATTTGACTCGATTTGACTCGATGTGACTTGATTTGACTTAATGGCGATGATAGCTCAGTGGTAGTGACGTCGGATACCGAGATGAAGGTCCCGGGTTCGAATCCTACAATGAGCTTGAGCTTTCGTTGAAGGAAAACATCGTGAGGAAACCATAGCACGGTGGTAGGGTACTTTGTAGTACCCGCCTGGCTGGCTACCACCCTCAAGTTGAAAATCTGTCGCCAAGCACCTTTCGGTGTGTTCCGATAGCTGCACTTGAGAGCCAATTCCTTCTAGGCTTTGTGTGCTTACCACCTTCGGCCGCATCATCACTTACCATGGTGAGATTGCAGTCAAACACAGGCCTATAAACAGAAAAAAAAAAAAAAAATTGGCTTGATTTGCTTGATTTGACTTGATTTGAAACGTCAACGCAAATAATTACTGTTCGTTGACATCAAACTAAAAATAATAAGTATTAATTTATATCGGCGCCATTAATCTTATTCTTATTATCATGTATTATCCCGATTCCACTTTTATTTTCGGAGTTTAAAAAGATATCGACACCGTAATATATTTTTCCCCATTTTCTTGGATTTTTTTCAAGAACTGGTAACTGGTATAAACGTCACTATGACAAGCAGAATGACGTAACACGAGGATAAGATGTAGCAAAGTTGGCCACTTTTTAAAAGTCATGTAGTATGGGGATACTCTTTCTAGACATATATATTTTCTAAGCCATGCATTTTGGTATAACGAATTTACTCTTGGGTGTATTTTTGACGATAATTGAACTGTTTTACAAAAAACTTAAACTGACTTCAAAGAACACTAAGAAGTAATCAAATCCTTATCTGAAGACAATGGGACTAAACGGGAACTGTATCCTTCCAAACAAAAAATTCCAAAACGGTTAATAAATGACGGAGTTATAAGTAAACACACATTAAACAAACAACTGAATTGAGAACCTCCTCCTCTTTTGAAGTCGATTAAAAAGACTTTGTAAAATGCAAAATTCAATCATCTCTAGAGTAATTAGTGATTTAATTTCAGTGTTTTTTTTTTTTTTTTTTTTTATACAATTAAGTCGGTAAACAAGCATACGGCCCGCCTGATGGTAAGCGGTTACCGTAGCCATATGGACGCTTGCAACACACGAAGCATCGCTCACGCGTTACCGACCTTTCCCCCCTCCCCTAAGAGCTCTGGCGACCTTACTCACGCGCAGGAACACAACTTTACAGAACATAAAGTTATTTGGCTGCGGTATTCTGTAAGGTGGAGGTACTTCCCCAGTCGAGCTGCTCTTTGAGCGAATATTACAGTGTAACGATAAACTGAAATAACTTGTATACAATTAATTTGTGGCAGCTTTATATAAATACCATTTGAGTATAAAGCCCCCGTGGAAGTACCTATTTGTTAGAGCTATGGTAAAGCTACTTATAGATTATTGAGAACATCTTGTCAAACAATGAGGTCTTTATAACAATATGTCCACTTACTGTGCAGTCCACTCCTGGCCGACATTCTTCAAAGTATCCAGCATCATGACGGCATGCTTTTTGTTTTCTATTAGTGCATCCCGTTTCTCACTGTTCAGTTTCAGCTGCGTCATAAGACTCTCTGCTTGGTACCGCTGTTCTTTTAACCTGCACAATCATGTTTTATATATAGTAAACTCTACACCTTAGTCAAACCACATATTTTGACTAAGGTGTAGAGTTTGTGAAGTTAGGGCTTGTAGAGTTAGGGCGTGTAGAGTTCTACATGAGATCTGATAACTTATTGAGAGTGCGAGCCATATGATCTTGTCTTGGCAACATTTTACATGAACATGTTTTTGGTGGGATCTATTATTATTAAAATGTTCAATTGTAATAATATTATTCATTATTGTATAATTATTTGTCTTGCTGTATGACATCAGCAGAATTTGTTTCCTCAACAACGTTTGTATCAGATTGCCCTTTGACAAAGGCGTAATAGAAAATACGTGATAATTAAAACTCGTTCAATACCTTGTCCAGAAAGGACGCGATCGCCGCGAATCTCGCGACTATTACGAATCGAGACTCTGGCGAAGTGCACGCGATTTACGCACGTATTTTAAATTCGAGCGATGCTTGTGGAATGTGGACGCAATGTATTTGGTACCTCGCCAACGCGCGTATGCATTCACATGAAACGAATTCGCCCTTTCTGGTAAAGGTCTTAGTTTAATTTGCCAAACATATATGCAATATAGTAATATTATGTAGTTTATCGACCAGTGTCCTAACAATTGGCCTACCCTTGTGATAGTTGTGCTGCAACATTATGCCGAGTGGGAGATCGTTTCGACTCCATAGATTAAGACTTACACCTCCATAGATAGATTATACTTTAGCCATGTATTCACTGAGAAATAATTATTTATAAACACTGTTTCAGAAACAAAATCTACGTGTTTCTGAAACAAATTAATATGTTTCTGTAACGTGTGAAACTATTGCGGTAAACACTGCGTGTTTCTAGCATGTTTCTATGCTCCCCGGTAGAATTGGAGAGCACTGAAACAAATCAGTTTCGCAACAGCTGTATACAAGTGTGGACGTGTGTTTCAGTTGTTTATAAACATGGCGGTAGTGTGAACGAGAATAGCATTTTTAAATTCAGAATAATTTCAAGCGTACGACGTATTTGAAACAACTTGGATGTGGACGGCCAAGACCCTGAAACATTGTTTCTGTAAACATCTACCTCAGATTACAGAACAAAAGGCAGATTAATAAAGTTTATTAAAAAGAAAGTGTTTTTCGTTAAATAAAGTTTTTTTAAACAAAGCGATTACAAGGTATGTGTTTTTCAATTTGTATTTGCTTTTTTGGCCTCACTACCGTGTTCCGCGCGCTCCATCTGCCTTATTCTGTAATCTGTGACATCTACGTGTTGTTTCAGAAACTTTGTTTAGAAACATGTTTCTTAGTCAATACATGGCTTTTATTGTACACGCCACATGAAAGAACCATACTGAAGTAGTCACACATTTACCGTGTAAGGATTCGATCAAAGGAGGACACTAGCGTAGCTCTTTGCAGACGTTTGCAGATCCCCATAACTTCTTCAAGTTCCCAGTGCACTGAATGGTGGCTCCCCGCATCCTCATCTTCGTACAGATCGTCCAGATTCGTCGCTTCCTGAGATAAGGAAGCTGTAATTGAGAGAACGCTTCGTGTGCGTTATAGTCAAGTAGAATTAGCTCAAAATTAAGCAACATTTAAGGCATTAATTGTGGTACTATGTCGCAACCGGTCCAAATTGCTTGAGAAGGTAGGCAATGGTTTTCTAAAGACATGGTATTCTCGCAACTGTACCACAATTTTTGTTTAGGAATTATTCAATATGAAAGTTTTTCTAAATTTTTACCATATTCCGTACTTCCAAATCGGTTGCGAATTTAAGGTAATTATATCCATACATAACTCTATTGCTATGCCAAAAATCATTAGAACCACAATTAATGTAAATTTATAACCTAATTCTACTGGACTATTACTGCTTAGAATTGTATAGGTTATATTTTCACAGACAAAAAAATTCCGCACGGATAGTCTGTCGTCTGCGCTGCACCTTACTATTCAAAATTTCAAATCTATTGTATTACTGGTTGCTGAAATATGCCGCTGTGACAAACGCACAGACGGATAGGTAGATAGACAGACAATCGGTCGGATTGGCACCATAATATCCCGGCTACACGCTCCGGTTTGCATGCAAGCATGACTGAACAAACCAGTTTGTGCAATTACGACTGTGCGAGTGTAAGACAAGACGGTAGCTCGTGCATACCTGGAAGCGCGGCTTGTGCAATATCAATTGACAAGACATGATGTAGTAACTCACTTCTTTTCGAATTAGATCAGGGAAGGAATCTGTCAAATACGCGATCTCTCGACGAGCCAATTTCAGCGTTCGTTCCCTCTCTTTCATATTAGCTTTGATCTCTTTCTCCAACTTGTTGAACTCGAATTTTCTGTCGTCCAAGTACTCCATGGCAAGTTGACCCATCTCCGTGGCTCCCATCAAGCATTTACCTTGAGCTCGACAGTCCAACTTCAGAGCTTCCAGCACTACCGTAAAATAAGATGAGTCCTAGAAAAACAGTTCTTATAGTAAGAAGAGAGAGAAAGAGAAAGAGAGAGAAACTCATTAATTAATACAAACACCCAAGCCACCATAAGGTATAGTTTTACAGCTCAAAGATCTAACCTAGGTACTGGTACTGTACCTAGTGACCAGATGTCAAAAAGCTACAAACATCCATCCGATTTTATTTGCCAGAAGTACTTGGTGCAGAAGTGCGAGGGATCTTCTCAAAACTAAGGATGTCGTAGCTGTTGCGATCAGTTTATAATTCATAGCGGATAAATATAAAAGGTTTGCTCTGTCTATTTAAGAGGAAAGGATGGCTGCAAGAAATTTGAAAAAAATATTTTTATTGCTGTCGCGTAGAGCTATCCCGCCCGCGGGCGATAGAGACAACTACAGCTTGGACCGATTATACCTATTTAAATAAGACGAAATCGCTATTCCGTAATCCTCGTTCCGTTTTCTCTTACAAAATTGGATCGATAAAAAAAAAACATAATAAGAAGGGCTTTGGCTATGTCTGTCGGTTTGCCTTTGTTTTTTATATTCGTCAAACTTGTTCGCTGAACGTCTGATAAGGGCGTTACGGTAAGTTTTTGTGATTTTAGAAGGCTCCTAATTCTTATAATAATTAATTTATGCAGAAAAACACAACCGAGGGACATACAGTGGTACCTACAGATTACATGGTAAAATAATCATTGCTCTAGTGTCATTATCCAGAGAGGAAACTGAGGATTACGTTTGTATGGAACAAACGTCACCAGCATTTCCTCTTAAGCTCTGACAGCTGCATTTTCAAACTTTTCTTGATTGCAAATAGAGCCATTTTTGCCATTCTAATATTTCTATCGATTTAAAAGTTGTTTCAAAGAATATAGTTACGTAATCTAGGAGCATGCAAGGAATTAATAGTATTATGCAATGAAGAGTTACTATGACTGAAACTAGGTTATGATACTTTATTCCATGTATAGTTAGTACCTTTTTAAGGATGTCTAGTATCTTCTTGTACATAACTTTGATGGCAAGAGCGGCGTTTTTCTTTATATTAGCTCGCTGAACGTAGTTGGCGACAGCCTGTTCCTTTTTCTCGGCAGGTAGCTTCCCGCCCACTTCAAACAGCAGTCGATCCCTCAATTCAGCAGATTCAAGCTTTAAAAATTAATTAATTTGATTTATAAACTCTACCTCTATATATATATTACCTAGAACGCCACGCGGTTTCATCGGTGCTAAATTTTGATAACATACGTATTATAAAGCCCTCCATAGCCTTCCTAATTAAATCGGCATTCAGACGCAAATAAGTCAAATCGAACTAGTGGAGATCAGCGCATAACTTTATAATAATAATATACGCTGGGCAATGAAATTTTTACGGTTTTTTCGAAATTCCTTTGCCTTTTCAAGTTGTAATTACTATTTTTTTTCGTTTTTATCATATAATTGTGTTTAAGATTTTTCTATTTTTAGGCGCAATCGTCGTTGTCAACCTAACTTACACAATTTTATGGTATGTTTGTAAATAATTAATATTTTATTTGGTATTTTATATGTAGGTATATTATTACGAAAGTGCATAGGTAAAATATAGGTACAATATGTGCACCTAAAGCTAAAATAGCATTTACGGAACGCCGACATTTTGGTGATGACCTACCTGAATCCACTCTCCTGCATTTAATTTGCTTGCAACCCCAATATAGCATTTGCAGGTTTAAATCGACCATTATGGGTCTAATATGGATACCTAGACAACTTTGAGGGCCGCGGGTATGATATTTTAATTTAAATCAATTTTGCTACTAACATATTTTAATTTAAAACAATTTTGCTAATTGCATATTTTAATTTAAAACAATTTGTTCTTTATCTCGTACATTGATGAATTTCCAATTTGTGGTAGATAATCAATTTATTTGTTAATGCTGAAATTCGGCAGTAGAGTTTTTATTTATTTATTTATTATGGGACAAAAAACAGCTACAATATAAATATAACAAAGAGATTGTACATAGAAAAATGACAATATTGCAGCCCACTACATCATCCGCAGATAGCTTTAAAAATATAAGATTCTAATGTGCCACTAGAGGCTATAAAATAAGTATTTAAAAATAGTATTGCATAAATAATAATGAAATTTAAAAATAACAAATAATCACATTAGCATTCTCTGAACTAAATTGAAATTGAATTAGATTAAATACCAACAAAAAAAAAACAAACAGAACAAAACAACAAACAAAATCAAGAATTATTAGAAACATCATGCAAGCATTTAATTGCATCTTTTCTAAATTTCCATTTAGAACATACAAAAATATCAATGTCTATAAAGTTTGAATTATACGACTCAACCATTCGGCGCAAAGGGCAGCGCAGTCCAGTATTCGTGCGACAGGTATTGACGGCAAAAAGAGTTCCCGCACGAGCATTACGCTTGTTGACAGTGCGAGGTACTACATAACATAATTTACTCGTGAGGTCTATTGAGTCAAAACTGTTGTGGACAATGCCATGCAAAATGTTCGCTTGCAGATATTTACGCCTAGCTTCTAAGGGGAGAAGTTTGTACTTGTCTAAAAGTTGTGAGTATGATAACCGTGACTTAAAGCATCTATAGTGCATAGATCGCAAGAACTTGCGCTGGACTCTCTCAATCTCATCCACATATTTTTGATAAAATGGGTCCCAGATTGGAACAGCATACTCCAGCTGAGAGCGTATGAGGGTTTTATACAAGTGTACAAAGGTAGACGGTCGTTTGAATTCAGTCGAGGACCTAATAACAAATCCATACATTTTAAACGCCTTGTTAACAATGTTTTCAATATGCTGGCTCAGCTGAAGCTTACTATCGAGCAGAACGCCCAGATCTTTAACTGATGAGATATTACCTAGATTGGCACTACAAAGGGTATACATGTGATTTATAATTAATTTATTTTTTGTGAAATGAATATAATTACATTTGGGGATACTGAGTTGTAGTTTATTTGTAGCACAGTATGTTGTTAGCCTATCCAAGTCCTTCTGAAAGAGCAGGCAGTCCTCAACAGAGTGTATACATTTGTATGCTTTCAGATCATCCGCATACATAACAAATTTGGAGTTTAAGAAACATTGTTTTATGTCATTTATATACAGGATGAACAAAAGTGGTCCCAGGATCGAACCCTGTGGGACGCCTGATGTGACATGTGTGGTGTCAGACTGATAGCCGTTTATAACCACCTTTTGTGTGCGATTTTGTACGTAGGATGAAAACCAGCGAAGTAGATTACCACGGATACCATTGAATGCAATTTTATTAAGAAGTATCTCATGATCAACCTTGTCAAAGGCCTTTTTGAAGTCTGTGTATACTGCGTCAACTTGCACACGTTTGTCAATATTTTCAAATATTAACAGATTGGATACCGTTGATCGTTGCTTAACGAATCCATGCTGCTCAGGAATAATTACGTTATGCAAAGTTGGATAAACTTCATTGTGGACCAGTCTTTCAAAAAGCTTTGACAAGGCTGACAGTATTGATATAGACCGATATTGTTCAATGTCATGCTTTGAGCCATTTTTGTGCACCGGCGTGATATTTGCCCTTTTCCAGACCTCAGGGAAAACGCCTTCGCTTAAGCATTTATTGTAAATGATGTAAAGCGGCTTACACATGCTATCGGCTGTGTATTTAAAGAAAGAGGCTGGAAAACCATCAGGGCCGGGCCCCTTAGACGGGTCGAGTAGTTTCAGCTCTTTTAAAATCTTGGCCTCATCAATATGTATATTACTAATCACATGGACATTATTTGCGACATCAGGCGGTGCACTCCAAGCAGACAGAGTGGACGATTTGGGTTCAAAAGCAGACAAAAAGTAGTTAGAGAACATGTTACAAATTATGTTTGGATCATTTGACTTACAATTTTGATATTGCATAAGAGATGGGATGCCAGACTTCGCCTTACGATTGGAAACATATGACCAAAAATGTTTGACATTAGATCTTAGGTTGTCTTCAACAGATCTAATATAGGACGCATAACAAGTCTTGCACATTTGTTTAAATGAGGACCTATACTCGCAGAATCCATTGTAATCCTTAATGTTATTGAACTTTTTCCATTTGGTCCAGTATTGTTTTTTCTTTTTAAAAATCTTAGTTAATTGCGGCGAGAACCAAACGGGAAAGTCAAACGATCGAGACTTGGAAAGGGGTATATATGGTTTTATGATATTATTTAACATGTTATAAAAAGTTTCCAAAGCCTCCTCTGCCGGGAGATGATCGAGTAAGAGTGACCAATCAGTCTCATCGATGCATCCATTCAACAGAGTGTAATTTGCTCTGCGGAAATTATACTTAGTCATGGGTTTCCTTTTCATTACTTGCACAGTTAAGTTTATGGGAGCAGTTACCAGAAAAGGTGGGTGATGGGGGTCTACTGGCAGTAAAGGGTCTTTCAGAGAAATGTACGTGCATAAGGTATTAGATAAGAATAAGTCCAGAATCCTTCCGTTACAGTTAAGAGTGCTATTATACTGATGCGCACCCAGCAAGGACATGAGCTGTTGCAGCTGAGAGCAAACAGGCGTGGATCCAGTGTACAGTGCAGCATTTCCGGTGTTGGTGTTAAGAGTCGAGACAGCACTCCATGTAGCATCTGGAAGATTATAATCCCCTGTGATGTATAGATTTGAAATATTGGCCTCCATTAGCATTTCCTGTAGTGAGTCGAAATGAGATGTGTATACGTCCGCTGACGCCCACGGTGGAATATACGCAGCACTAATTACATGTATTTTTGACTTATCCCTACTAGGTAGTTCAACCATAAGGTGCTCAATGCAAGATATAGGTATATTATATGAGAATTTGGTGGTGTCAAAAAGAACCGGTCGCAGTTCGCGCAACACAGCGATAAGGACCCCACCACCGTCTTGTCTGCAAGTGGTTAATCTATCCCGATCGCATCTATACACCACGTAGCGTTGGTCAATAAACTCACTATTATCGATGTCGGGCATCAACCATGTCTCAGTCAAAATAATGACGTCGTAGGAGCATGACAATATATTCATAAACAATGTGTGCAATTTGGTTCTTACACCCCTACAGTTTTGATAGTATATCGATAATTGTTTAAGTGTACTATCCATTAAGAACCCACGGTGTAACAATTCCATATAAGTTATTAAATATATTAATCGTATGAGTATTTATAAACGCAATACTTTGAGTGCATCTATAGTCCAGACCATCTCGCATATAAAGAAATAAACTGAGACCGCCCGTCGTGATCTCCGTAAAAACGTAGGTAAAAACACAGTTTGTATCATACTCACAACATAGATGTTTTTTGCGCGTTTTATAATTTCTATTCAAAAATATTCCTCGCTGAATTGTTGAGTCACAATAAGTGGTAAGAAAATTTAAAAAAATATAATTAAAATTAGTTATGTTTTCATTGAGATGCATGATATTGAAATTGCTTATATCATTTAGACATTGATATTTTATTGATAAATTTGTACAGTTAATATTTACGACAAAATACATAACATTATACATAATAAGATTAATAATTAAATTATTGTATTTTACATTTCGAGATTGACATAAAATTAGGTAGGTGGGAGAAAAAAGTAAACACAAAAAAGCAGTAACAATATTAACAGGCGATAAAATACTTAGAATGTTACGGTAAAACAACTGATAGCTAATTAGGTACGTTATTATGATGGCAATAAGATCTGTTGACATTAAATTATTAGTTAGTAGTCGATCTGACCTTCTTGAGGTCGCTCTCTCCTCGTATTGCAAACGCCGTAGTGTCATCTCGCTCGCGGACCAGTATGGTTGCATTATTAATCCACACGTATTTAAAGTGGTGTTTCTTTGCGACTTCGCGAGTGCATCGAAATAATTGTTTCTTCTTAAGTGTTAAGTGCTCGTTTATGTAAATGGACGTAGATGTGCCGGAAATACCAACTTGCTCGGACTTTAAAGTTTTGGCTTTTCGGTACGCGCCTATCATGTTGTCTCGTTGTAAAAGCGAAGTGAATTTTACTATGACATTCTTTGGCTTATTATTTTGTTGATGTGCGTGTGGTACTCTGTGCACGGAGACGATGTCGCGGAGCATGATTGGAGACTTCAGAGCATTGCCGATGGCCTCGATAAGCGAAGGCAGGTGTTCATTGCGCTTCTCGGGTAAGTTACCTATTTCTACGTTGCACTGACGTGCTTGTTGTTCAAGGATGTCAATCTTGGTCTCGAGGTTATTTACTGTTGATTCCAACTCAGCAGTATCAGTGCAATTCAGCTCCTCAACTCGATTTTTAAGTATATCGTGCTGCTCAGATTGGCTTTGGACAGTGGTTTGTAGGCTGACTATGTCCTCACGGAGACCAGAGACGCGCTGCTTGAGAAGGGTTTGCTCAGTGCGAAGTGACTTCATCTCATTTTTCACTTCGGCTAGGGTAGACCTAATGTCATCACGTATATGAGTCATGTCTTTATTCATTTCATTGCGCCAAGAGCCCAGTGTATCATGTAAATTTCGTGTAAAAGCTTCAAAATCGTTACTGCTGATGGGGTTCACGGGGTTTCCATGATTTATATTTGCCTTAGTAGCATTGGGAGTGGTGCAGGAGGTCAGAGTACTGCGGTCCAGGTTGTCACAAGACATGTCCATAGAAGCATCACACATTGGGACTTGGGTAGAACGCACCGGCGTGTTTACATTAGACCGGGCGCGCCTTGTGACGTTATTGCAGGAGGGACACTTCCAAGTAGACTTATACTCTCGATTTAGTGATGTATACTGCTGATGTGTGAGGTTCAGGCATTCGTAATTATACTTTCCTCCGCATACACAACACATGAGGATTGAGTCGCTTAGGGCTCGTGCGTCATGACAACAATTCATGATGTATAATTAAGTAAAGATATTATTATCGACAAGTCAAGTTCGCAACGCCACCTATCGGCGATCACTTAACATAGGCGTCAAAATCGGTATTCTTAGTACGGCGTGTTGGTACAAATTAGGTAGTGCTGCAGTACACACGCAGATGGCGCTTGTATTTATTTTTATGTCTTAATATGACATGCAAATTTTGATCCGAAATATCAATACTAAGCCAGATACCTTAATCACTGAATTAATACTTAGGACGTTAGTAGATAAATTGGTAACGTCAGGTCTAGAACACTTGATAGCACTCGGATACTAAAATAGTGAATTATGAAATTCAAATTGCTGTAACAGTTACAAGTCACAACCACTGGTATTACACTTAAAACATCGATTAATTCACTGTTCGTTTGTTTATTCACAGGATAGGGAGGTGATCTACTTATTGTAGCACAATTTCACTTGTAATATTAACGATTACTATTTTTTTTTATTTTTAAATACAGAGCTACGTACAAAGTAAACAGTTAGGGCGCCCTCTAGCGGCAAGGAGTTCTAGCTAACGTATAAAATATAATGCAAAAACATTAACCGTGATTACACGCAAATATTATTAAATTTCCTCGTCAGTATGTATATCTATATGCATACATACTATGTATGCTATCTCACCTCATTAGTACCGTAGTAGGTACGTACCTAAACCTGATTTGGCAAGAACTGATATTTTAGATAATTTTAAAACAATGGATTTTACTTCTTTCGGTTATAAATCTGCGATCTCACATTACATTGTATAATGCCCGCGGCTATATAGTGGTTAGGCGCCGATCTCACAAAGAGAGTTCTAGAGTTCAGCGTTTCGCGTTAAAAAAGCGTATGACGTGTGATCGGTAGTGAATATTGCAGAACTCTAGACTGCTTGCTGTGTGCACAATAGTGAATCCGGAACGCAAAACTCTGAACGCAGAACTCTACAACTCTCTCTCTATGAGATCGGCGCCTTACAGTTCACTCAGCGGCTTCTAAACTAAACACATTAAAACATAAACTTTTATTTTCCTTTCAGCTCGACATTCTTCCAGCTTCCAGACCAGAAGTTTATTCAAAAACTCTTTATAATTCTTTCTAAACCTACTTCAATTTCAATTTAATTTATTCATTGCTTCATATTACATTTTAAGATGTTACAGAAAATGTTAGACAGACTTCAGAAAATGCAATTGCAAAAATCTTGAATGTTGCGAAATATTCAAGTATTTTTTGCAATAAGTACTACGTTATATTCAATGTTTTTCTTTCTAAACTGTAATATATTTGGAGATGGAGAGATCCCATTATAATGATACCTATATCGTTTTATGTACCTATTTCTTCTGCATAATTTTCTTTTATCTTTTACAAAATACATGACCGACATTTTCAACTTCAGATCAAAAACAAAAGTAATTTTAGTGATGTTCCTACATAGACTATACGGCTAAAAACAAAGTAAACTATACGTATAGGTATACCTAGAGATGTGCTCTGATCTTTGACTTAAACGTTTGTTATTCTTGTAAGTTCCACGTCACAAGTCACAAAGAGATTTGAAAGGTTTGAGACTTTTTATAAAAGGTCATTTCACAATTCCCGTGTTTACCGTATATTATTTTGTTATTGAAAAAAATATCCTGCGCGCCATATTTGTTGACGTTCTAATTGTGTGGTTGATTATTACCAAAAAATACAAGTCTGTTTTTTTTCAACAAAAGTGATCTTTATTGCACCGTTTTTAGTATCATAATGCAGCTTATTACGCACTAGTACTTTTTACTTTACATTACCGCACAGTTTTATGATAGTTATAATTCCGATTATGTTACGTTTGTACCTCACTGCAAGTGATATGTGTGTAGACGATGCAAACGGGTAAAACGGGGTGATTGAATTTAAGAAAAGTATGTAATGTGCATAACATACCTTTCATGGCTGGTACCCAAAAAATGGCCGACGGGAAAAGTTTGCTGGTATTCATACGTTTGAAGTACGTACCTACTAACACCACTCAATTCTATACATTTTGTCTGTCAGAAAATAAGTAATGTCTGGCGAGCATGGGATCTCGGTCTACTACTTTTACTTGTTTCCATATCGTCGCTGCGCGAGCAATACCGCGGAAGAGCACTTTGTAAAAATCGCGTATCTGCGTCTTCGCGATTTTACAGTAAAAAGAAAAAACTTTATATCTCATTCATTTAACTACATTTTGCTGACGGAACTCTATCGCTACTAGTTTGAGGCTTACTTTATGGAGAATAGTAATAAGAATAATATAATATATATTAAGCTTTTTCTTCTTTCTGTAAAATCGCGATAACGCAATACGGTTTTTACAAAGTGCTCTTCCGCGGTATTGCACGCGCAGCGACGATATCTCATAATATCTAAACTTTCACATTTGTGATTAGTGATATTTATTCTCATAATAAAAATAAAGTTTCAATTGTATCTTGCTGCACTAGCTAATAAATGCCATTCACGTTGACAAATTTATCGAATAGGAATCTGTCAATACTAATGAAAGTTGACAGTTAGATAATTAGGCATTAATATTGTTACCTACCTGAATATTTACTAGTCGAATTCCAACGCCCTTTGATTGAACCGTTCCTAATGCAATTTAAACATAGCAAGCAGTGCTAATCAAATACTGTCTGGCTGGGCACAAATCCTTCACTGTGTATAGTACTGTCATATCATTGTAGCTACATTATGGATTGAAAATACATGCATTTATACCCAATGCCGATTTAAATGGTAAACGCGGCATAGGTCAATATTTTTGCACGACGAATCAGCGTACATTTTTACTAAGTGAACTACTTACGCATTTTTTCTCTCACAGATGAAGTGAATGCCGGGCAATTACCATTTTTAATATATTCAATATAGGGTGCAGGGTACAACTATATATCTACACCTAAACATCTTATATATTACCTGTGTTAATTGAAATCTTTCCATCTTTCTCTTCTTGGTATATCTGATTCTATCGAGTTGTTTTCTCTTGTTGAAGTTTTCTTGAATAATACTCTCCAAGACTCTCTGTAACAAGGTAATATTTATTTTATAATTGAAAACTGTTTTACAAAAAACTTAAACCGACTTCAAAGTACGCTAAAAAGTATTCAAATCCTGACCTGATTCCCAAACGGGAAGTGTACCCTTCCAAACAAACAAAATAATTTTCCAAATCGGTAAATAAATGACGGAATTACGAGCTAACAAACATAAAAAAACATACAACCGAATTGAGAACCTCCTCCTTTTTTGAAGTCGGTTAAAAAGTTGGCAAAATTTGTGTACCTCTACGCTCTTGAGGCGCGCTTTCGATGGACTTGGACAAAACCTCTTTCTATACCATACGTTTCGTATTATCTATCGCATTTAATTTATTCAGCAATAAAATAGCCGCTCAGCATTAAGGTAGCGTATCTTTATTATAATATCATTGTCCCTCGCGTGAACCAACGGGTTTTACAATCATGGCATGGTTTAGTTAGACGAATCGATAGAAACCTCATTCATTAAAATCCATACAGCCGTTTCGAGAGTATAAATAATCTCACATACATTATAATACAAAGATACGTGTGAAAAACATAACCCTGCCTTTGCTGTCGAGCAGCCGGGTATTAAACAATCGAATACATTTTATAGGGCTAGGAAAAACATTTACAACAAGCATTCAAACCACAAATATTTAACGAATAATAATATAATACTAAGTACTAATAATAAAACGGAAGAGTTTTTTGTTTGTTTGTTTGTTTAAACGGACTAATCTCTGGAACTACCAGTCGGATTCGAAAAATTCTTTCACTATTAGGAAGCTACATTATCCCGGAGTATTATAGGCTACTTTTTATCACGGGAACGGGTGTGAAACCGCGCGAGACAGCTAGTAATAATATAATAACGAATTTTAATATACATAGCCATAATGCTCGTTTTAAACTAAGACATTTCACTTACAATATCTATTATCGAACCATTTCCGTGAATATTCCAGTTGAAATATTAATGGCTGACCTTTCTCACAGGCAGACTGAACTCGTATATATAGCGCTGTATATTCGAATGACAGGTTCAGTTGCAATGTTTGGTTACAATATCTGGTTTATAGATGCAATAGACAGGCTTACTAAAATGAATTTTGAATTATGAATTTTCACAATGAGAAAATCGAACAATGAAATACTTAGATAAATAGGAACTACATAAATGCGTAGAAGAATATTCATGGATTGAATTACAGTCCACGAGGACTCATGTAGTATCACGAATGACTACTGGACTGAAACCAACATGTCCATGTGATTTTCAGTAAAATCATCTGCTCTTTCAACCTCGCTCTGATTTAGCCACTCTAAACCATTGTCACTTGCACACAGAAGCTCAGTCTCGACGTGTGACAATCCATGAAATCGCCTGGATCTCTTATGGTGGATGAAAAGTGGATACCGTATTCTATAGAATCTCATTTCTAGATCACCCACATGGGCAATAGAAGTCATAAGAGTATGGTGATAGCTTGTAAAGTTGTAACGAATATTTTTTAGGTCTGACTCGTCAAAATATGCGTTTATCTACCCGATTGACTCTCTATGCTCGCCGAATTGTCCGCGTTAGGGTGTAAAAACTATCTAAGGCTTAGCTTCTAGACAGTGTCAAAAAAAGGGTTTACCTCTACCATCAAAGTCAATGACATTTATTCAGTTTAGGCCGTGGATGGACTTATGAAGGGCAAAGCTACTGAAGTTGCTACATATGGAGCGATTTGATGTGAACGTTCAGAAGGCAAGGAGGGGCAAACTCGGCCACTGACATCAAGGTGATATGCCGTGACGATGCTGATTAGTGTAGTTTCTTTCTTTCTTAATTTTGAATGCCTAGTTTTAGCGATTATCTACTTGATCTAAGGTTTATATAAATACTAGCTATCTCCCGTGGTTTCACCCGCATTCCCGGGATAAAAAGTGGTCTATGTCCTTCTCCATGCTATCTGCGGTTTAGCCGTGAAAGCGTAACAAACACACTCTCATTGCATTTATGAGTTAAGATATTAAATGACCTAGGTTCTTCACATGTAGTTGTTTCGATCACTGCAGCGGTGTCTATTATAAACCTGATAGTTTGTCTCGACCTGCCCCACAAAGTGACACCACGTGTTTGAGAGGTGCACCCGCCTCCCGTGCTCACCGCCTACCTCGTAGAGGGTGGCAACGTGTTATGCTTCTTAGTCTTTATTTGATAGCGTTGATGTCTCTTGTCCATTTAAGGGAGTATTTGCCATACGAAGCTAACAAGTTTGTTGCTTTGACGTCGTTGTAACAGTATACCGAAACACAGTTTCTTGAGAAACAATGCCATCACAGTGAGGTTGGAAGCCCCGCATTGTATGCTGTTCATCATAGCATCAAAAGCTACATCGATATATTGTATTCTATATTACTTTTAACTTCCCTATGGTGGAAGAATAACGCTATTGTAAAGTGAAAATTTAAAGCTTTCACTATGGTGTGCGAAAAGTTTGGTAATGTACAAATAGAAAACTACGCACAATTTTATCAAAATTTATCAGTAATTTCGTGTCCTGTAAAATTGCAAAAAAAAATCAGATCAATGTGTGACTCTTACGTGTGTCGTTTTCCGATAGGAAACAAAAATCATTTCCGTTCATCCTATTAAGACTAATGGAAGTTTCAGTTAAATGGATTCGCAAAGAGCTCGAACGCAAAGGTGAAAAAAAAAAAGTAAGAGGACCCACAAAATTACTACGTTGCTTCGTTGTGTGGTAACAAATATCTATAAATTTACAGGGCTTTGATGTAGCCAACGTGGATATTACGTTACTTTATTACAATCAGTTTCGATTTGAAACCGGATCAATTTAGCGGTTTACTGACTAGTTTTTATACGTTCTAGTAACAGGATAATGCAAAAATGCTTCATTGCCATCGAACAATTAACCCAAAAAAGCGCAATGGCATTCATTTTGTTTAAAATCTACTTATTCTGCCAATTCAACACCGCCGACAATGCGCCTGATTGGATAAGTCAAGGAAATGCAAAAGCACTTTACTATTTGCGGAATTAGATTGCTCGGTGATGAGGATGTTGCAGATTGAAATCGATTGCAACAAAGTTACATACTGATTTCTAATAAAAAAACCTAGGAGTTTACGAAATCGGAACTCAATGTTATCATAATCCCTATGAAAAATTTATGACTATCTTACTATTACGTAAATGTCACACAAAACCAATTCGCAAGTGGCTAATTAGAGTGAAATTCATCTAATTAACGAGTGAATTTCTGTCACAGACGGTGGGTGGGAAGGACTTGTTGAAACTAACAGGGACCCTAGGTTGAAAAGGCGCTTTATTAAACCACCTTGTTAGTGTGTTGCAGCAGTTGCGCGCTGTAACCAGTTAGCATACATGAATTAAAGCTTTCACCCATAAAATACAGATCTTTGCCCATACTAACATCAGCTTGGCTATTCATATAAGTAAGTTGCAGTCTCTTATGCTCTTGGAAGGCATTCCTCAGGAACTGCTTGTCACCGTAGACAGCGACTCCCAACTCCTCACGCTTTGTAGTGATGTCCTTGCGCAGCTGACGAATATCCCGACAGTATCGCTTTTTTTGTTTCGCCAAATCACCCTCATGTATGTTACGGTCTCGCTCTGTGAATTATTATCCTTCATCACGGGGATAGGAAAAGATAGTGAAATTATAAAGGATTTCTTGACATTGAGCTATTATTACTATGTATAGAGAAGCTATCATAAGCAAAGGTTATGTCCCATTTTTTTAGAATCAACTAAAGTTCTCTTTAGCGCTGAAATAATAATTAGTCGTCTAAGCAGACAGTAGAAACACGTAGCGCTATCAGAACGCTTTTAGGAGTATTTTTCTCGCAAACACCGTTTTCACGGCGCTTACGCGTTTCGTTCATCGTTTTACCACAAGTATGGCCGGATGGCCTCACCATTGAACGGAAAATAGTTGTGATGTGTGGCGTCTTCTCTATACGTAGTAATAATAGCTCAATGTTTCTCATAAGAACCTAACGCTAAGAACCAGTTAATGTAACCTCATTATAGCTCAGTGGTAAGGTAACGTCATGGTAACGTCTAATGCCGTGCATGGTGAAATTCGTTAGTTCGTATCCTACAATGAGCTTGAACTTTCGTTTAAGGAAATCAACGTGAGGTAACCTTAGCACGGTAGCAGAGTACTTTGTTGTACCTACTCACATGCACCACCCTGAAGCTGATAATCTGCTGGCAAGTACCTACAGATTTCTGACACCTTATTGGCTAAATCACGGAAACAGCTAATCTGAATATCATGAGAGTTTCACTTAGCTTTGCCTAACAATATAATAAAGCCCCATCGCAATAGGATTAGCCTTCTTACTTATAATATCGTTGGGATAAGCCGTTCTGAGAATAACTTTACGCCCACGGCGTTCCCATATTTTCTCCTGTAGTGCTATTCTGTAAAGTTCATTTGCAATATCACTTCTGAATCCGCGAAGAGATTAGAGTTTCCTATTCTTAAAATCATTAAATTCGACACTAGCGCCACCGAGTGATGAAGGAAGTGAGATGAACAGGTGAGTATTTTGAAGTTTTTCAATAGGATTTGGTATTCTGAAACATAATTCACACGCCAAATCGGGTTGCGAGGTGAGTTGCGAGATGACTTTCGAGATGATTTACCCTTTACAGAATAGCATACCTGTAGGCTGAATTTCGAGAAATCCTTTATAGTGCCCACCTACGATACTATATGAACCTACTATATGAATATGAGCAACTCCTGTACACAATGATTAGCCCCTTAGACATTGGCTTACGATGTGCGTAGTCTGTCAGTATTTCACCTAGATCTTTGGTGATATAAGGATGATAAGGTGGAATAAAACAACAAAATCATACCGTAAAGTTTTATAAGTCCACGATATTGGTTGATCTTGTCCCTTATTACCCAGTTGTCATCTTGCATCCCATGTATACGTACTTTAGCCGCAGAAAGCATGGCGACTTATTTGCAGTATGTATTCAACTTCTAAGAATAATACCCCTTTGTATTTTGCAGACTATAAAATCGTTACACCTGAATTCTATCAAATAAAAATAGATTTTCGAAAGTCAAAAAGCTAAATGTCATCAGATTAAAACAGTTTCAAAAAACGAGGTTTAATTTCAATGACAGAAAAAAGGTATTAATCACAGGTACTAATACACAAAGATAATACATACCCATACGGTAGAAGAAAATTCTAAATCTAGGTAAATAGTTCCCTGAATATCATAATATAAATCAGCTCTGAGAATTTAAATAAAGTAGATAATGTTTTTATATAACTTTCATACCTGGTACTTTTTGCTTTTTTTTTATTTGTTTGACAGATACCTTCCCCGGCCTACGCACCACGCACCACAAACCACAACCCACCCCACCAAACTTCCATCACAATATAGGATGAATGCACTGAAGAAAATTGACTACAAGTGACTACAAAATTTTATTTAACCGTAACACAAAATTTGACGACCAATAACCTAAACAGAGATAACAATAACGAAACTAGTTTTTGTTCGTTACTAAATTATTTAATTAAATGTAACAAAAGCTAGTTTCCCGACAACTAAAGTTAGTTTCCCCACAACAAAACGTCAACTTACATAACTAGTTCGTTAATTTTTTTCAGTGTGGCATAGTACGCATGGTTACGTTACATTACAAATAGAGGAGCCATTGTTAGCTGACGATAGCGCTTTGGTAAAGACGTAAATGCCCTAACGAAGGTCGTAAGTGTGAGTTGGAGAATCTTACTGACAATGAGCATTCGCAGTCTGGGCCCGTTTTACTATGGGCGGGCACTGTCAACGCTGCGGCTTACTTTGAGTAGAACTTTACCGAACTTTAATTGGCCATTGTTGACTTTGCTAATTCCACGTTCTGAGGTAACAAACATATACAAAGTTGAAAACCCATAGTACAAGATCCCGCTGCATGAAACTGCGTTCATAGAGTTTTTTATCGGGATAAATTATAATTATAATGTGAATGGTGGAATGTATTATTTTTTCCGGGTTGCCTATCAAAATGTGGCCACGAGTATTTTTTATAAAAATAATATTAATTGATTCTTTCGAAAAAAAAGAATTGTCTTGTTTTATAATTAATTAACACTTAACAGCAATGTAAAGAACTAGAAAAGTTTTGGTGGCAGTAGAAAATTGATTCCGATCGAAAACTCGATCAGTGCTACATCACTCACTCAAGGACGCTCGATAAGTGCCTACCGCTTGGTGCACTGCCCGCAGTGCAAGTAACAGAGGGCCGCCGTAAGCCAATGCGACAACTTGTACGCGAATTACGCATGGCAAAATTTACCTACTTTTACATTTCGTTGGTTTGTTTTATTCATAAAAATAGCATATTATTGATATTATTCACACGCTTTAATTATTTTCAATATTAATGTTATCTAACAGTGATTTTAGAGTAGGGAAAAGAAATATCCATCATTACATAAGCTATGTAATGATGCTAGCAATACTTTTTATTCCTAATATGAATAAACAAATAATTGTAATCATACAAAAATATTGAAATTCAGTTTTTGTATTTATATTTTATAATCTTTGTTCGACCATGACAGCGTTTTCTTCGGAGACAGCGCGTCTTGAAAGACTCGCGGTAGGCTAAGATATTGGTTGATTGTTAGATGTAGGCAGGTATCCAGCTAAGAACATCAGAATCCATACAGCCCTATCGCTACACGTGCCGCGTTCAAGGGCAAGCGGCGCGGGTGCGTTTGATCGAGCCGACTCGCCAGTACAGAGCGAAGCAATATGAATTATAGCGTCACGGCAATTGACCTCAGAATAGCGTAACTTCGCTGAAGTAAGAGAAGTATCTGTTACAACTTTAATCTGTGACTCGATGAACGCAGTTTCTTGCAGCCGGATCTTAGGCTACCACTTTTCTACTTTACAATTAGAAATTAAGAAGACATGAAAATGTTTTCCTATAATAAATATTACATGATTATGTGCTTCTGTAGGTTTCAAACATTGTCTTCTTTCAAAGTTTCAAACCATTTATATTTTATTAAGAGGGTTTATAAAATATTCCATTCTAACTATAAAATGTTATTTCCACCGCCATCTAACGAACGATTATGAACTAATAATGACGTAGACGTACCTTAAGCTTGAACCTCAGAGTATATAAATACTACAACTTGAACCATCTGAAAGTCACTATCAACTGAAAAACCATTTTCTCATTAATGGGGAAGATAGTCAAAAGAATTTCCGCTAGAGGGCGATGTTGATTTATTTTTCTCATAATATTCACATAAGTTAAAATATTATATAGGTTGATTGGTAATTAGTAAACGATACTTAGACACATGATAACAAACAACTTTCACAAACGTTTCACAAAGGAAATGAATAGTCAATCGCCTACTATTCATTATACAGTCAATTTGAGTAAAAAAATATTATTATTGTACGAAACCCTCCGTATGCGAGTCCGACTTGTACTTGGCCGGTTTTTTGTTTGATTCACGAAAAAAGAATGCGTGTCCAATAATCACTGATAATAATAATCCTATTTTGATAATCTAACTGACGGACAAAATATATATTTTTAGTAAAGTAGGTAAGGTAGCCAAAGCCATTCTGGAAGACTAGATTTGGTGAAAGTTAATTGGATGTAGGGATCAAGTAAAAATGTAGGTACTTGATCCCTAGACACTTATGATGTATTTTATGGAAATAATAGTTACGAAAGTTTTTACATGTTGCTTTTAGTTTTACCTGCATATTAGGTACATCCCTAGTTATTGATTAAGTACTAACATTTATTATACATACATTATGATTTTATTGGCAGCAATACGTAGTTGCTAATAGCATGGATAAAATAATATCGTGTAAGGACTTTAACTTTTTATCAAAGTTTTATTTATTTAGAAATTTCAGGGTCGCCTAAAACGGAACACAAAGCTCTGTGATTCTTGTCGCCGCATTGGGTTCCTTGTGGACAGTTGGAGCACGAGGTGCCAGGCTCGTATATCGGGAACCCGTCGATATTACCGGCGGGACCATAATTACAAAATGTAAAGGCTATGATCTGTGGTTCCCTGCGTTTCTTATCATCTCTATTAGTTTCATGTACAAAACCACGATGTAAGAGCGACTCTTTCGTACTCTGTTTTTTAGTTGTAGAGAATTGATCGAGACGTATAAATTTAGCTGTAGTCATATACTTAGTTCGCCTGAGTATATTTTCTGCGGTTGATGTGCTTCTAGTAGCATTGGGAGAAAAATAGTCTAAATCTGTTTCTATTGCTATTTTACGTCGCTTTCGAAAGGGGACACAGGATTGCTTTTTAGCGGTACAGAGTGCTTGGGAACAGCCGATCCGCCAAGTAGATGCCCAAGCGGCGGCCGAGTACCAGTGTGCGTTACAGCCGCCCGGGGCGCTACAGTTGCTGAGCCTGAATGACCAAACTTGCTCCCCGGGCAGTACCCTCGCTCCCGAGAACCAGGCACCGACAGCATCGGCCAGCAACTGCGCTTCGGTCACTCTCGACATAACTAGGCGCACGTCCATATTTTGTAGAACATTGAATCTGATTGTATTCCTACATTCATCGTGCCGCTTCTGACATTGTCGCGCCCATAGCTCGGCGCTATTTTCTAGTTCGTAATCCCAATACATCTTGCGCATGTTGGTTGCGGGTGGCTGCCCGGCCTCGAGGCCCATGGCGATGTTGTCCCTGTGTTTGTTGTGCAGCAAAAGTATCTGGTACCTCATCCACGTGGTCATTCCGGAGGCATATAGCCTAGGACTTTGTACGTTTGCAGCCACGCACATCGTATGCTGATTTTTCATAGAGCAGTCTGGATGTGAGCAATATTCTAATGTAGATTTTGTCTCAGTGTCATTCGTCTCACAAAATATTTGGCCGAAGAGAAAATTGCACAAAAGTGTATAAAAAATACGCATATTGAAATATTTGTATATCATACGAAATTTCGTGTCAATGATAAATAGTAGGTTCATGCAGTTCATGCAATCATCATGCAAAGATGCAGGTGTTATAGTTATGTCAGCTGTCAGCATTTCATTATATAAAAGCATTATAAAAGATCAAGTATCTGAGCTATGATCAAGAAAAAAGTTTAGAAGTGAATGATCATAAATTCATATAGGTACACACGGCTACACATCAAGCTATACATTTCCATTGTACTGAAATCCCATACAATGCGAGATCAGCTTATAATGGAAATGTATAGCTTGATGTGTAGCCGTGTGTACTACCTATTTAAATTCTTATTGAAAAAATCATCAATACAATATTGTATGTAGGTATGGGCTAGCGCCCACGACGCGGATGGTGAGCTATTTGCGACGATGCACCATCAATACTCTATCCTGGACAATGTTTCATGATACACTTTATTGGCTACAAAATCAACACACTGTGTCTCTCAATTCCAACGAATTACAAAAGGTGAATAGTCTCAACACTGTGTTACATAGGGAAAATTAAATAAATCTGCCAAATGTTTATTAAAATTTCATTTATGTTTGTTTTTTTAACCCCATAGACATACTAAGAAAATATTAACCCTGGTAACAATAACAAGATAAAAACGTTAAATACATACATCTTTCATGACGAAGGTAGTGGGTTCGACAATGAGCTTAAGCTTTCGGCGAAGAAAAACATGGTGAGGAAACCATAACACGGTAGTACGGTACTTTGTACTTAGTACTTGCCAGCATGGCTACCACCCTCAAGTACAATAAGTTGCAAACGTCCATGCAGTTATAGGCTACGGTAACCGCTTACCATCAGGAGGGCCTAACGCTTGTTTGCAGTTGTAGTACTTGTAAGTGGTATAAAAAACTTTTTCCCAAATATAACTTTTGAACTTTGATTGAACATGAATTCATGTTGGTTTATGGTATTGTCCCTTGGATTATTGTCCCGTGGATGGATTTGGCCACGCCACCTTTACTTTTTCACTTACTGTATTTTGACCATCAAGGCAATATATGAGTGAATAATAACGTATCTATATGGTCAAATATGTACAGTGCTCAAATATTTTTAATATTCAAATTATAATTTCGCTAGGTAGATTATAAACTAACGGTTGTTATTATAACGACATTTTTGTTTTTAATACCACCCTTTTTTTATTCGTAGACGCCATATAAACATAATATACCCTATGACACTCCCACAGTTATGACGAAACTAACGACACCTCATATGTTTAAATCCATCAAGCCGTTTAGGCTGCAGAGCGTGCCAAAGAAATAGACATACATACATACACTCGAAAAACATAACCCTCTTTCCGGGTCAGTCGGGTAAAAAGCGTTAAATTGGTGACGCTACCGTAGCAGCAGAGGATGAAATGAAGCTAGCCGTTGTATAGAGAGTGAAGTGCGCGTGCGAGTACACAGTTGCCAGATACACTATAATTACGGTAGATCTACCGTATTTTCACACCATCTACTGCACACCGTGTTTTATAAATACAGTGTATGGAGCACAGGTATGGAGACAATATTATTTATAGTATTGCCCCCAGACTTTAGAGAAAATATTTTTTTATAGTATTGCCCCCAGACTTACTTAGTTCTTTGCTTGTAATACAGATTTATTTTCTTCTGAATGCAGAAATATCAAAACAGCTTTGCAAGTATAGTACCTATGTTTCGTTTTCAAAACTATCCTAAGAACAATATAATATTATGTATTCCCGATGAAAAGTTTCCATGTAAGTGTTGAGGTTATATGTTAAATATAGTCTGGCATACGAAAGTAGAAAGTGAAAAAGCGCGGCAAATTAAAAAAAAAATAGATGTGGTATCACTAAGTATGGTAGGAATAAATTGTTTTGATACTTTACAAAAAAAATATATAAATATTAAACTATATTTGATTTTCCTAAGTAATATTTGCATGTAAATGAGTTAAAATTTGACATAAACTCGTTATAATCAATTTTTATATAGAATGCTTTTAAAATAAACAAATATCCTGGGATATTCCTCAAAAACGGTTATCTGATCCCAAACTAAGCTTACATATATATATTCGAATTCAAAAATTGTGTGCAATTTAAATTTTTTCTAGTTTATATTTATTTTACCGTCGTAGAACAAAGATGGATGGATGGAACTATGGATAGATGTTTCAGTGATTAGCGACCGTAGTAGTTCATTTAGCATATTGTAGAACATTAAGATGATCGAAAGGATGAGAAGGTGGACACTATAACACTGATTTAGCTATAAAGCCATTATGAATAAAGGGTTAGTATCAAAACTGATTCTGGTAAACTAGTTGACACTTTTTATGCAGGGTGACGAAGGTGACATTAATAGAATGTAGCCATGTAAAGAGTTTCAATTATAGCCAGGCTCAACTTTCGTTTGCCACACACCAGTGACGTGAAATGAAATGAATAATGTGTATCGTGACTTTACAAATGTTCTCAAAAAGTCCGTGTAATGTTTTAGTACAATGACCACCATTTTGCTAAAACATGACTGGACGGTGACTGATAATGCGGACTATGTGAAAGTTAGTGTGCTGACTATATGAAAGTGATATTATAAAATAAAATGTATGCGACTGAAGAACATTGTATCCATAGCCAGGAAAAAAATTATAAAAAATATGTTATTGTTCTGCGTAGAAAGAGAATAGTAAAGAATATTGCTCAGCGTGCCACTATGAGGGACGGAAAATCGAGGTACATTAAACATTAGGATTACCTCTTTATGGTGACTTTACCCCGAATTATCGTAATTTTTGTGTAGGTACACAAAAGTAGGTACTTTAAATAAAATAAAATCCTTACTAATATCGAATGAGGAGTTTTCCTATGATATCTCATTAGGTTCAAATGGGTTCGAAATATCAACAGTTTGACAGATATTTTGACCATAAAGGTATCATAAGAAAACTCTTCATTAAAAGTTAGGAGTATAGGCACTCTGATCTACATAACATTAAAAAAAGAACAACTGAAAAATTTTAAAATATTTTTATTGCCCTTCAAAAAGTACTAATTTAGTAGAGTCTGGCAAGCAAAAGTTGAGCCTGGCTGTAATTGAAACTCTTTACATGGCAACATTCTATTAATGTCACTTTTATCACCCGGCATAAAAAGTGTCAACTAGTTTACCAGGATCAGTTTTGATACTAACCCTTTATTCATAATGGCTTTATAGCTAAATTAGTGTTATAGTGTCCACCTTCTCATTCTTTCGAACACCTTAATGTTCCACAATATGCTAAATGAAATTCTACGGTCGCTAATCACTGAAACATCTATCCAGATTGTTCTACGAAGGTAATAAAAATAAAAACTTTAAAAAAAACTCAATTTTTGAAATTAAATATATAATAATATGCTTAGTTTGGGATCAGATAACCGTTTGTGAGGAACATCCCATGATATTTATTTAAATTAAATTCTATACAGGGTGTTGTTTTGATCGGCGACAAGCGACCCAGGAGCGGTAGTACAAAATATATATTCCCCAAAAATGGACTTAATTCCATCCAATACTGTAAATATGTTGAGAAATACCTTATTCAATTTGAAATAAAATTACTGCAAAGTATGGTTACTAGGCACGTGCACAGACTAGAGCTAGGCGCAAGCCGCCATCGCCCCAACCCTTTACTCCCTCGTACTCCCGTTGAGTATTATGTCTACACTTTAGCTTATTACATGATTTTCAAATTTTTATTTTTTTTATTTTTGTTATTAAAAAGAAATAAAGTATTTTTTTTATATTTTTTTTAGCACCAGTATCATTTATATTATTGACCCTGAGTCGCTCGTCGCTGACCAAAACAACAACCTGTATAAAAATAGAATATAAAGAGTTTATGTAAAATTTTAACATGCAAATATGACTTAGGAAAATTAAACATAACTTAATATTTATATATTTTTTTTGTAAAGTATCAAAACAATTTATTCCTACTATACTGAGTGATACCACATCTAGTTTTTTAAATTTGCCGCGCTTTTTCAGGTTCTACTTTCGTATGCCAGACTTCTTTGCTCTGGTGCAAAACGTTCTTTAGTGGCATGATTTATTCGTTTTTCAAAGTAATGCATTGATATTGCTTTAATTAATAAACTTATGTGATTACCTACAAGAGGTTGTGAATAAAAATGATGATAATCGAATATTTCAGAATTTGAGCATACTTTGAAATGCGTAAGTGAGCTTGTTTGTTACGCCTTCACACCTCAACTACTCAACGAATCATCATGTTTGGCATGCAGATAGTCTATGGCATGGAGAAGGACATGGGCTACCTTTTATGCCGGGAACGCAGGTGAAACCGCTGAGGACAGCTAGTTAATAAATAAATAACTACACTACTTACCTCAACTGGAATAGCTTCGGGACTTAATTAAAAGTGTTTTATTTCCTATAAAATTCATGTTTATGAAAGTGTTGGCTGCATATTTTAGAGCTTTTTTTGATACCCAATTATTTCTTTTAGTTGCTTGTATCCATAAATTCCGTAATTCTGGTCTGCAAATATCCAATCCTACAAATGTATTATTTTTTATATTACTATGAATAGGTTCTTATAAGTAAATATCACGCACGCGACGGTAACATAACGCGCGGCGAAAATTTAAGAACAAAATTACAATCAAAGTACAAAGTACAAGTTCCCAGTAACATTTGATGCTACTACTAGCGCTATATCTAGGGTCAAATTTATCCTGCGAGCTCGCTACTCAAGCATTCTGCAGTATATTCGTATGTAGGTAACATAATCCAGTGTACTTTATTTACCAGCGTACTATTTGCCCCCAAAATAGGGTGAAATCTGCGTAAAAAGTTGGCAACACTGTGTTTGTTTTTGGTTATGTAAAAAACATTTTTGATTTCTATACCACTAAGGTGGTAAACAAGCATAAGGCCCGCCTGATGGAAAGCAGTTACCGTAGCCTATGGACGCTTGCAACACCAGGGGTATCACTCGCGCGTTGACGATCCTGAAGAAACCGCTTTGCACCCTTTTTGAAGAACCCCATGCTGTACTCCATTGGGAACACCTCGGCTTCATTCCACAGTCCGAGCGTCAGCCGAAGAAAACTCCTTTTAGCCCGCGCAGTTCGAAATAATTCTGGTTTCAATGTATGTGGATGGACTCCCCGTCGATGGCGAGAATTGCGATGGTGGAATATCTAATAAATAGTTATTGCGGCACAAATTTTATCGAAACACATAAAATGTATATTTCAACAGTTTGTAAGCCATACCAGTGCAAAAGTATGACCAAATAAATCAAAATATTTAGCTACTTACGAATGACAAGAAAATCCGGCAATTTTCCATTCACTGTCGCTTTTGCAACCTAGAACACTGCACCGTACCATTTTGCATTAGTAGCTAGGCCAATTCTCAACGCTATGAGCACTAATAGATCTTAAATTTCGAAGTATTAAATGAATTAAATCAATATTTCTTCAGCAATCTTTTTCATACGCATATTAAACGTCAAACTTTGTTTAGCAAATGAAGTGCTGACCTTGAAAAACGCGACATTTGATGAGATACAAAAAATATTAGGTTCTGTCTCTTTTCTTTATGATCATTTTGTATATAATTATCTCATTCATGTGAAAGTGAAATAGAACACGTCCAGCGGTCTATATCTACTCTTCTCTCTATCTGTTGTTCTGTCATTCTGTGGATAGTGGAATCCAGTGTTCGAAACCGTACGATAATTATCGTACATGTGCGATAATTTCATAACTGCGTACGATGTACGATGGTACACACGGCAACACATCAAGCTATACATTTCCAGTATAAGCTGATCTCGCATTGTATAGGATTTCCGTACAATGAGAGGTCAGCTTATATTGGAAACGTATAGCTTGATCTGTAGCCGTGTGTACACGACTATCGTACGCAGACTGTACGATAATTTCCATTCTGATGAAAAATTTGATGATTACACAGATAGCCAATAGCCCAATCACAATTACAGTTGTTTTTTAGTGTCGGCACCATCTATTGGCTCATTTCTTTCTTAGGAACATATTAGGAACATATGCTGTTGCTTCATGGCGCAATCTTGCTACTATCTTTCAATCAGCGATCGATATCGATATCGTCGTTCGATGTGGTGGAGTGTTGGCAGTTATTGTCTTTTCGAATTTGTATATAAAATATTAAGTTTCATTAATATTTGTGTATTCTGTTCTCGCAAATATAGAATCTATTCAGTTAAACTTTTAAAAAATATGCTTGTTTTCATGTGTCTCTATCCTTTAACATTATTTTCATCTTTATAAATTCGAGATGTTGGCGCGAACTATTTTTTTTTTCATTTAAAAAACAAGTTTACAAGATAACTATAAAGTATTTGCAACATATTATTGTCACCTTTCATATGATTTTTTAAAGTAATTTAGCCATTTTCCTGATGGATACGATAATTTTGATCCATATACGAGCATATACGATAATTTTAGGCATAGCTGCCTGGCTTCAGGTTGTGAACACTGGTGGAATCTGTGGGCAGCGTTGCCATCAGGGTACGCACTAGTACGCATTGCGTACTATTTCCTTAGGTAGCGTTCTCGGGTACTCTCCTGCCAATTTGCGTACTATTTTATTGTAGAGCCAAAAAATAACAAATTTTCAAAAACAAATTAAAAAAGGTAAATAATTTTAATTTCTGTCAAGCAAGATTCAGCATAAAATGAGCACTAGCGATAGTACGTTTTATCATTTATCTTATTTTTAAGTTTGGCAATCCAAATTGGGACTTATTTCTGCCAGTGTCGACTCGAGTTATATTATAATTTCCAGTCACAATAAATCACTTTCACATATATTCCTGAGACAGTTACCGTCCATAAAAGTCATTATTTATTATAGTGGTGTTCATTGTACTAAAACTTTTCACGGACATTTAGAGACAACATGAAAAGTCACGATACCCATATTCATTTTATTATACTTCACTGGTGCACATGGATTGATCTTTATTGGATAAAACACCACCGATAATATGCAATAAATCTCAAAATTCACGAATTTATGAGAATAAAAACGAAATTGCAACGTCACTCTGCAAGTTCCCGCCAAAAAGTCCATCATTCTGTATTACTGCTTGTGGATTCGCTGCAAAGAGTAAATTAATAGACCTATGTTTCGATGGTTTGGTTTTGTTCTTTCGTTGTACCTTCAGTTTTGGTGCGCAAACGGCACTTACAAAATGCAATGAATAAACTTACCTTATCTGAGAAATTACTTGAATATTATTTTAATCACTGCGTACTCAAAAGTTAAGTTTCGTACTATTTTTAGGAGCTGTGTGTATCCTACCGTGAAGTCACTCTGGCAACGCTGTCTGTGGGCCTGATAGTGATCTGTGGTCTAGTTGATAGAGTGATAGATATTGCAACACCGCAAATCGTAGCGTTTTGTAAAATTTACGGGGTGAATTCCATTAATTTCTTTCAAGTGTCCTAATTTTTAATGAGGTGCTAAATACTTAAAAAACTGTGATTTGATAATCATTCAGTATTGTGCGTTATTTGGACTATTTGGACCGTCGAACCGTTTCACTGACACATTTTACCGACGCCATGTTTGTCACGTTTTCGCCAGTTGTGAATATATTTAGCCAAAAAGGCAATTTGCAGTAGCGTCACCGCGTGTTAAAGTTATTCAGTTCCAATTATTTTATCGACAATGAGTTCAGATTCCTCCAAAAACAAGGGGAAAAGATCGCGATCTTCGAGTGAAGCGAATAACGTAAGTTGTCATAAATTCCCGCTCCCGGTTGCGACCATGTCAATGTCGTTACAATTTTCTACTCGAATGTGGCCTCACGCGTAGATGTGTATTTTTACTTCAAACTGATGCTTAGCGTTGCGACTGTATTATTTATGCACTCTGTTTATAATGGAATAGCTTTTCATGAAAATAATGATGTGAGGTCATTTGCGACAATATATTGTGCTTTGCGACAATTTCACCTTGTCAAAGTCCATGCTGAGACCGTACCAGCATGTGAAAGCTTTGATATATTATTTATATTTGATGATGCTATAATTTTCTAAATGATTTTATATGTAATATAAACTAATGGAATTAAGGTTTCTTAATTGTATAGTGTGTACCATGGTTATTTGTTCTTTTTACAAAGGTTCATGTTTGTAAATGATTGAAGCATCCTGATAGTATGTAGAGTGGTATACTAAATAGCTTCCAGCCCTAAATTTGGCCATTATACTTAGGATCCGAACCGGTGGTAAATTCAACTGTATGTACATAACGTTCATAAGTGCCTTACTAAGGCCTAAACTGAATAAATGACTTTTTGATTTTGATTTTGATTTTGATCACAGAGCCTGTCTTTCTCCAACTGGTCAGATATCCTTAGCTGATTTGCTTGTCGATTATTACGAGACAGATAAAACTGAATCAATTTCACATTTATACCACTTCGTACCCTCTACCAGGTTATAAAACTCACATCATGGTCATGAAGGTTGTGTGAGCCTCGTTAATGTTCTTTTTAAATCTCAGAAGGACTATAATTTATGCTTGAATTATCTAAATAATTAAGATATTTAACTTGTCGCGTGCACGACCAGACAAGAGAGACCTGTCAGAGTTAAAATTTATATGGAACTGTAACTAAATGACAGTAAATATTAAACCTTGTGTCTTTAAACATCATAGTGGCATTTCGTGTACAATGGCCGCGGTTCCCCTTAAACACAAACGGTTTGTTTAAGGCGCGCGGCGGGTTAATAAAGAAGTAGCTGCCCTCGTACTTTATGACTTATGCTCATTTTCATTATATTATTTAGAATAATACAAAAGAATGCAGCATGATTAGCCTTTCTTAATCAATCAGCAAGGTTGACCTAATGGTATTTCAAATCAAGCATTTCTGTGCTTCTGAGGGCATGTATAGCTGTCGGTATCGGTTATCACTTAATTGTGACTACCTGTTTGTATAGTAAAGCTGTTTTAAAAAAAAGAAAAAGAAATTGATCCAGCCTCCTCGTTGGGATTAGCTTTGTGCTACTAATTTAAGTTTTAAAAAGTGCTTGCTCAGTTGCTCACCCTTTTTTAATTGTAACTTTCGACATCACAAATCATAGGCCAAAAAACAGTATTGAGAGGGGTACTGATGAGGAATTCAGAAACAAAATTAACTTTAGCACTTTTCTGTGGTGGTGAATCAAGGGTGGTCGGCGAACTGGCATATTCACCATAGACAAAGAGGCAGTACCTATTTGACATCCAGTATTTTTGTACTTTTCAAGTAGAATAGCTGAGTCATTTCAGTTAGCATGATACAATTTTGGGTCCTTTGTTTATACAACTAAATTTGTAAACAAGCATGCACAAGTTGTAAGCGGTTACTAAAGCTACTATAGCCCTTTGGATGCTTGCAACATCCAAGGCATCACTCACACTTTACCAACCTTTCCCCCTCCTCCATGAGCTCAGGTGACTACACAAAATAAGTTTTGTAAGGTGAAGGCTCCCCAGTCGAGCTGCTCTTCTCTTTGAGCGACAAAATGCTTGTTTGCCCTACCTCTTTTAAATACATAATTCTATGACAAATCTGATAGTTTTGGTTATTAAGTGCTTTGTTAGTATTTAGAACTGTAACTGGATACCGATAACTTTCAGTATATGAATCATTGTTATTTTATTTGATCAAATAGGCATTATCTTATGCAGACTTTCTCTTATAATGCAATAAGTTTAAAGCTGTCTGCATTTATTCTATTTCAATTATGTTGATAATTTAACCAAATGTAATATTGAGAGGTGAAGAAACATATTTGTGAAGAAATCAATTTAACTGGAAACCAAACCATAACATTGCCAAACACCATTAATGATTTCAGCAAAGATATGTGGTAGGGCCCATGTTCTGGCAACTGCACTTGAGAGCTAGTTCCATTCCTGCTTGGTGTGGGTACCAACAGTTGCATCACTCTTACTTTACTATTATTGTTTCATAGAATAGAAAGAAATAGTTAAATTTAAAGTGTTGCAATATTCACTGGCTGGACTTGCATTTGATAAGTAAGGTGTGAGCGGAGGAGTTATGACTAAATAAAATATTGACAAATTCATTTCTTGTTGATTTCTCATCGCTATTGCTAATATCTAATGAATAACTTAGAGCACCACTAAATGAATTATATTTTACAGTAATAAAATAATAACAAATTCTCTGGTCCAGTTCACACCCAGACGCGACGCGATACGGCGCGATTTTTTTAAGATACTACTTTACAACTTAATAGACAAACAGGCACAGTGGGCTTAGTGGCTGTGCAAACGTGTGTCTTGTATCGGATACTTTTTGTTACCGACACTGGACACCATCACAGGAAACCGTAGTAGCTGTGTCCTGTAGCGGCGATCAGACACAGTTTACGTTTGCACAGGGAGTGGCTGATTTCATACTGGTTCTATAGAAATCAAATATTCGTAGCACCGTATAGTAAAGCGCCTTAGTGTGAGTTTTTTCACGATTCAATCGCATTAACGTTAACTTCCCCATACAAATTAGTGTTAACGTTAACGCGATTGAGAGAGTTCGTCACTCGTGACGTCATCAGGCACAGCGTCACTCCGTAAAGCGTATTCAAATTCCTTTCTGTGTAGTAAATAATGTTTTATATGTATAGTATTGCTATCTTAAAAAATGCGCGTCGCCTCTCTGTATGTGCTGACTCTTAGTGTTATTTACTTATTGCTGTTGATTTAGATACCTAAGTATTAGTAAGCTAGTTGATGCATTGCAAATTTATAGATAATTATGCTATTCATTACATACTATTACAAAAGTTTTTCTTTTTCAATTCAAACAATCTAGCCAAACCATAAATTGAAATTCCGTGATTTAAAGTAATTACACAAACTTTCATAACACTTCTTGAAGTGCTATTAAAAATAACTAAATAAAATTTTTCACAGATATCAAAAATTACTCATACAATACATAATAATATAATATGTACATCAGACTCTATTTTACCACTCATTAGGAGGTGAATTTTGAAAAACTTGTGTGGATGCCTACATGATATAACAACCTGTGTTGAAGTTTTTAGATAGTAGTTTGAAGCTGTGCGTTAACATGTTAGTCAGTTTGAGTGTCTTGGGGGTTAAAAACGCAGGTGGTGGAGGAAAAGTATTTTAAATATTATTGCTAACTAATTTACTCAATGAAACATTCCTTTAAAAAAAAAGATAACTTGAAAATGATTTCTTAATAATGCCATCATCCTGGAGTAATTATACATTTAAACAGATATCTTGTCTGAATATATTATGACTGTATGGCAGTATCATCTAAAGATTAAGGTTAAATTGGACTCGGAAAATGCTCATTCTCTGAATTTTATCTCTTCCTGTAATGCATGCTAATCAAACATCTATTGTAACAAAATAAGCCTTTATAACTTTGAACCAGGGGCATACTAAATAGGATATTAAATAAATAAATAAATATCTTGGGACATTCCTCACACACCGTCATTTGATCCTAAACTAAGTAGAGCTTGTACTATGGAAACCAGATAACTGATATAATACATATACTACTTTTTGTTTGTAAATACATACTTAATATACATAATTACACCCAGACTCAGGACATACAGACATGTTCATGCATACAAATGCATGTCCTGTGTGGGAATCGAACCCACGACCTGCGGCGCGTAAGGTGAACCTTAACCAACTGCGCCAACTGGTCCGTCAGCTGAAAGCTGACATATTAGCTGATTTTTTTTGATTGAACAATTTAGCAAAATGTTAATATTTTGTTCTGTCAATATTCTGTCATGGTGGCCCTGCAAGATGAACTATTCATATAATAGATTTTTTCTAAAAATTGCTAGTAGGTGCTTCTCTTGAGCATTTTGAAGTATTTTTTAATATTTACACACAACATTTAATGTACAGGCTTAAGTAACTTTGTTGCAATCAAATTCAGATTGATGAAATAACCTCTTGGTAAATATTACAAAAATGATAATGGTTAATCACCCTGCAAGTGTATGTGAAGTACATTTATCATAATATAAAACTGTTTTTTTTTTCAGTCGTTTGTTAAGAATGTGACGTCAAGAGTATCAGGATTGCTGCCAACTACAATCACCAAATGGTTCAGCAGTCCAAGCTCCTCTAATGCAAATGGGTCGGCGCCGACGGCAGACTCCACAGATTCGTCAACGGAAGACGAAGCACCTGAAAATACTGCTCTAACTCATCCACCGGCTAAGAGAATGCGTTATAGCTCACCTACAGGGAAATTCAATCATTTCAACCCCTCGGAAGTATGTTGTATTGTATTTACTTTATTACACACATTTAAGACCCATCTACACTTACCGTCATTGAATTTGACCAATGCTCGAAATTTCATACAAAAGAGGTATATTCAGCAGAGATTATCTCTACTTTAATATTGATTTAAGGCACTGTATTCAATATCATTTAAAAGATAGAAAAGTCAGCATTTGGAAACTACAATTGAATTTACTATGGCATTTCTCGTATACGCCAAAAATTTTATTAATGTAATTAGTATGGAACAGTGCAAATTCGTCAATTTTTAAATGAAGATTAAAATTAAATCTTTTAACACCTCAATTGGCAAAAACGTACGTTGCCACATTTATAATGACGACATGGTCTGCAAGCTGGCTCTTCTAGCTTTGAAACAATATCAAATGCATTCTAAAAAGCTAATACTTATATATTCTACCTTAAGTAGGGATAATCTTTGCTGAAAACATATCTTTTGTATGAAATGTCGAGCTTGGGACAAATTCAAAGCTGGTGAATCTAATAATATATATAAAATGCTTTTGTGGGTACGTAAATACGCAGTTTTCTCAATCACCACCAACCCCAATCAACTTCCCGTTGGGGTGGTAAATACCCCTTGGTCTCCAGGTGGTAGTAAGGGAGTTTGGTCGCGGTGGGTGGAAGGGGGTGGTTGTGGGTGGCGAAAATGTTAAAACATATATTGCTGTCCTTTTCTAACGCATAAGGACTTCTGAAAAGATCTCAAAATTTCTGGAATGGTCTAGAAAGTTCCAAAATGTGTAAAACGGTTATAATCGATCTGGAGTGTTCTAGAAAGTTTAACAAATATCTGGAATGATCTAGAAAATTCTAGAGTGAATGCAAACTATTATAATCGATATAGCATGTTTTGAGAAAGTTCTACACATTTCTGGCTTCATCTAGAAAGTTCCAAAATGTCCAAAACTGTTATTATCGAGTTAGAATGTTCGAGAACGTTCTAGAAATTTCCAGAATGATCTGGAAAGTTCCAAAATGAGTGCAATTTATTATGATCGAGAGTGTTCTAGAAATTTTCCGAATGATCTGGAAAGTTCCAAAATGAGTGCAATTGATTATGATCGATTTAGAATGTTCGAGAAATTTCATGAATGATCTAGACAGTTCCAAAATGAGTAAAACGATTATAATTGATCTGGCTTCATCTAGAAAGTTCCAAAATGTCCAAAACTGTTATTATCGAGTTAGAATGTTCAAGAACGTTCTAGAAATTTTCCGAATGATCTGGAATGTTCCAAAATGAGTGCAATTTATTAGAAGCGATTAAAAATGTTCGAGAAAAATCTCGAAATTTCTAGAATGATCTAGAAAATTCCAAAATGTGTATTACGGTTATAATTGATCTGGAATGTTCTAGAAAGTTCCAAATTGAGTGCACTTTATTATGATCGATCTAGAATGATTGAGAAAGTTCTAGAAATTTTCCGAGTGATCTGGAAAGTTCCAAAATGAGTGCAATTTATTATAAACGATTTAAAATGTTCGAGAAAGTTCTAAATATTTCTAGAATGATCTATAAAATTCTAAAATGAGTTCAATTTATTATAAGCGATTTAAAATGTTCTAGAAAGTTCTTTTTTTATACCATTAAACATGCGATGTATTTTAACCCGAGCAACGCCGGGTTTTGCTGCTAGTTTATTATATTTATATAAATGTATAAAAATAATATTTTCAGAATAATTCGGCGACAACCAGTATTGACACACCAGAACCGTGTAGTCCATACAGCACAGTTCAGTCTCCACCTGGCAGAAATACATTTAGGAGGGAAACTAACTTCGTTTCGACGCCTATACGCTCCTCAAATAAAGAGATCAAAATAGAGAGGAGTGAGAGAGACAGCACTATGTTCAAGTCTCAACCAAGCATTGCTGCAGCTGGTCAATCTATCTCATCAAAAAGAAAATCGATTTTTGATTCATCCAATAAGGAACCATCAATCAGTGCAGGTAAGTTACTACTGTTGACTGATAATTTGTGATAAAAATCTGTGGTTTAATTGTTAGTACATAAATGTTCAAACATGGTATTATATTATTATTATAAAAAAATATATATATCCCGGAACATTCCTCACACACGGTTATCTGATCCCAAACTAAGCAGAGCTTGTACTAAGGAAACCAGATAACTGATATACTATATACAGGTGTTTTTTTTACTAGCCAGTATGTGCAAATTCTGAACTATACAGGTCTTAGAGAAAAACGCTGAAAGGAATTCCGAGCTGAATTTTGAAGAAAAAAAATTGCCATTAAAAAAAAGAAAAAAAAAAGTGTATTTTCGTAAACATGAAATAAAAAATTCCACCTGTGTACTACTTTTTGTTTGTATATACATGCTTAATATACATAATTACACCCAGACTCAGGACATACAGATCACATATGGATTTAATCTTTCAGAAAAATCTTCTACCAATGCAGTAAAGCCACCATATTTCAAACCAACATTACTTGGTTCCCCTTTCTATCCGGGTAGAACCATATATGGCGGCGCAGCAATCTCATACATGAATGAGCCTAATATCAAACAAAGGACAGGCACACACGTGAAAGAGGTGAAAGGTAGTGAAAATTCCACTATGAGTAACTCAACTAGGCGTATCATGGATCTACTGGAAGAATATTCCTCACCATTGGCTGAAGCTAAAAGGATACAACAATATATAGAAAGTTCAAGCAACACCAGTATATTACCATATACTTCAAAAGCAGCGTGTAAGTATTATTTTTTCTGAAAATAATTTTGTATTTGGTAAGTTTATGTGATCTCCTTTTGAATTTATATTTTTCATATTTTAGCATATAAAACTCGGGAACTACTTGTGCCAAGTGTGGCATCTATATTCCGATTGAGACAGAAATCTCGACTCATGGACACCACTAACGCCGCTCGTCAGATCATCGCGTCGCACAGTAGCGCCTATAATCCAACTACAGCAAAGGAACAAAGGTATTTATTTGTTTGGCTATTACTTCCCAAATTGCATCAAATTAGTTCAAACAATCTAATTTTGAAAATTTACTTACAGTGTTGAAAAGTCAGAATCTGAGTACGAGAGCTTACGAGCAGTTAGCAAAATGAAAACACACTTGACAAGAACTAATCGAGGAAAAGATTTGGAAGAGCCCAGCATCCCACTTAACTTGCCCAACGCCGTTTTGAATATTGATCAGAACCATTTGCCCAAATTCTCGTTTGACTTGGTTGCATCAACTTCAACTCCTATGCACACTTCCAAGAACACCTCCAAACCGAATTTTTCTCAAACAACTGGCACCATTACAAAATCAAATGATACATTGAAAGCTAACACAGCATCCAGAGACGAATCGTTCAGGTTCACTAGTCCTGTCAGGATATCAAGTGATTTAGCGACAAACTGTACTACACCACCCCGTTTCACATTTGGCAGTCCAGAGCGATCTATAGATAAACCTAAAAGTGACGGTAAAATTGATTCTAATTCCAAAGTAGAAGATAAACTCAAATCTGATAAAGGAACTAGTATCTCTAAAGATTGGCAATGCAATGATTGCTGGGTAAATAATAAGGCTGGTTCTGATAAGTGCATATGCTGTGGAGGAAAGAAGCCAGTGATGCTTAATATGTCTGATAAATGCTCAGTTTGTAAGCTCACTCACAGCCAACCAACTATCGACAAGTGCATTGGCTGTGAAGGAAGTCAAACACATGAGGTAAACAAACCATCTACAGCAAAGAGTACAGATGTGTCAACATGGAAATGCGAAGATTGTTGGGTTGGCAATACTATAAGTGACGCAAAATGCGTTTGTTGTGGCGCTAAAAACCCTAATAAGTCAGCACAGGCAGATGCACCAAAACTAGCCACAGAAGCTACTGACAAGGACTGGAAATGTCAAGATTGCTGGGTCAGTAATCTTATGAGTAATAAGAAATGTATTTGTTGTGGAGCTAAAAACCTGAAGTCACAAGCAGATGCACCACAACCAGCCACAAAGGCAACTGGAAAAGATTGGAAGTGTGAAGATTGTTGGGTCAGTAATCTTATAAGTGATGCAAAATGTGTATGTTGTGGAGCTAAAAAGTCCTGTGCAAAAGTACCAAAACCAGCCACAAAGGCTGATGAAAAGGAATGGAAATGTAAAGATTGTGGGGTCTACAACCACAGTTGTTTGGCGGAATGTATGGATTGCGGTGGGGCTAGGCACAAATCGAAGGAAACCTCAAGTACTGTGGTTTCAAATAACAATATCTTCCAATCAAATACCTCATTTAAACCAGTAGATAAATCATTAAACAATATTGTTAAAAAACAGAAAGATATGTGGGAATGTTCTAGTTGCTTGGTTAAAAATGAAAGCAACAAATCCAAATGCATTTGCTGCGAAACAGACAGGGATGGTGTAAAACAGAATCCTGAAAGTAAATACAATTTCAACTTTGGTGTAAATACAAACCATACTTTTAAATTTGGAATTGATAGTAAAGCTAAGCAAGAGACTAGCTTGACTAAGCAAATTGACTCTAAAACAGATCAAGAAAGCCAGCCAAAGATTGAAGAATCAGAAACAAATAACAATGTTTTAGAAAAAACACCCTCATTCACATTTACATCACCTGTTAAAAAGAATACTGATCAGGTTGATGCTATTAAAGGGACTACAGTCAGTTCCCCACCAAAGATGAACTTTACATTCGGTATGCCTAAACAGCTTCCTAATGACAAATTAGATTCAACGAAAAATGCAATCATCGAAAATGAGAAACCACAAGAAGTGCCAAAGATAGATTTTGCAACACTGACAAAAGATAATCTAAAACCCTTGGGAAATATGTTTAATTCTCCATTGGTCTCGAAAGGGTCTACGGCAACATCCCCATTGCTGAGTGCAAGTATCAAAAATGAAAATAAAGAAACTGCGAGTAAGACATTGTTGCAACCATCAGTTACAGCAACTACAGCGACCCCAGTACAAAGTACATTCTCGTTTACTGCCAGTGGTAACAAAGTGAGCCAAAATTTGTTTGTGGCGCCGACTCCGACCACCGCGGTACCAAGTGTGTCGTTCATGTTGTCACAACAGAGTTCTCCGGTGAAGTCAACAGTAGCATCTTCAACACCAGTTAAATCATTATTTGAAAAGCCCGAGACCGCAACAACTTCCGCTTTACCTGTATTCCAAACACACACATCTAGTGTCTCTTTATTCCAAAAGAGTGATGCAAGTTCTACAGCGGTACCAGCCCCGGCTGCTAAGGCACCTATTTTTAGTTTTGGGAATAATCTTTCTAATCCTGCACCATCACCTGTAACCACTGAGAAGCCGAAGTTTAACTTCACATTCGGGAGCACCAATAAACCGGAAGCGTCATCAATGTTCAAACCTGCTACTTTTGGAACTGATAGTGCTGGGACGCCAAACAAGTTTACACTCACTTCTGGCGATGGAATCGGTGCCAGTAATGCAGTATCTGGTAATACGTTAAGTGGCAGCGTCGGACTGTCGACTGGAAATGCGTTGATCAGCAGTGGACCCTTGGGCAGTGGTAAAGCCTTGTCAAAAAACAGCTCTTTGAGAGGAAGCAATGAACCACCAACTGATACTTTAGCCGGCGGGAGCGGCTTGCCGTCTGGAAGCGCGATGTCTAATTCTGCACCTGGATTAATATTCGGCGGATCAATTCAAAAAGAGAATTTGTGGTCATCTAATAACAATACATCTACTAATTTATTCGCAACGAATTCGAAGACGGCGACACATAGCTTACAAAAACCTTCAGCGTTTACGTTCGGCTCGTCGGCGCCTTTCAACGCTAATAATACTGCTACGCCAGCATTTGGTAGCAACACACATTCGGCAACTGCTACGCCTGCCTTCGGAAGCAACACACAGTCAGCTACTGTTGCGTCTGCCTTCGGTAGCAACACGCAGTTAGCTACTGCTACACCTGCCTTTGGTAGCAATAACCAATCGGCTACGGTTGCACCTGCCTTCGGTAGCAACGCACAGTCAGCTACTGTTGCGCCTGCCTTCGGTAGCAACACACAGTCCGCTACTGCTACGTCTGCCTTCGGTAGCAACACACAGTCAGCTACTGCTCCGCCTGCCTTCGGTAGCACACAGTCAGCAACTGCTGCGCCTGCATTCGGTAGCAACACACAGGCAGCGCAGGCTGTGTTCGGAATGTCGAATACGAATAACAATTCAGTGTCGTTGTTCTCGAGTGCAGTGAGAAATCAGACGGGTACTTCCAATATGTTCGGCGCTGCGCAGCCGTCGAGTAACGACGTGCCGAGCATGGGCATGTTTGGAACACCAAATGTGGGTACTGCACCTACCTTCGGCACGCCCAACCAGTCTTTTGATGCACCGTCACACACACCTGCGCAGGCGCCAGCATTTAGTTTCGGCTCTCCACAGGCTGGCGTATTTGGATTTGGACAGGTGAGATTCTGTAATGTATTGTAAATTACGGTTGCTTTTCATCTAAAATATAAACATGTATATTATTTACTAAAGGTAAGCTTCATTGGAGCTACGATTATTTTTATTATAAATGCTTTCTATTGATTCATTTTTTTTCATTTATTTATTTCCTCTGCTCGATTGTATTTTGCCTGCATCCTCAAGTCATCTTCCCATCTTTTAACATGACTGCATTTATTTCTTTTTCTTCCATCAGTCACCAATCCGTCACTTGTTTCTATTCCTATATTTTCTAGCATTAAATGATCCGTCGATCGCCAATTAAATTTGTCAATAACTTTTGCTATATCCATATATATAACATATTTACTTGGGTTCTTCTCATTATTTTAAGTGTAACTTTGTATTTCCATGAAAGTTGTAACAGTGGATTGCCATTGTAACGAAGTCATCTTTTTGAATGTGCTTTTTGTGATTATAACCAGTACTAAGCATGTGGTAAGCAATTTACATTTAGCGGTCATATAATACAGCGTTGATAATAGGGAATGCAAAACCGTCCAAAATTAAAACCCGGTTTTTTTTTCGGGTTACGTTTAAATAAAAACCGGTTTTCGGTGAAACCGGTTTGAAAATGAGTTTTTTTTAATTCTTTGTATATCTTATATATATATCTTTGAACAGCTTATGAAATTCAGGCCGCCTACATCTTTCATCTTTTCAATTACCTATTAAATAACGAAACATATCTATTAAAAAATATCTCAACGTCTGTAAATTCAAATGTATCATGTATGTATTCAAATGCAGTCAGGGTGATCAAAAATATATAGAATTGCGTAGGTATACCTGCTAACTTGTCGCGACGGCAAATTTATAGGTATTTATAGGTATATACCAGGCATGAAAGCTATGTCATGTCTATGACGTACTTTTCTTAAATTCTGAGAACAGATTTTTATATATGTTACTCAGGGAACTAAATCGATACTTTTTGCAAGCAGCCAGATCAATCGTAGCACTCAGAAAATAAGGAAGTTCTGGTGGCACTGGGATCTCCTACTATAATATTTATAATCTTTAGGCTCTATTCACATGTACCACAACTACACTAAAACCGCAACCACGTCACAACAACACCACGTGGGCGTGCGCTAATTTGTATGAAAATTTATAGTTGAAGTCTCGTCAATTTTTACTTCGTTAGAATACCCAGTTTCTAACAGAAGTTATAAAAAAAAATTACGGGCCTGTATTTTGCTGCAGACATAACGAGCTATTGAAAATTCTCAACCTGATTCGTTACTTGGTGGCTTATCGTGATGAAGGCTTTGTAAGCGCCACGTTCACTGCCATTCTCGTGTAATGGTATTTAGTTTCTAAATTTCGCGTAGTTTCGTGTAGTACAACCCTTTGTTTTCAACGCATTCAAAAGTTCATCTATGAAACTTTTGAAAGTAGTAGTTGAAGAAGCAGTGTTCAAACTCTTGATGTGCTGCCAAAGGGATGCTGTCATCATTATCGATCATCATGTCATCATTAGTGACGATTTTTATTATGACAGATTTTATAATATCTGCGGTTGGTTTTTTAATTATATAGAATCACTGTCATCGAATTTTTTTTTAACGTTGTCTAAATATTTCAAAACAGCTTATATTTAAAAGTATCTCTCGACAATTATCTTTTGTAAAGCTGTTTGCAGTTCAAAACTCCTAATGCCGTGAATGCTTGACTGAATGCTCTTCTGGACATGCATTTCAACACAATTTCGGCTGTGAGAAGAGGTGCTATTTCAAGTGCTTCTTTAGTTTTAGGGAAAATAATTAAAAAGCTCGAAGAACCGGTTACCTAAAAAAAACCCTGGTTTATTAATAATTTCAAATATGCCGAAAACCGGTTTTTCGGTTTTCGGGTAAACCGGTTTGCATTCCCTAATAAACTCTTGGTTTTTCATTACTTCTGCTTCTGACCAATACCGTAAGTATAATAAATAATACTAACCTATAGTAGTTCTACATCTTTTCAAGTTAAATAAAGCCCATAAAAAGTTAATATTTTTTAAATGTATACTATAATGAAATAAAAGTACAAGTCATGTGTTATGGGCCAATGGATTTTTTCAGTATTCTGCTTCTACGTCGCAATATGAAAAAAATATGTATGCCAATCTTGGTCACAAGTGGCTAGAAGTTATCTAAAATATTATTTTATATGTTGGAAAGTGGACACACTTTAAATATTAACATTATATGGGTGTTTTATTGGTTGTAGCATCAGCAACAAGCTCAACAACAACAGCCGCAGCAGCAACAACAGCAGCAACAGCAACAGCAGCCGGGGCCTCAAGCTGGCGTGTACAGTTTCGGTGGCGGTGCGCCCGTTGGTTCGCCCCATGTTCAGTTCAACATGGGCAGTGCACCCAACACTACTATGCGACGCGTCAGAAAAGCGGTCCGCAGGAATCCACCGCGATGAATTTAACACTTCACTATGTCGTCAAAGTATCCTTTGCATCAATGGAAATCCAGATACCGTGTAAGTGTCCTATTAATAGTTAGTTAAAAATCTATGTAAACCTGTAAGGATGTGATGACTTAATTTTCACATGTGCATCCTTTAGGGTGGGATTAATTTATAAGTTTAGCAAATAATTTGGTAGGTGTAAATTTCATTAATGATTATGTTAGACATTACAGATTTAAATTTCATTGATTTTGTGATTTTTAGTTTAATAATTTGACATATTAGGATTTGTAATTGTTTTTGGGTAAGTTAGCATGTAATCCTTTATACTGTGAATTATTGTTTTATTTAAAAATGTTACGAGTAATACCAGCCCTATTTGGAATTTGGATTATGTGATAGATTACTAATTCGGCGGGTGCAAAGTTATAACAGACAGCTAAAAAGCGTTCGCTTTTCAGTACATAACTTAGAAAGTGAAACGTTAGGCTTTTTTATGATTGATTTAATGTCTTGTTTATACTCGTTTATTTCATCATTATACGATGTGACCTTGCCTTTTGATTATTTTAACTAATATTGCAGTTGTCCAGGTTATGTTGTACATATTCAAATAATTCAACTGTGAAATGAGTTGACTGCAAACTGAATTGAACTAATAATAATAATTAATATTATAAACAAACAAAAAACAACAAACTAGTAATTAATATTCATTTGTTGTAATTTGTAATATAATTAATTACAGGTGTAATCAGGTGATGCAATGTTAAATAGTGAATACACACGGCGTACTTAAATGGCGTTGACCTAGAAATAGGGTGGAGTTGGCAACTTTTGGGATGGCTAAATATTACCGAAATATGTTCTACTGCTCATTCTTCACTTCACCTCACCTTTTCGAAACATTTTTAATGACCGAATATACAATGTTTTGATTAAATAATTTACTTTTATTTTATTGTATTCGATATATGTCTGGCGGCAATCACGCGTATAATACATATTAGTAATTCCAGAAATATTATTGTACACACGGCTACAAATCAAGCTATACATTTCCAGTATAAGCTGATCTCTCATTGTATAGGATTTCCGTACAATGAGAGGTCAGCTTATATTGGAAATATATAGCTTGATCTGTAGCCGTGCGTACCATACAGTAAAAATCGAAATTAATCATTGAATAATTTTATTGTGCTTTGCACCCGTCAGTGCATGATATGAATTTATTATTTAAAATTAGGTATGATTGTATGAAAATAGTACATGCTGCTTCTAAGCCGCTAGTTATATTGGTTTGTGAAAAAAAGAGCATAATATGGGTCATTATTATTTTCAGAACAATTATCAAGACTATTTTTTATATTAAATATAGGGCCAATATGTTCTTTGTTTCTAAAACCATTTTCAATTTACGGTGTATAGAAATTAGGAACCTCTTAAATAACTCTTATACCTTTAGATACATTGATATACCTGTAGTGATTCACGATGATACTTTACACTGAATTAATTAAGACCTCAGGTATATTTAGTACGGTTTGAACTGATAAATAACAATTAGAAAAATGAATTATAACTACAAAATGATATAAAACAGAATACACTGTATATGTTGTATATTTAATATAACTAGAAAATTTATGCCGTTTATTTAAATTATAGTGATGTGCCCGATCTTGTTCTGTATAAGATATATTTACATGCCACAGAGATGAGAGAATAAGAGTATTTTTATTTTGTATGAAGCATTGAAATTGTATTAAGATGCATGCCGCCATGGTAATTTATGAGATGAGCTCGACCTTAGCGTATCCAAGTATTTTTTACAGGTACCAAATTATAAATTGGATAAACAAAAAAGCGTATATATTCTGAAATTTCGTTTATTTTCTGACTTAAACTGACTTTTGTTTTTGGGAAATGTACAAAAATAGTTTAAAATAAACAAAAAGTATAAATTCCACAATATGCCTAATGAACTACTACGGTCGCTAATCAAATCAAATCAAACATATTTATTTGTGACTTAAATCACTGAAATATTTAGCCATATTGATCTACGAAAGTAAAAAAAAACTCAAAAAAATAATAATTTCCCGCCTAGCTACTAACGTTTAACCTTAAGGTCTAAACTTCGGAAGTTCTTTCTTAGTAGGTACACAAGCTATATACATACTGTATCTACCAACTTTCGAGACAATAAGATGCTGAAATATTGTTCCCATACAAACTTACGAAAGTTCGTTATACTCGTTACATTCCTCATAATCCTCAAATAAAACTTATCCAAGAGACATTGAGTTGTTCTTGCTACTTACTGGATTTGGCACATCACTAAATTAGTTTTCTGTTGCGGTTGTTAGTATTAGAAAGTTGTTTGTCTTTATAATTTATGCCATTTTTCCTTGATACTATCCAGCTGATTAAAAATCGTTAATGTATTTTCCAAAATAATTCCACATTTATAAAATTATATTGATCAATTCACAGGAAAATTAAGTGTAGGGGTCAGCCTCCAAATCGCATCTCGAACTTTATATCAATGGAATAAGGAAAAATTCGATATGAGACAAAAAAGAGTAACGTGAATTTCAGAGAAGTCTCGCCGTCTCGATGACTCGGAGGGAATCTGCGTAAAACAATATGAATGTTAAGTAATCGTATACTATTAAACGTGCAATATTTGTATTTGCTATATGTTGGTTTTTGGGGACGAAAGATCGATCTAGCTTGTTCTGGGAAAACGTGTTTTTCCGAGTCTTCAGCAAAGCTTGCCACCCAGATACTAGTGATAAAGTACGAAAAGGAATATAAAACTTTTACTTTAAAGATTCAATTGGCTTCCCCTCCTTGGTAATTAATGTGAATTGATCTTTAGATACATTATCAAAATAACTATTAAATCGTCAGATAATGAAATATTCTAATTTAAATAGTTATTTCCTTTAAATTATCAAATATTCTACAATCTGTTATAAATTGAACTTATTGTTATATAAACCTTTTGATCTGTATAGCATGTTCAAGAAGTAGTTGTTTTGCCATCATTTGTTTATCATTCCGAATTGTTACACAAAAAAAAATAGAAAGCTGGTCTTTCGAATTATGGTATAAAACATGAATGTATTTTTTTAAAATAATATTTTAGTTTTATTATAATTTCAATATTCAGTTTTTTCAAATCTTAACTTAAATGACGCTATCATATAATAATATAACAATATACGCCTACAGGTTGGCGCTCACTGACTGGTTGGCAAGCCTTAGGATTTTTAGGCTGAAATTATTTTAAATTTTATTTCGATACCCTTAAGCACTCGTGTTTAGTTGATGCCTCAATATATATAAAAGATACAAGAATTAATTTCGAAGAACACGAGTGCTATTTACGATTTAAGATAATTTTAGCTTAAGAGGACATTCACGAGAACGCCTGCCGCGCGTTTTGTATTTAAATTATTATTGACGCTATCTGACTGAGATAGCGTCGCGAGAAGAGCGCGGGCGCCTAGGTGGGACGGCTATAGTTTTTTTATTCATTCTTAAACTTAAAATAAAAATTAAGTATAAATCAGAGAATTTTATATTTATCCTTAAATAACCAGCAGCAGATGGGGGTCCTTTTTATAAAAAAATGAAAGTTTTGAAGCCCTTGTAATTTTGAATTTTAGCTAAACGGGAATCTGGCTTTCCACAGCTATTAGTTACTGGAAGATGTTACAAAATTGAATTGATTTTAATTCGTTCGAGCAATATCGCGAGTAAAATAATCTGTTACTGTTATGATATGGATGTCCTCAGTCGGTGACATATTTTGTGAGGTATTCAATACACATTATTAATAAAATTATAATTTTAAATACAGATAACTACAGAAAACTTTTCGAGGCTAATAATTTTTTTAAAACGTGTTACTGATTTTAAAATTGACTAGTGTAAGTGAATTCGTACTGCACGGACACTACAGTTTCCGATTTCTAGTAATATATATTGGCCTAAACGATATTCTGAACCTCGTTTAAACCAATATTTATATATTTTTATCCTAGATTATTTTTCCGATATTCTTTCAAGTTTGTTGGCTTTATAGTTTCCGAGATATTGCCAGTCTACTCGTGACCACGATCAATGCAACTTGGTCGAAACGTCGAGGTTAGTTAAAATCATATTTTGATAATCTGTGAACGAATAGATCCGATACATTATAATAACAGAAACTTTTTGTAAAAACATAACAACACTTGAGAGAGATGATTTCTATCTATTCATACGGACTGACCTATAGTTGATCGATACTAAAGATGGGGTCGAGGAATGGAGTATCTAAATCGATATGTTTAAAATATATTTTTTATCGCTGATAAGAGCTATATTCGTAATCAAGCTCGACTTTCTGTAACTCATAGATACTTTCTCAAAAAAGTAATATTTTTAGGCACGTTTTCTTACATTCAATTTTTAATAAATCATTGTCTGGTCTGGAATTTTTAAGCTTGTAGCCTTAGTGCATTGGTTCGCGTATTCCATACTTTAATAAAATAATAAGGAGTTTCACTAAAACAAGATATCTACGATACGATAGATACGTTCCTAATATATCGACGAATAGGAACGTCTGTCGGTTCAGATCTTATAGACGTTTCAGTAGGTTGGGGTTTGGGGTTTGTTTTCTCGTTATTCAAGACTCGATCGTACGCTGCACAATATGTACTTTTATTATATTCTAACATTATGACGGATCTCACTCGGCGTCAAAGAAGTCACGATTTATTTTATATTATTTCGTCCGCATGTCTAATACAGTTAAAAAAGTTATCACAATGTGAAACTTGTTTTGTAAACTTTGTTTGCTCAGTCGTAGCTGTTGAATCAGTATTCAAACTCATCCAAGTGCCGAAGTTATTAGTTAAGTGAATACTATGGCTTATCCCGCCTTTTTTGTTAGGTTTTATTTAGATACAAGTTGTTTTGATCGTTAAGAAGATGACGTAAGGTAAACTATTTGTAAAAAAATCGGGACTAACGCCCACTTGCGTCAACCTGTATTAAAATTTTCATTTTGAAACAGGTACTTCGGGATAAATGTTAAAACAAACAGGTGACTCAAGTTGGCCTTATATAGGTATAATAATACGCAACATGCATAGTTATTAATTATTATTAATTTTAAGTTTAGATATTATCTCTTCATTGTAAAGCAGATCGTAGCAAAAAAAACATTGAGGCATGATTTCGAAGATAAATTGTTTTTTTTTCTGTAGTAGCGTATCCCTACAGGCAGAACAATCGCTTTAATCATGAGAAGTGTGACATTAATTGAGTTTTAATTGTAACATTTCTTTACGAAAATTATTTATATTTTTTTTATGTTGTAATCATCATATTTGTTTGTAATTTTTTAAAAATTATGCACCTAAAATAGTTTCAAATTAATAATTGCAAAAGCCTGGGTTTGTTAAAGGAAGGGTTCTGCCAAGCAAGTTTCTAAGTTCATCTATCAGTCAGCCAGTGTATTCTTATAAATTTGATAAAGAATAGCCTATGTAAAGATAACTAAAGTACCTATGCGCTTATCTTCCACATAATGTCAGAGTTACAGTAGTTCAATCCGTATGTATAGAGCTATGTTATTGCTACAATATCGCTTCTAGTGTCTGGTAATGTATATAGTTAAATTTATTTTTATCTGCCGTGAGGTGTATTCGTCGCATTTGGAGCTTATTAATTACTTATTTTTTGAAAGTCAGAAATTATATCTAGTGGTATCCAAATGTGTTACGACACGTAACATAGTCATTATGTACTTGTAAAAATACTGTACCTAATTATATTATCAATAAAATTTTAACAATAAATGAATATTAAGATTGGGGAGCAAAACTAAGTGATACAATGTATGTATACTTACTTACTCTAGGTACTTAGTATCCTTGATATTATTTAAAATGAGTAAATGTAACAGTGCCGGTAGTTTAATCCATACAATGCTTTTCTTTAGCTTTGTTCCTCAATTAAAACGGCCATGAAAATTCCAAATCTTTTATTTCTTGTTCCTGAAACAAAGAGTTTGGGAGAGCTATATAATTTCCCGCTCATGTGCGCTCAACAGATGGCGCTATTAAGATCTGAGGTGAGGGTATTGCTGTCTGTAAGTGAACAGCATTATAACGAAATATTGTCATCATCAAAATGTTGATTAAAACGAAAATATTGGCATTGGCTTAATAATTATGTACTTAGTGAAAAAATAAACAAATAGTATTTAATGCTTCAACGGTGTGCTGTCAGCCAAAGTATCAGCATCCGTAGTGTGCACTTTTCCTGGTATGGCCAGAAAAGGCTCACAGAATTCTGACAACATCACAGAATTGAATTCAGAGTAGGTATGTACATAAAAATTTGCTAGTTGTGACAGCGTTAATGGCAATAACTAACCAAATTGCATGAACTGCATTTCCTTATTCGCGACTTGGCCCCCTGTACTGCGACCCTGTTTTGTTCCAAAATCTTCAAAGGTTGGCAGAAATTATCAACTTTATTCCAAAGTGGAGGTCGTCGTAAATATTTTTTAAAAGTTTGTTGTCGTTTATAATATTCGCCATAATGCAGGCAAAGGTTGAGCCATACAGCCTCGTCTTTGAGTTTTCTTGAGTTATATCAAAATCAAAAAGTCATTTATTCAGTTTAGGCCCTAGTAAGGCACTTATGAACGTTACATTGGTACATACAGTTGAATTTACCACCGGTTCGGAATACACTTAAACTGAGAAGACATTAGATATTATTAAAGTCGCAAAATAAATCACTTTCATACAGCACTTGTGCGGATGTATGCATATAGTCCGCAATGCCCGTCCATAAAAGTCACGGGTCAATGGTGGTCATTGTTCAAAAACATTTCACGGACTTTTTGAGACAACTGGAAAAGTCACCGACAAGATCCCGACAAAAAGTCCCTTTTAAAGTTTGGACTTTTTTTATACCTAAGTACTAAGGTAGCAAACAAGCATACGGTCCGCCTGATGGTAAGTGGTTACCTTAGCCTATGGACGCTGGCAACACCAGGGACATCATCATCAGCCTATATTGTCCCACTGCTGAGCACAGGCCTCCTTTCACAAATGAAGGTGAAAGGGAATGGGCAATACTCCACCACGCGTGCCCACTGCGGATCGGTGGAGGTAGGCCTAGTGGTCAACCTACTGTTGGAATTTTTCAAGCCGCCTAGGAGGCATCCAACTAGCTTAACGACTATCACAGTTAAGTGATAACCGGGACCAACGGCTTTACGTGCCTTCCGAAGCACGGAAACTCTCGATTTGAAATACCACTAGGCGGTCACCCATCCAGGTACCGACCACGACAGGCGTAGCTTAACTTTGCCGATCGATTAAGAACGGCTAATCATGCTACACCACGAGCGCTTCCACCAGGGACATCATGTAGAGATAAATACACTGGTAAGAGTTTAAATATTTATCTTGAACGCGTTCTTATTCTTTCTTAAATTCTATTATTTTGATGTTTTTTTTTATTGTTTATAGGCCGCAATCTCACCATGGTAAGTGATGATGCGACCGAAGGTGGTAAGCACACAAAGCCTAGAAGGAACTGGCTCTCAAGTGCAGCTATCGGAACACACTGAAAGGTGTTTGGCGACAGATTGTGTGTTCGTGTTATGAAAAAAAGAATAATTTCAGTGCACTGAATAGGGTATTCAATTAATTAAAAAGCCAGCAGGTTTGAAAGCATCTTCTTTATTATAAAAAACGACAGTACATAATCCATTTTTGTGCATTTCATTTTCCTTGTATTTTTTTAAACAAAGATCACCAATTTATGACGGTGCAAGGAACGAATGCTAAAAGCACCCAAAAATAACAATCAGTTCGTAGGTTGTAAATTAAATCTTTTTTCATGTATAAATATCGTAAGTACCTAGGGTACCTAATATCAGTTATTTTTAATCCCACTAGCTGCCCGGCGCAAGTTAGTTCGGGTGGTGCTACCCTACCCTACCCTATCTAAACCATCCAGGGAGTTAATTCTACTGTGCGTGTATATGTCACTGATAATATAACCTAGATACCGACTGCAGCGCCATCTGCCGGGCTGATTTGTGAATCTCAACCATCCAGGGCGCCACCCAAACGCATACAAAAAAATTCATTCAAATCGGTCCAGTCGGTAAGGAGGAATTCAGTGACATACACACGTGCAGTAGAATTTCATATATAGTAGGGGCGCCCAGGGTGCTAAATTTGCAGTTACTAAAGCGTCATGGGGACCTATTGGATTGTGAAGATTAGGTTCTAAAACTAAAAAAGTCTATGTCAAGTTTTCCATTTTAGTGGGGGGAGAGCGTGTAGGCATTCTCAAAAATGTAAAAAAAAAACAGTCACATGGAAATACTCGTGCGCGTCAGACATTCATAGTGTATACGCGCTTTGTCTTTCTGATAACCGACAGATATTAATCTGACGATTAGCTAGTGGTACATAAAAAGGGGTATAAAAAATTAAAAAAAAAGTTATTCGAGCGTGTCAGATATTCAAGTGAATGTTAAGTGAACTCAAAAAAGTGTCCTATTTAAATGACTGACGATTTCGACGTGACCAAAAGTCATGACAGATCTTTGAAAATGTAAAAAAAAATGATACCTTGAGTTACTTGCGTCAGTTTTTGGTGCAGAGAGTTCAACTTGATGTCTAAGTTGTCCTAAATGATAATCTGACAATTATATGGAAATTAGGGTTTCGTTTTTCCCGACCTTTTTCCGTTACCGGGAATGAAAAAAATGATTTCATGATTTTCAATGATTTGAAAATTGTTTTGTTATTTTTTACCTATCAAAAGTCTATTAAAACACGTAATTTAATTTAATTAGCTATTTACTTGCCTCAAAGAAGTTAAAAAAAATCACATGTATTTTACATGTGATTCTACGATACGATAAATGTGATATTTTACCTTGCTTGATGTGTTGCCGTGTGTACTTAACATACGACGCGCTCGAGTTTTTCTGATGATCTTTTTTTTCTTACTAATCTGACGGGCTGTCCTGAACGTTCATATGGTAGGCGTACATTACAGGGTGCAAGGTTTCTCCCATATGATATTCTGACGCGCGCGAGTAACTACCAAAATCCCCGCTTGGGCTCCCCTACTAATATAAAGAAAGCGTGAAGGAGGCTCCTGATACTACATTTTTGTTTGTAATATACATATATAGGTACATAATTAACAAACGCATGTCCTGGGTGAAAATCGAACCCACGACCTGCGGCGCGAAAGGTGGAATCTTAATAAACCACGGCAACTGGTCCGTCAAGTCAAGTGACTTAAGTCTTGCAGAGTCAGTATTGATCACAAACACATGGCTAGTCGAACGAACCGACTTCGGACATGACTAAATCCGGTGGCTTCTATTTAGACTCCCACTCGGAATGAGGCTGTGAAGAGAGCGTCTAACAGCATCATCAGCCTATAATGTCCCACTGCTTAGCCCAGGTCAACACAAATTTCACAAATGAGGGTGAAAGGGTACGGGCAAATACTCCACCACGCACGCCCACTACAGATCGGTGGAGGTAGGCGAAGTCGCCTAGGAGCCTTCCAACTAGCTTAGCGACTCACAATAAAGTGATAATCAGGACCAACTGCTCCAAGTGCCTTCTGAAGCACGGAAAACGCTCGTACCCATCCAGGCAAGGGCGTAGCCAGGATTCTGTTGGGAGGTGGGGGGGTGAGAATTGTCCCTATCGTTCAGAAAAGCAGCCAAGTAGCTCGGAATACCTTATTCTAATTTTCATGATTTTCAGTAATTTAGGCCATGTTTGGAGGCAATTATAGCTCGGTGGTAGTGATAGTTGAATACCGTGGCGAAGGCCGTGGGTTAAATTCTTACCATGAACTTGAGCTTTTGGTGAAGGGAACGCATACTATTGAGTATGAGTTAACTATAAATTGGCATGGGAGAAATTAGTATTAGTAAGGGTTGAGGTCTAGCGGTCGAGCGGAGCAGGCCACGGCAGAACGTTGATGCGAGCATCAGCAAGAGTGTGTGTTAAGAGGACTCAATTCGTCATACTTTTCATACAAAACCTCTGTACTTATATGTATGGCGTTGTTAAACATTTTTCGTTAGATGTTTTGAACAAATTAGTATCTTGTGCACTATATCTAGCCGTGTATCTAGGCGTAATTTAAAAAAAGTGTGAAACAAAGTCAGTCAAAGCCTCCGAAAAACAGCGTTTTTGCCTGAACTTTGGCCATATCCAATGTACCTATAAATTGTAAAAGTAAAGAAAACATTTAGATACCAGGCTTGCAAATGTATTGGAGATTCTAAATAACTAACTTTTTTTTCACAAACTTGTAAGTTTTTTTCACAAGAAGTATACTCTTGGAACAAGTTTTATGAATGCGAAATCATGAATGACGACCTAGCGAAGCCGCCACGAGTGATCAGCGGAATTTACCGAGTGATAACCGACGGCTCTGATGCTGTCTCTCGTTTTTCGCAGTCAAACATTACGTTGGATGAAACAACAAGCTTTTAGACTATGCTTGCGTTGAAGTTGCGCCGGCCACAGAGGGCCGCCTTAAGGGGATTTACCTTGCCATGCAAGTGAGGCCTTTAAATAGTATACGTTAAAGTAAATTTTACAATGACTAGATAAAATAGTTGACGCCTCATCCTGCTGACCACACGTTTCCAGCGAGCGGTCCGTTCCCTTGCTGCGTGAAGCCAGCAAGCGGTATGTTGTCAAAGCCGCGCCACCAATTTCACCGGCGCCGCGCCGCCCGTGAGCTGCTACTTCGCAGGCGGCGCGCTGATAGCTAGTCGTTGGATTGAGTTGAGGCGGTGCGCCGGCGGCGTCGCAAACGGATGATCACGTCTGAAACAATCCCCTCAGCATAAATCTGAGCATTGAGGTTGTCCCTGTTCTAAATGAGATCGTTTCTTCCACCGATCCAAATACTGTAGTACCCCGAGTGTAAAGAATTGAAGTTATTAAACGCTTACTAATGCGTTTGCCTTAACTATAAATTTTTATGGGACAAATTAGTACCATGAGTATTCCGCTAGAGGCGCTGTGCCAATTCCTATACAGATAATGTCGTAAACGCAAACGCGTTAGTAAGCGTTTAATTCTTTATGCCCCGTCCACAGGTTTGGCAAACCTCGACAAGCGTCCACAAATCCGAGCTGTGTCCGTATTTTATGCACAAATCAAAGGAAGTTGCGGCAAGCGCTTGCGTGCGATGCATCAACACGTCTGTGTGTAGTTAGTATCGCTTGCGCAGTGTACAATGACATGCAGATTAAATGGATCGAAAAGTGAAAATTATACATACGTATGCTCCGGCTGGAGGTAAGGTTTCGCTGTATGCCGGATGGTTACCACCGGAGAAAACGTCTGCCTTGCTAAATATAAGCTTATGATACAGTTAAGCATAGCATTAAAATTTCAGATTTGTTAAAACATGTTTGAAATTGCAAAAAATGCACTTTTAAACGTGTCTGCCGTTATGTTACCACTATCATTACTTACTTTTCAATAGCAACAGTAGTATGTTTTAACATACCTAGGTACCACCTAGGTAGGTACCTACTACTGCATAGTCAAAAGTTTTTATTTCATTTTATACCTACCATGTAGGTAGTAATTTCATACATTGTTAGAATAGCGTAAGTTTTAGGCACTTTTAGTACAAAAATGAGCAAATATACTCACAACACATTATTCTCGATGTGCAATGGTGATTTAATTTCCTCGTCATCCTCTGTCTTTCACAATTATTTCATTGTCAAATTATTGTATTTTCCAAATATAGTAGTTTTATTATAATCGAATTTCAATGTACAGTAGAGTTCGGTTCGAACCTCGGTCGACAGCGGTCGCCTACACGTGGTCGCTCGGTCCCTAGACGGTGCACCCCGGGGAGCACATATTTTTTTTTTTTTTTCTTTTTTCGCGCGTATCGCCCTGAGTGCCGTGTAGTGAGTGTCAAGTTTGGCTAGCATCGAGGCGATTTGGTGAGATCTTTCCTTATAAATCCTCTACTAGATAAAGCTTAGGTTGCATCGCAGCTGAGACTGTGGCATATAAGCACCATCATGGTATCGGCCATAAGTACCTACGAAGGCGCTCTGCCCTGAACGCCGAATAACGGCCTGTCGTCGGGTAGCTGCCAGTGTATCGCAGTATTTACAGTGGCTGATATCGTAAGAGTATCAGTGGGTTACCTTTAGGTCTTGCAGGGGTCTTGGTGTTTATCTCCAAGAAGTTGACCGCTTATGCTGGCGCTCAGACCGTCAGCTTTCCGACGTTAAGGAACTAATTGCTTGGCCTTTAATATACGGGAAACTGATTCGCTCAGTCTACCTGTACCCCCTACAATGTGATGTAGAATATATCTCTAAAATTTAATCAGCAGAAGGATGGACGGTTATAGCTTTCCTAACATGTTTTGTTTGTATGTACTATAGTAATAGAAACGTCCGGCGTCCGTCTGTCATGGACGTTTTTCTCGACATCGCATAACAAAAGATCTACGACGGGATCGATATAGAAGCCAAAGTGTTCGGCCTTGACTGTCACCCTCGGGTTTGGCCTTCGGAAGCAGTGGACGTAAAGACAACACAGCGTCTGTGTAAAATTTGTTGGAGATTTGATTAGTGTCAGCTTAGCCGTTAAAGTGTTATCCCAAGAACGTCATAAAATGCATATACCTACGTAAACCACGACTTCATATTATGATTTTTAAATTGATGCGTTTGTTGACTCTAGCATAGCTATCAAAATCAGAGCATATTCTGCTTAAATCTCTTATCAAGTAACTAGAATAGACGCTTCGGTGAGGAAAACATTTGATTTAAAACTACGATAAAAACTGAACACCAATCCAACCATAACTTTAAGTATCTATTTTCTACACAAATGATCTCTGGCGGATCGCTTAGCCATCTGGTTGTTAACTAATAATTTAACTTTTTGTAACACAAAAAAGCCCACTAACACCATAAAAAAAAAAAACATCCGGACAAGTGCGAGTTGAACTCACATGGAGAGGGATCCGCACAAGCTTGACATTGCGGTTGAAATACGTGTTCTCCCGTTGACTCCAACTGGGTTTGTATGCGCATTGTTGACAGATTTACCCGTCAGTGTTGGGGTCATAGAAACTCATACGTGTACCAGGTTTTAGTTCGATCGGTCCATTGGATTCTTAGCAAATCGGCTGTGAAGGACGGACAGACGCACGGGTGATCCTATAAGGGTTCTTTTTTTCCTTTTGAGGTACGGAGCCCTAAAACACCACTCAAACAAAAGAATAATTATTACTTGACAATCGCGGCGGGAAACGCCAAGAACACGTGCAATATGCGACTGACGCCAAACAAAAACTCTCAAGAAAGTCGTAAACATTCCAAGTAGTTGAAACAAAAAAAAAAAGGTCAATGGGGCTGCTTTAGTATCGGTGCGATTCTTAAAATGTATCCTTCCAATATGTATAATATTGGAGTTACTCTATAATATAACACATACCTACTTGCGTAACCATAGCATGTTAGATCCACTAAAGAGGTTCAATAGCTCATTTTATTTCAGTTTAGCCTATAAGCTCTTTCCTACAGACAAGTACAAACACCTAGCTTGATGACTACCACCGGAATGCAAGATGGAGCATCTGAAGATACTGCCGAGCTGATTGCCATACAAAAGCAGAATATGCAGACAACTCAACATACCGTAATTAGTATAAACTGCCCCGACGGCACTAGCCGGTATTTTGAGCCGAAGCGCAAAGTCTAACGCACATACTCACAGCTCCAAAACATACCAATAAGAATCACAAACGTGGAATTTAGCAAGACACTTTGTAAAAATGTTATTTAATGACTGTATGTTGTCAAAATAAAAATAAATAAAAATAAAAATGAAAGACACGAATAATAAAATAAAAATATACCTGCAAGAAAAGGCATTACTCTTAGATGAAGATTGTAACATCGCGGACTCATGGTTCTTACCAGAATAACCACACTCTAGTGACCCAAAAAGTGCAAAAAACAAACATACTTTGAAAGGTATACATATATACCCAATAAAACCTTCATGTTCGCGTCACGGCATTTATAGAACTATCCGAAAACATCAAAAATGGCAAAAAAATATCTTGGCGATCTCAATGCTCAGGACAAACAATACGAGAGAGAGACCCACGCTACAGCACTGAAATATGGTATATGTACACTATCACGCAACACAAATCCTGACAACGTTAAATAGACGGAACAAGATACGGCACTCGAATGCACAAGCTTCAAGAAGTTCTGGCAAACCGGAAAAAAAATCATCCCAACTGGATCATATAGGTGTTGGCAATTTTCACTAACCCATTCCATTATCATTTAGAATATCTAATACCTAATTACGTAAATTCACTGATCGTAAATAAGAATGGTAGAAAATCAACCCCATTAAACTCAATAAAGAAACAAGAATCCAATAAGACAGTAGAAGAATCCAAGAAGAAAATTCATAATAATTCACTGCAATATCGCAAAACCGGTACATTACCCTGTACAAATGCAAAACAAATCCTGGCAACGTCACGTAGAAGAAGCAAGTAACGGCACCCGAACGCAATGCTTCAAGAAGTTCTGGCAAACCGGAAAAAATCAAAGAAACAAGAATCCAATAAGCAAAAGCAAAGCGAAAATGCATGTGTTATTTAAATAATTTATATATTCACAAAATATACTCGCTTTCAATGCATGAAACTCATGGGAAATGTGATGGTATCCGGAAACGGGTACTAAATCTGTTAGTTAGCTCACCGATGGGAGAGGCGCCCCATAACAACGTATAAAACACCACAAGAACTGTTATTCAAAGAATTAATTCTGACATTAAAGTGTAAAAAACTTGAAAAGGGAGGACACTACTTCAAACTTAAACAAACCACAAATCAAAAAGGAGAAACAAAAGCCCATTAGGATATCTACTTATTGCGGAGATAATGCGGAGTAAATAAAACAGCACTGCAAAAAACTATAGTAAACTATTCAAAGCATCGTCATCGCACTCCCAGAAGAAATAGCAAACCACAAGAATAAGCTGGCATGTCTGAAAACACCATACGCTCTTTCAACTGAATGGCATTAATCAGGAACCAGGAAAATCAGTAGCATTTCACTTGTTAGAATAATGGATGAAAATCGAAGATACTTATCTCCAATATACGCTCTAGCTTCTGACATTGAAGAAGCATCTCGACGCGTGACATCTCAGTACTTAAAGATACAATACACTATAAGGACAAACAGTTCCATGCAAACATAAAACATGGACCCGGAAAAAAAGCATGGACCCGCGGGAAAAAGGAAACTGAGCTCCTTCGCCATGCCTCACTACACTCCTGATGTACGCAGTGTAAAATACACTGGACGAAGAAATACCTAACCCGAACTGGGCGGAGCTTGCGTTATGGAAACCAGATTACTGGTATATTACATATACTACTATTCTGTTTATAGATAGATACGAAATATATATAATTATACCCAGACTCAGGACATACAAACACTTTCATGAACACACACAAATGCATGTCCTAGATGGCAACCGAACCCACGACCTGCGGCTTGATAGGTGGAATCAACCAACCACGTGTTTGTCAAGAGAGACGACCTGCATTTAATCCACGACGAAAGAATCTAACGGCCTTTATAGGAATTTACTAGTAATACAATATTTATGGACGACGACGTCATCACAGTATCAACTAAACACAAAAATAGGCTATATACAAAAATAAATCATATGCAAGATGAAAACAATGGGGCTGAACATTAATTAAACCAGGACAAAATGCTCACCTGCGACCAGATTAACAACACGAAAATTCATACACACAGCTTGATAGACAGCGATAGGAAATCAAAAATACTCCTACTTTCGGAAACACAAAATGGTATGTAACTAAATATTCTGGAAGTTTCTCATCCCATTAACCCATACTTAAGTGCCCAAGCACACATGTGAACGACTATAGTTCCATTGGTTACGGCCTTTCAGCACACCAAAAACTAAACTCAGAAAATAGATATTTACGAGAGAGACCAATCGGCGCCTGATATGGATTATTTTGATTACTATACTAATAACCTCGCTGAATGTTGTGCCTGAGGAAACCAAATTGAATCGAGAATAATAACGAAGAACAAGAAACACACAAGCACATACCGAAGCTACATGGAAGCGACACGAACGGAGCCTCTCAACCACAGAAGCTATACTCACTGAGATCGAGGTCATGAATGGAGGAAGTTAATCAAACGAACAACAAAGAAATAACGAAAATCAACCCAGGAACAAAAAACCAAAATACGAAAGATGAAAATAATAGCCCAGCGCTCAACATACACCAACGCTCATCCCTCTCTATGATACCCATCTTCCCATTCTCCAATATTGGCTATAGGCTGAACAGTCGGTCGATTGTGGTCAGCTGGCTGCGGTTGGCTGGCCGTCCTCTCCCATCCCAGAGCGTGTCACTCCTATATACCACGCACCCCTTGGTTTATCCATGGTTACTCCGATACAACTATTCAGGTACCAGTCATTATAAACTAAGCTAGTTACATGGTGGCTGATGCTTGAATGGTTGTATAGGACATGGGTCGGTCGTTGTACTGGCTGAGGGTAGTGCTAATCATCATCATCATCATCAATCGAATTTCAATGTACAGTAATTTCCAAAATACATATTTTACTAATTAGTTTATGATGATGTGGCACAACATGTATTTAGTATTGTAAATAGCTATTTTTTGTTTTGGTAAATGGTGTCCGTAGTCCATCCGTAGTCCATCCATCCATGGTGCTTTATTTTTTACTTTTTGCTTTTTTTTAATGGTTAGCGTATGGTGACCATAGAATGTAAAATCATGGCGTTTGGTCAGCTGGCTGGCACATGTCTTGGTTGGATTGTCACCATGCCTGTTTTTTGTGTATTTTTAATTTTTATATTGTATGTTTTTATTTATTATTTTCTTGTATGTCACTGTATGTTCGTGATGTCATGAACGTGGGCCTCGACTGAAAACCAGCGCGAGGTTTAGTTATTTGTCAACTGTCCTAAGCATATGCTGAGTCGGGACCCATATAGGTAGGTTGGTAAAGGTTTTTTTGGCGTACGAATAGTAGGCTAGTATTTAAAAGAATAAAATTTATTATTAAAATAAGAGGTACTTATACGCCTTTGGATAGTTACAAAATGAAACTTACTGTGTAAGAAAATGTGATATCTAGATTAGAAGGAATTCATGGGTTGAGGTATGACTGCACCAATTGTTCTGCCCAATTTGCTCAAAAATACGTGTTTATGACCCTGGCCAGGTAAACCGCAAGTCATTTTCTTAACGCTGTATCTCCCAACTCCTGGCCACACAATGACGCGTTGGTATCCGGGCGGTCTATCATAGGAACTATTGAAGCCATGCTTATTTTTCACAAATACTTTGGGCTTGTCTACATTATAGGTGCACGCACAGGGATCGTCAGGTTTACGTACACACATAGATAATTCTGCGATTGCATTTCTGCCGCGATATGGCAAATTTCTGTTTGTTTTATTCATCACACCAAAGTGTGATTTCTTATATGTTTCAAAACATCCTTTGAACGCATTAGGCCACGTTGCTGCAGCACATTTCAGAGACGTGCTAAAGTGATTTTTAATTGTACTACCATCTCGTTTACCAGTAAAAAGATCGTACGGACCTCTCAATGACACGATCTTTTTAGATTTTTGCGCGATACATTCCTTGTCTATGATTGTATATCGGTCTGGAGCCAGGGACCATGTTGGTACCATATCTTTAAACCTGCACGGTTCTTCTCTCTCAAATGTATGTCTTTTTGAATGTGGACCATATGGCTGTTTGAAAGGGACAGATTTATAATAAGTACCAGGACCAGGTACAGAAATCTTCGAAGGTTTTGTTCGAGGTGTTCTCCCGAAACCAACATTGTTGCACGCAGGTTTGTACTTTGATAATTCTGGGACTGAGTGCCATGCCGGGCCCAATACGGAATCGAACCATTTGCGTTCTTTGAGGATTTTGGGATTTCTGTAGCCTAAATTTTTCGCCCAGTCTTCTAGTTCTTTTTTATATTTCCACGTGTTCTTTTCAAGATTTCGGCTTTTATTGACCTCATATATTTTGTGTAACGGCTGCGGGTGGTAAAGGCAAGGGTCGCAACCATCGGGCCTTATTGTATAAAGTCCACTCGGATCAAGACTAGGATGTACAGTAATTTTACCAAACCTCTTTGCAGTTGAATTGAAAGCGGGTTTTATCTTCGATGGCACCATTTTCAAATCTATTATTAGAACGTATGCTTAGTAAAAGCCATGAACAGTTTATATAATTTGTGATATAACAACCAGGGCAACCTTTTCTGAAAACAGAACTTTAATCAATAATAAAAAAACAGTTTAACCACTGCGTAACAAAATAAATTGTAAATATAATATATTATAAATAATCGTAAAAAAATATTTGGGATGACATTTGTTTGATCCTCTTTGGCATTTGTTTGACGGTAAGTATACTTGTAACTGTGATTTGTAATCACTTTTTAAAGAGTTCGTATACCTTAGTGGTATTGGTAGATAACATAGAATTGGTACCTATAGAAGATACATGTCAATGAAATGAAAATGCTGAGGTGGGCGGGAGGTGTTACTAGGCTTGACAGAGTGCGTAATGAATACATTCGAGGCAGCTTCAAAGTAGCACCAATTATAGAGAAAATTACCGAAAACCGCCTCAGATGGTATGGACATGTAAAACGACGCTGTGAAGACCATGTTACTACATGGTCTTTGCCTTTTTGATTGCCTTGAAAATACCGGAACAGAAGAGAGGTAGAGGCCGCCCGCCATCGACCTGGTGGTCTAATATCAAGAGAGACCTCAGTAAAGCCCAATTGTCAGAGCCGACAACCCAAGACAGAATGTCCTGGCGCAAAAGAGTGAGGAGACCCGACCCCAAATAAGGGAACAGGGACGGACAAAGAAGAAGAATAAAAATAAAAATAATATTATTTTGAAAATCATGTAATAAGCTAAAATATAGACGTAATACTCAATGGGAGTGCGAGGGAGTAAAGGGGTGGGGCCATGGTGGCTTTCGCCTAGCTCTAGTCAGGGCACGTGGCTAGTGACCATACTTTGCGGTAATTTTATTTCAAATTGAATAAGGTATTTAATGGAATTAAGTCCATTCTTGGACAATGTATTTTTGTACTACCGCTCTTATGTCGCTTGTCGCTGACCAAAAAAACACCCTGTATACGTAAATCTGCTGTAGACGCTCGAAAGTGAGCGAGCGGTAACCTATTGCTATTGATTAAGTTCCAAACGCCCCGGGTACCGGTAACTGTACCTGAAAGAAACACTGGTGTCGGCGATGCTGAGCGGGGATACGGCGTGGAGGGCCTTAGCCTCCTTCTGTGAGACCGTAATGGTCCAGAAGGAGGTTGCTGTGCGGGATCGGGAGAGGGCCGAATCCCGCCCGGAGACGATGCTGCCGAGGCGCGGTCGTGCTTCGTGGCGGCCCCCCTGCCCTGTAGCTGGGGCTTAGAATCATAGCTACGGGGTTCTCCTGCCTGTCGTAAAAGGCGACTAAATGGGGACCTTCGGGGTCGTGGGCAATCGGGGCGGGGGCCCTGAACGCCCAGAAGAGGCCCCGAGGAGGACGATGGGTCGTTGTGGTTACGACTCATCGTGCGATAGCACTGCGAGGTGCTGGGGGGAGGTATCACACTTCCCCTGGGACGGGCTATCACAGCTCCGCGCGTGGAGGGGCGTGTAGGTACGCGACCTGCACGAGAGCCCGCCCCCCTCTGTAGCGCAGTGGCGAACACCGTGGGGTTTTAGTCGGTAAAACTCCGGCATAACCTGGCCGCTCCCCCCAGGGTAGTCGGGTATCCTATGAGCATTTCCCCATTCTAATAAAAAAAAGGGTAGGGTAGGGTAGGATAGGGTTTCCCCTGCCTGTCGTAAAAGGCGACTAAATGGGGCCTTTGGGGTCGTGGGCAATCAGAGCGGGGGCTCTGTGCACCCATTACAAACCCCAAGGAGGACGATTAGTCGACGTGGTCACGACTCATCGTGCGATAGCACAGCGAAGGTGCTGGGGGAAGGTGTCATACGTACCCTTCCTGGGTCCGAGCTATCAAAGCGCCGCGTTTGGAGGGGTGAGCAGGTACGCGTTCTACAGGAGAACCCGCCCCTCCCCCTTCTCTAAAGCGCAGATGGTAACCAAGGGGTTTTAGCCGGTAAAAGTCCGGCATAACCTAGCCGCAACCCCCGAGGCGGTCGGGTATCGTACGAGGATTTACCGCGGCAAAAAACAAAAAGCCTACTCTTTTTTACGTAGGGCACCACGCGAACAAAGTAGGACCGGACAGCTAGTTGCAAATAAATTATTGTGCACACGTCGGTAAAAGGTTTATTTTGATGTAAAAATATGCTGCTAGTGGGTATATTAAAAAGAATAAAATTATTGGTAACATTTATTATTCAAGTAAGAGGTAGACAACCTAGCCTTTGGTTAAATAGTTAGGTTAAATATAAAATGAAACTTACTATGTAAGAAAATGTGATATCTAGATTAGAAGGAATTCATGGGTTGAGGTATGACTGCACCAATTGTTCTGCCCAATTTGCTCAAAAATACGTGTTTATGACCCTGGCCAGGTAAACCGCAAGTCATTTTCTTAACGCTGTATCTCCCAACTCCTGGCCACACAATGACGCGTTGGTATCCGGGCGGTCTATCATAGGAACTATTGAAGCCATGCTTATTTTTCACAAATACTTTGGGCTTGTCTACATTATAGGTGCACGCACAGGGATCGTCAGGTTTACGTACACACATAGATAATTCTGCGATTGCATTTCTGCCGCGATATGGCAAATTTCTGTTTGTTTTATTCATCACACCAAAGTGTGATTTCTTATATGTTTCAAAACATCCTTTGAACGCATTAGGCCATGTTGCTGCAGCACATTTCAGAGACGTGCTAAAGTGATTTTTAATTGTACTACCATCTCGTTTACCAGTAAAAAGATCGTACGGACCTCTCAATGACACGATCTTTTTAGATTTTTGCGCGATACATTCCTTGTCTATGATTGTATATCGGTCTGGAGCCAGGGACCATGTTGGTACCATATCTTTAAACCTGCACGGTTCTTCTCTCTCAAATGTATGTCTTTTTGAATGTGGACCATATGGCTGTTTGAAAGGGACAGATTTATAATAAGTACCAGGACCAGGTACTGAAATCTTCGAAGGTTTTGTTCGAGGTGTTCTCCCGAAACCAACATTGTTGCACGCAGGTTTGTACTTTGATAATTCTGGGACTGAGTGCCATGCCGGGCCCAATACGGAATCGAACCATTTGCGTTCTTTGAGGATTTTGGGATTTCTGTAGCCTAAATTTTTCGCCCAGTCTTCTAGTTCTTTTTTATATTGCCACGGGTTCTTATCAAGATGTCGGCTTTTATTGACCTCATATATTTGGTGTAACGGCTGCGGGTGGTAAAGGCAAGGGTCGCAACCATCGGGCCTTATTGTATAAAGTCCACTCGGATCAAGACTAGGATGTACAGTAATTTTACCAAACCTCTTTGCAGTTGAATTGAAAGCGGGTTTTATCTTCGATGTCACCATTTTCAAATATATTTTATGAGAACGTACCTACCTGTGCTTAGTAAAAGTTTATATTATTTGTGAATATTTGTGATATAACAATCAGACCAACCTTTTCTGACAACAGTACATTTAATCTATAATAACAAAAAATTAAACCACTGGGTAAATAAATCACTTGTAAGTATGTTATAAATAATCGTAAAAATGTGTTTCTGTGGTTTGAATTGACATTTGTTTGATTCTGTTTGGCATTTCTTCTTCTTAGTTTAAAGTTTGGCAACCAAATCCAAATTAGGACTTATTTCTCTCAGTGTCGAGTTAAATTATAATTTCCAGTCACAATAAATCAATTTCACATATCCTCAGTCAGTCACCGTCCATAAAAGTTATCTTTTACTACAATGGTGGTCATTGTACTAAAACTCTTCACGGACTTTTTGAGACAACTTGAAAAGTCACGAATTCACGATAGGCACACATAATTCATTTCACTTCACTTCACTGGTGCACATGGATTGATCTTTATAGGATAAAATACCACCGATAATATGCAATAAAACTCAAAATACACGAATTTATGAAAATAAAAACGAAAACGATACGTCACTCTGCAAGTTCCCGCCAAGTATTGGTAGCATATAACCTATAGAATTTTCTTACTACTTCATTTATTAAGATTTTTAGGATGTTGGTAGGTTTGTATTTTTTTTTCAATTGTTACAATTTTCCTATAGTCCAGCCTAGACACGACAAAAAACTTATATTTACTGCTGGGGTGCTGAAGCTGAAATGGACCCAGTGATTGACGCTGATGTGGAGTCAGAAGCGTTCGAACGATGGAACGATGCGATCAATAGAATATGATTTCTTCCATCTATTTTATAATATTATAAAGAAATAAATGTATTTGTATTTTTAGAGTAGGTAATCTCCGGTCGCCACTCGAGAACCTTTCTTCCCCAGCGTGCAGCTGTTATCGGATTTTCGAGCGATGTGGCCCGCCCATTGTCACTTCAGCTTACTAACTCTACGAACCATGTCCGTCGTTTTCGTTCTCCTATGAATGTCCTCATTGCGGACCCCGTCACGTAGAGAAATACCGAGCATAGCTCGTTCCATAGCTCGTTGAGTGACTCGGAGCTTATTTATGCGGGCAGCAGTAAAAGACCACGTCTCTGTCCCGTATGTCACTGGTAACACGCACTGATTGACTGTTGACGTACTGGAAAGCGCCGAGCGAGACGCACTCCCACCGGGTGGACCGACGACCTGGTCACTGTCGCTGGGCACAGCTTGATGCAAGCGGCCCAAAACCGTTCGAAGTGGAAGTCAATGGGGGAGGCCTATGTTCAGCAGTGGACATCCATGGGCTGATATGATGATGATGATGATGAATCTCCGGAACTACTGATCTGATTCTGAAAATTGTATCACGAATAGGCAGCTAAGTAAAGTAGCCCAACAGTAATCGGGAAATATGATTTTCGAGTGTGCTATTAGATCAATTTGGATGAAACTTGGCACGGAGGTAGATCATATGGAGCTATGTTTAAAATACAGAATAACTCATTTCAGTTATTCTCGTAGGTATATCTATGCGGCATCCGTTTTACTATTTTGCTTTTTATAATTCTGTAGTTATCAGCAAATATTATTAAAAAAAACACTTACCTACCTTTGACTTAGGTAACTTTTTGTTCCATGTAGGTATTCTATTCAACCTGAATTAAAAAAAAAAAAAAAAATTATTTGCCTGCTATAGATTTGGTGAGGTGTCATATTTAGCGATAGACCTACTTTCACTTTTTACTAGGTCTCACCAGCCAGCCTCACTTCGCGCCTCTACAAGGAATCACGTGAGAATTATTGATTTTCCCGTCTAAGAAATTGTACCCCATGTGTTCCTTCAGATGTCAATATTCCGCAGGAGAAATGTTTCATCTTTTTACGAGAATTTCTTAATTTAGGGTGGCTAGCCTAGGTATTAATAGTTAGTATTAGGATAAAGTTGCGATTTTATGTAGAAGTAGGTAGCCCGCACCTATCTCTTTGCAACTACTAATTTGTTTTCAAAGTAAAGCGACGTCCACGTTCGGAGCTTAGTTTGCGTTATCGAGCGTTATTGTGTTGCGGCGCGACTCGCTCGAGCATAGGCATTTTCCGACCATTCTATCTGTGTTATGGGACAGCGTTTCCTCTGAATTAGGGAAAAGTATAATGAAAGGGAACCGACTTGGCAGCTCCCTGCATTAGTATACCGCGCCTTTAGGCGGTGTACTTCGAAAATCGATGGGGGGAGGGGTTATGGTCGCGCTTGCGTCGGGCTCGCGCTCGCCGCGTGTTGCCGCCAGGCCGCCGCAGCCGTCGCACGCTCGCGACCTGTGGAACGCACTACTCGACTTGTTGCGAACGCCACCTGTTAACACATGGAGGCATCGTGAACCACAGGTAAGTTTGTCACACCACTTTCTTCGTTACTGCCCGCTGCGAATTTTGCCAATTTTTTTTAAGTGCTAAAAAATTTCTATTTTTTTTTCCAAACTTTTAAAAGTGCGGTTGTCGCATTGCATACTTTTTGTGTGATTTTTTCATGTGTGTTGTTACCCTCTCGTGTGAATTGTGAACGTCAGAATTTTATATTTGGTAGGTAGGTACCTACTTAGCGATTCTTTTTATTATTTTAAAGAAAAACCTAAGATCTATACATTGTTACCTTTTCAAAGTGCTTAATTTATTACAATATATTGGAACGTTTAACGAGGATTACATTAGTGTTCTTTCGTAATACCTAACGCCGACTAAAATGAGCTTTACTTGAAATTTCCGGCATTTTTGGTGCTTCCCTTTAGTTTCCGGTGCGACAGATATAGTTTTTTCGGCATTTTTCGCAATATGTCAGTAGTCTTCATAATAATTGTAAATATTTAATAAATACTTAACTTTATTAATATCAGTTTCACAAAGTGTTTATTTTTTTAAATAGGTATTGTGTCATAGTAAATGATTAAACATTGAAAAATGTTGAGTATAATTTTATTTTTTAAACTGAACTATATTTATAAGTTTCAGTTACATTATTTTATAAATAAATAATTAGATAAGTTACCTACCCTTAAAAAAACGCTGAACACTATAGTAGGGTATCGTATTGGTGCCATCATGATTTAAATAAAAACACGAGCCTGAGTCTGACTAAATACCGAGGGTTCCGACCTTCCTTGGACATATATTTATTGGTTTGGGCAATAAGGCGCCGATCCCACACAAAAGAGTTCTAGAGTTCCGCGTTCCGAGTTCTGCATTCCGCGTTGACTGTAAGCTATGTGGGGTCTGTGAAAGTAAAAAAGTGTATGATGTGCGATCAGTAGCGAATATTGCAGAACTCTAGAACTCTAAACTGCTTGCTGTGTGCACAATAGTAAACACGGAATGCAGAACTCGGAACTCGGAATTCTAGAACTCTCTCTGCGGGATCAGCGCCTTACTGTTGTAAAAAACCGAACCGCATAACTAAGTTTGTTTTTAAACAAAATATGATTTCCTAAATCTGTTCTAGTTAGGAACTTCGTTATATTTTTCCTGTGATATTTGTATCAATGACTATTAACTGTAATTATTTAAAAATTTCGCTTCGGAGATGAGGGGAAGGGTGTTTTTGTAATTTTTCATCTTAAGTCAAAACTACGCTATATGAAATAAAATAAAATCCTGTTTTGGATTTTACAAACTAAGCCCTTTCAATTAATACCCAATTTGAACTTTGAAATTTCGGTCCCCATTTCGGTCGCTTTTGTTAAGAAAATAAAAACATTTTCTGAGAGGGATTTTCACTGCAGTTTTCGCAGAATCATTAAATCGTTTCTACTTTGTGCAGAGTATTCCTGCCCGAAAAATACAGTAAAAAAATTACCATTAAATTAATTTAATTAAATTACTGAATTTTATAAACCTCTGGGTTATAAAAAAAATAATTGGAAACTACCGTAGAAAAACAGCGATTGAAAAACATGAGAGTAAAAAAATAACAGTGTAATCGCAATTTATGAACGTTTTCTTTTGCGCGTCTCATGGTTTTGATAACACGTGACATTGGCGAAGTTGTGGTGACATTTTCGCAAAAGCCATAAATAAGGATTGAATTGAATCACATAATTTAATTGGTTTTCTACATTTTGATATAATTTTGAGTGGACAGTAAAGTCGAGCCTATAATTCCCCCGACCCCTGATTTCTTAACTCGTTATTTATCTAACGCGGGAATTATTATGCTTAAGCCATGGATATATAAAAAAAACAGTACAAAGCACCACCTTATAAGAAAGTGAAGCACTATATTTCCTACGTATAAATATGCTGAGACATTCCTCAGACACGGCTAACTGATCCCAAACTAAGCAGAGCTTTTACTATGGAAACCAAATACCTAACTGATATACTACATATACCTACAAATTTTTGTTTGTAAATACATACTTAATATACATAATTACACCCAGATTCAGGACATACAGACATGTTCATGCACACAAATGCTATCCCATACAAAGGTTGATCGTTTACTAACGATGACGATTGTCGACAACCATCTTGTCTAGGGGGGCTGGTGAAGGCCTGGCGAACGCGTTTCAGTGTGAATAGCTTTTGCACGCGCCTTGGTCGCCACCGTGGACGCAAGCTGGACGCAGCGGTTTGATCAGGGCTTTAGAGAATAGCAAAGCTGATCTCTTTATAAAGTATTTATGCGATCTATCTCTAACACTATGCAACATTGCAGTTTTAATAACTGACAAAAATTTTCGTTGCAAGAATTATTAAATATGTACAGTAATTTAGAATGAGATATATCCATTTAATGTTACAGGAACCTAATTTTGTCATATACAATGGATAGTTAACTATTGCATCCAAGAGGATACATAATTTTGTAACAATCTCATTGTAATCGACTGTACGGTATTTTTGCCGGTTTTTTTTGCTGAATCAAATAAAAGCTGAATATTAACGTAGGATTGATATTTTATTTCAGCATTAGTGTTGTAATCCGTTTATTGTGATTTTACTTTTTTTTACTTCATTAAATGCTCGGTATATTTAATCCACTGGATTTTTTCAATAATATTATTCAGAAGATATCTAAAATATTGTGAATATTTTAACAAATATTTAAAGAGAGAAATACCTTAACTCTTTTTAAATATTTGTGTGGTCTTACCAGACCACCAATATTTTTATATTTTACTAGCTTTATAGCCCGCGACTTCGTCCGCGTAGATTATTTCTTTTTTCTAGATATTAATCATTGTAACAATATAGAGCTTTGTTCATGGCTATTGTCCGCCACTACGTGTGATATTGACAAAAGTTCAGGTAGATTAAGAGCTCATATGCGAGGATGCCACATAAAACTGAAACAGTCCTGCCGCAAATCAACTCTAGCAAATTTCAGAGTTTTTCCCTGTGACTACAAACCTTAATTAGGAACTGTGATCTTTTAAATTCAAACGGAAGGTGATTTGGGATCAATGGTATACGCTGCAAGAAGACTGTTTCTCCTCAGGCAGAACCAGTAAATATTTTGGCCTCAATAACATTGCGGCGGAGAGCTGTTACTTGTAGTCTAGTTCCACAGCACAATTTTGGAGGTCTTATCTCTCTTTCCCTCATGTCTGAGGATCGTGGTCAACATCGGGATTGCTTCTAGAGCGAATGATCTGCCTCCACTGATTTCTGTCTTCTGGTTTCTGTAAAATTTGGAGGAAGATGAGTATTTTATTTGATCGGACCATCTTGTTGGTGAACGACCACGTAGTCGTTTTCCTTCCGTGTTCCCAACTATGATCAGATTTCCAAACTTTCATCGCCTTTGCGCACCATGTGGCCGAAATACGAAAAAATACGTTGGTGGCATATGGTGGACAATCGTGTTTTAATTTTGAGCTGCGATAGGATTGATGCATTGTTGCGTTTAGCGGTCCAAGGTATTTCCAACATCCGTCTCCAGCAACACATCTCGAATGCATCAATCCTTTTTCTTTCTCGGGCCAGTATAGTCCACGCTTCCACTCCATACATGAAAATGAGGAATAACAATGCTCGTATTAACCGGATCTTTGTTTCAATACCGATTCCTCTCTTTTTCCTGATGTTGTTTAGGCGAGTCATTTCAATACGCCAATACCATAAGCCGAAATAATAAATTTTGAAATTTTCACTCCGAAAATAAAGAACTTCATATACTAAATTTAATCCCCCTTTTCACTCCTTAAGGGTTCAAATTCCAACAACACCGATATTAGTTGCGTTAGTTTATAACCATAAGCTTAAATAATAAATTTAGTGTACTTCCATACACAAATTCATCCCCCTTTTTACCCTTTCGGGATCGGAATTATCAAAAACGTTGAGGCACATATAAATTAATTTTCAATTGTCAACCTAAATACAAAATTTGAAGGTCCTAACTTCGAAACTGATGGACTTTCATATAAACTTGCATCCCCTATTTTACCCCCTTAAGGATGGAATATCCAAAAATCCTTAGTGGTTGCCTACACTGTGTAATAATATATTAAGTAACGTTTCCTTTGTAACTGAATGACTTACATACATCCCATACCTTTTCACCCTGTCGGGGGTGGAATTGTCAAAAAAGCTGAAACATGTATAAATTAATTTTCAATCGTTAGCCTAAATACAAAATTTGAAGATCCTAACTTCAAAACTGACGGACTTGCATACAAACTTTCATCCCTTATTTTACCCTGTTAGGGGTGGAATTTCCAAAAATCCTTCCTTAGTGGATGCCTACACCGTATAATAATACATTTAGTGAAGTTTATTTTGAAATTGGAGGACTTGCATACCCAACTTCATCCCCCTTTTCCTCCCTTCGGTGGTGGAATTATCACAAACGCTGAGATAACTACACATTAATTTTCAATCGTCAGCCTAAACACAAAATTTGAAGATCCTAACTTCAAAACTGACGGACTTGCATACAAACTGTCATCCCCTATTTTACCCTCTTAGGGGTGGAATTTCCAAAAATCCTTCCTTAGTGGATGCCTCCACTGTATAAGGTATCTTTGTGCAAAATTTCAAATCTCTAGGTCCAGCGGTTTGGGCTGTGGGCTGATATATCAACAATCAGTTTATCATTTTATATATTAAGATAAAGATACATCACTCCGCATCATAAAATAATTCAACTCCACCCCTACTTCATTTATTTGACATGTAGTATACTTGCATAACTATGCCAAATATCATCTTGATAAATCACTCTCTGAGTAAAACGACGGTGACAGACAGGCGGACTAACTATGAGTGTTCATAATTGGTTAACAACCCTAAAAATGAGACAAACCGGATAATAATAACTAAATGATCTGAAATATGTAGATAATGCCAAGATAGTATCGTTTCTATCCAATTTATAGATCAAATACCAAATACACTGGCCTGCGATGTTCGTATGATTAACGTTGATGCACTAATAGGATTAGATTTTGCTCCGATTATTTTCACAGTAAAGGGAAGCTTGCAGTTCAGTTACATGGTTCTAATACGTCCCAATTATGCAACACGTTGCTGGTTACCGAAAATTAATACTTACAGTCTTACCCTCCTAAACCTCATTGATAGGCTTTATTTATACCAGAGGTTCCCAAACTTTGTTTTATCATAGACCACTTTAAAAAAAAACTGGTTTCGGTGGAAACAAAAAAGTGAAGATAAGATCTAACGTAGACCCCCGTTGAGTCTCCCGTGGACCCCTGGGGGTCCACCTGGACCACTTTGGGAATCACTGATTTATACGAATTAAATCTCCGACGTTTTTTTTTCACCTTGTAAATCTACCAATATAATTATTTGTTTGCATGACCTGTGATCAGTTTATTGATGAAATAATTGAATAATCAATTTAATCACACTGACCTCGAGTGACGCTACAGGCCTCCAGCTAGATAGTTATTTTCCACATGTCTTGTCATTTTTACACACTCACCGACCTGGTAGGCAGGTTAAAATATAACTTTCCAGTCTGCAGTTATATTTTCGGCTGACATTGTAGGTAACTATAATCTTGTTTAAAATTTGTGTCTGTTACAATTTAACGTACCTACATACATTACATTACATTTACATATAGAGTACATTTTTGTAGTGGATGCCCATTATCTTGAAATCCTGGAGAATATAATTTATGTAAAGCTTCGTGAAGGATAAATCGTATAAACACTAAACACACCTAACTATTTCATAACGACATCAATTTATATCTACACTAATTAATCACATTAATATTATAATTAGCTGATTACCTAGCTGTGAACCTGCGGTTCCACCTGTTGCGCGGAAACCTTTCTTTTTATTAAATAAAAGTAGAATACTCCTTATAAGATCAGCTATCGGCCATTGAAAGTCCTGTCAAAATCGGCCCAGCTGTTTCGGAGATTAGGCGGAACAAACAGACAGACACTTTTATTTATTTGTGTGGATGTGAAAGTAATGCCTGTCTTCCTGCCTGTTTTTATTCAATTTTTTTTTCAAATTCAAATTTCTTTATTTGGATTTGAGCATATTTTGCCATAGAAAAGGCGTGCAAATTAATACAAAATAAAATTAAAAATTGTTCAAAATAATGTTCAAACATAATCCAAGTTATTAAATTTCAATATACATAGGTTGGAATTTACAATATAATAATGTCAATAAAATTACAATTTAATTTATTTTTATTTCAAGCATTTCCTATTCCTTGTGTATTATTTGTGTATGTCATATTTCTGTATTCACTTATTGAATAAAAACGAGCCAAACGGTTAATATATTTTTAAATTTACTGAGGGTAGTTTGTGTATCCCTTATAAAAGATGGTAAACAATTATAATAATCGTTACCTTTTCTGTTTCAAATCTCAAAACTACTTTTATAGTAAAGTTATTTACAATAAAAGTAGTTTTTAAGAGTTATATAAAAAAACAATAACTTATGTTATTAAAGGTTAACCTTTGTACCATTGATTTTTTGTATATTCTCTTGATTGGAAAATTATGTGAACGAAGCGCTGTTGAGGAATGACGCAATTAGCGAAGCTTTCAATTGCCGCGGAAAATACGGCTTGTCTAAATTGCATAGGTATTTGTCGTTTAGCAATCAAAGTAAATTCTCTTTTGTCGAGCTTTTGTCATTACCATTTCGGCCCTATGTTCGAATCAAACTAGGTACATTTTATCCATTCTTACATATCTACCTGCTCGTTAGATATATTATGTATAAGTATGTTGCCAAAATTTGCCCACATAATGTTGGGGCAAGGTAAGGATTAATATTTACTTTGAATCCATGCATGCGGAGTTGTTACGGTATAAATGTACCTACTTGATAATTCGAGAATAGGGATCTGAACGGGCTTTAGGGGGGTTTTGCGTAGGTGGGGAAACGTAGTCCAGTGATAGTTCATTAGCTATTCTGATGCAAATATAAGCTGACGTGACCCAGTATATGTATAAACCTTACAGAATTTACCAAATGAATTTACATAGTTACGAGTAAATGTATGCATGTTGTTAAATAATATAGACTCTGGTAATGGGCTAGAATGCGTTCAGTACGTTATTAAATGTTATCAAATTTTGTCAAAGTCTCTCTGAAGCACAATTCCTTGACAATACTGCTGAAAACATTGACTTTTCGTTCCAAGGATCCAAGTTTGCTATTACAATAATAAATCTTAGATGAAGGGTAGAAAATTCTAAATATATGATATTTTTTTTTTTGTAAATTTTTTCTTGACCGATGGATACTAGTCCTTCAGTCGCATACATTTTATTAATTATATCACTTTAAATTAGTCCACACATTCACTTTCACATAGTCCACATGATCAGTCACCGTCAAGTCATGTTTTAGTAAAATGGTAGTCATTGTACTAAAACTTGTCACGGACTTTTTGAGACAACTTGTAAAGTCACGATACACATATTCATTTCATTTCACTTCATTGGTGCACATAGATTGATCTTTATTGGATAAAATACCACCGATAATATGCAATAAAACTCAAATACACGAATTTATGAAAATAAAAATGAAACTGCTACGTCACTCTGCAAGTTCCCGCCAAAAAGTCCTAAATATATGATAATAATAGGGATGTTGCCTGGGTAAAAATATAATAATTCTAATTAGTCCGTCAGTTAGATTATCAAAAAATATTTGACACGTATTTTTTGCTTTACCAAATCATTAACAATTGACGCAGATAAAGCGTGACTAAGATCGGGAGTGGAGGCTCGTGACGTCACTTGTTCCTAAAAAGTGTACCACACCGTGACGTCACGCGGAACTTCAACACACGATATCTTCGTATTTTTTTGTTTAATTGACAAAAGAAAAAATACGTGTCTAATATTTTTTGATAATGTAAATGACGGACTAAATAGTTTTTTTCAGGAAAGTAGCCTATTGTGCTCTAATGAGCTATCAGTGCTGTCAAAATTGACTGATTTGACAGTTTTCATACTACTAATCAATCTACTAATTCAATAGTGTCAAAAACCATTATAGATTTATATTTGCCATTGGGCAATGAAGTTGTAATTGGATCGTGTCAGTAGACATTTTTAGTTAAAATACTTGACTAGACTTGGCCCCTTGGTCTCTAAGGATTCTAGTTTCTAGGTTCCAATTACGGTAATAGACTTTAGAATTTCAATTCTATAGCTTATTTAAAGCTTTTCCTAAAGCCCATACAATACCCGACAAAATATCAATAAAACAATATGCCTGCTCAATCAGTTACATATTTTTAATATATCACTGTATAATATAAAACAAAATCGCTATCCGCTTCTGGAGTCCACCATTGGCCGAAAGCTTACAGCTAGATCCTAACCCCCTTATTCATAATCGCTTTTTAACTAAATCAGTGTAATAGTGTGCCCCGTCTCACTCTTTCGATCGTCAAATGTCACCTGTCTGATAAAGACAGGAATTTTATCTAATTAACGTTTGATAACTTTATTATGAATAAGGTGGTAAGCATTTAGCCAGCGATTAACTACGAAGCCATAATTCGTAATCAGTGGTCATTCATTTAATTACATGATTGCATGTTACTAGTTTTCCTCCCCGCGGATTCACCCGCCCATCCCTTATTTACCCCTTTAGGGGTTGAATTTCCGTAAATTCCTTTTAACACTTTGCTTAAAATACAATATTTAAAAAAATCCTCCGTTGTTCGTCAAAGTTGTAGTATACATAGGCATAACATAGGTATAATAGCTTCTGTGTGATATCACAGAGAAATAATAATAGCAGAAACCCAAAAGTTTTTTTTTTTTTTTTTTTTTTTTTTTTTTTTTTTTTTTATTGATTTAAACTACTTACTACAGACACGTGGTCCGTACTCTTTTTAGATTAAGTTTTACAAATATTTTTTTTTTTCTTTTACATTTTCACAATTTGGACATCTTGGTCCGCGCAATAAATAAATTATTCTAATACATTTATATTCATTATTTTTATACATACTATATATATACTGTGTTAATTTATACTATCTAGGATACATATTATTAACTTTTATGTGTTTATTACAATACCTATTTACACTACATATTACTATTGTTATTATTTTGATTTATAATATAATATTAAACTTGTTACTTATATTTTCTACAGTTTGCATTTTACAGTCTAGTTTGCTTGCTTGTTTGCCCCGGAGGAAATCCCCGCGCGTATTTGAGCTTCTACGACATTATTGTCTCTATTTTTCATGGCCATTTTTAGGTTTTGAGAGAGGATTTGGTCGGTTGTTGCTGCCATCGCCCGTTTTGCGAACCTACCTATGGCGTCATCACTGTCATCTGTGTAATATACACAGCTGACAGTGTGACGCGACACTGCTACGACCGCATGCGGTACACTCTCGTGGATTTGCAACCTTTTTGGTCTTGTTTGGAGAATGATTACCGACTCGTACGTAGATCCCTGAGCTTCATGTATGGTAAGGACGCGTGAGCCCGTGGCAGCCCCGTATCCCTGGTTGGTAAGGGATGCCTTTTCTTCCTGGGTGTGAACCAGGAATAAGGTGTTTGGGAGGGTGCTAGGTATTTGCGCGTCTGTGTACCTCTTCAGCTTCAGGGAGTGTACGTGGTGTTTTGAGGAGTATATACCTGAGTATATCTCATTTAGGGCATACGCTACATCCATTGGGTTCCGATGCGTGCATAACAACTCCTGGCTGATGTTGGCTACCAGGTTTGGTCTGTTGTACTGAATATTGAACAGATTGTCTCTGTCAATATAGGGTAGTTGGTTGATATCTCCGATGAGGACAATTTCGCTAGCACCAGACAGCCGAGTTGCCAAAATAATGGATCCGAAGTGGTTCATTAGAGCCTCGTCAACCGTTAGGCGGTTACAACTTTTCGGCTCTTTGAATCCATTAGCTAGCACGGAAGCCATTGTCCGCACTTTGATCTTGGCTGCAGCTTCTCCTACGCGGGGTGTTATTTTTTCGCGAAGGTCTTTTGCTGCCTCGATTGTGGTGGTGATTACAACTTCCTTCTCCTCATCGAAGTTTCTTACTACCCATGTCGTTTTGCCGCATCCGGGGACCCCATTCACCCATTTTATTTTTGGTACCACCCATTTTTCCCATGCTGCTCCGGGACCAAGAGTGCCTGAGATGGTTTTCGCCATTTCCAGGATCTTATCGTCCAGCATGATCTTTGTGCAACGGGCGGTGACTACTATGGGGTCGTTTTGTGGAGTGTAGAATTTTGGTAGGCCATCCTCTAGAGTCTCCCCTTCGACTAGGGTCACGAAGCCACTTGTCGCATTATATGCCGCCATATAACTCCCAGACATTTTCCCCATGAGGACTTGGGAACCCAAAAGTTTTGAATTAAACCCATATTTTTATCTCTAAATTTCACGTTCATCCCATCATGTATCTTCTAACCCAGAAACAAATAGCCAGGTCGTGCTCATTCATAAAAATAAAAAATACTTGTGTCTCTACTCGATACACGCATTTCCTTTAATATTGTTACACTTTGAATAATGAGATGAGACGAGTACGGAAACTAACAAGTTGCATTGAGTGAAGTGTGGTACTGAATGTGCTCATAAAGGGGATAGTCACGATATAGCCGAAGTGTCAAGTAGGTTTCAGTAGCGCACTTTTGATAGCATCGCCTAACGTAAATATTATGAATAGTTTGTGAGTCCACAAACTTGTGGGCCATAGGACCTCGGGGTTACTGGCGCGGGCGATAGAAGCGGCGACGGTTTTAAGTTAACAGGCAACCTGTTGATTAAGTTTTATTTATTCAGTACCTGTGCGCCCTATCGTATGCCCGCCCTGGACAGTTTATGAACGTTACATTATAAATAACTTCACCCTGAGATGAGATGTTTTTAAAACAATGCTATAGTATGTGGGTCGGGAACATTGACTAACTGTTGATTTTTAAAACAATATGTACCTACATCAAGAACATTTTGGATACTATTTTATATTCAGCTTAAAATGATCACTCGCCTTCAAAAATATACCTAATTTTAACAGAATATCGTGGACAGTGGTATCATGTATGCTACCGACATAATCTGATAGTATGGATCTATAATCATTATAAAATCACAAGTGATATCAATAGTCAGTGATAGAGTTACCGCTGTTATATCAAAATATCCTAAATATTTCAAACAATTTGAAGCATTAGGTACAGTACATTATATATTATACTAATGGCTCTGTGAGCTGTAGACCTTGCGAGTCTGTCTTTGGATTAGCTTAAAACTGAATAAATGATTACCCCGCACCTTAATACAAAATCCTTATTTCTACCGCCATGGCACCGCCATTTTGAAAAATTTCCAATTACTGAATCGACAAAAAAAAGCCATAATAATTATCGAACCTGTTCTCACAAGAATTGGTTGAGAAATGCGACCTGAAAAGAAGAACATCCGACATCCGCCGGTCATACAAAATCATTTTTGCCCAAGCCGAAACCTCGGTCCTTCGCTGGCGCTTCGAACTCACCCGGTCAATAATTTTGATAGATATGAGGGACCGGATGAACATACATAGGTGCTGAAATCGTATACCTTCCTTTTGGCTTCGCCGTAGTCGGGTAAACATAGGTAAATAACATTAGGTACTTGTAAGTTCAGTATCTTCACTTTTTACTTTTTGATGGTTTGAAATGAGAAGACGACTTTAAATTACGAATACATCTTTGGGGTAGGCAGCAATTCAATATTCTAGCACCCGAAGTCTCTATTGGACGTTCCTAGGCAATTTTTTGCATTTATATTACATTTAATTTGATCAAATAACAGCTTTGTTAACTATAAATTACTTTTTAAAATTAAATTCAGTTGAAAAGTCATTGGCATTCATAATTTTCCTATTGACACATTTTTGTTAGTGAACTAACTGTCGTCCGCTTTCCCGTAGTAAAAATAAGCCTAGATTACCTACTCTCAGAAAAATTATCTTCTTGGCAACCAAATATAGGTATATACAGACAAAATATTGTATAAACCAGCTTATTGCATTGACTCTCAATTGACAAACTGAATCATTGAACTGATAAAATTCAGGATTGCTCTACAAGTGATTATTTCGAATTGGCTGAAATATTTTTAGTTCAATTTATTTCTAAAGATTTTAGAAGCAACAATCCTTGATATACTAAGTGCATGTGTAAAATTTATATCGGAAAAGAAATATCTCTAGGAATATGTATCGTGGACAAATGTTTTCTTTTATTATTAATATTATATATATATAATATAATTTAATTATTAACGGAATTGAAAGAAAACACGTCGTACAGGGCCTGTGTTTGTGGGTCATCATCATAATTATTTTTCGCATACAACATGTTCGATTCCCGAATAAAATAAAATTATTTTTTCAACATCGAAGTAAACTCGTGACTCCATTGAGCATTTTTAACTTTACTTTATGGCCTAAATAATAATACGACTAAATAAAAAAAAAGTTCTTTTAAATTACGTGCAACCAATATTTATTGCTAGCATTAAAACCATCAGAGAGCTCAACTTAATTTTGAAGCGGTAAACAAATAATGCAGAGAGAGGCGAGTAAACTTTGTTTATAAAAATATATTTTTACCACCACTTTCCATTGGAGGAGTTCTCGAGTTAATTTTAATAGGTGTTGTTTTTTCTGTTCGGTGGAGATAAGGAGCGTATCCACGGCATGTTTTTGTTAAAGTGTAAATGAAAAGGGTCCCCACATTGTATGCACATCCAGTCTAATTGTGGCGTAGCTTGCAAACTTACTTTGATAACTTTGAAAAAGATTTTTAAGTTATGTTTGGATAGACAACAATTTGTTTGCAGTTAGTTGATAATGAATAGAAGAGCTTTAAATTATTGGAATAATGGGCATTGATTATTAAATTAATGTGAATATGACTTTACCCCAAAAACAACATGTTGTTATTGGGGTAAAGCCAAGAATTTAAAGCTCCTCTATTCATTATCAACTAAATGCAAACAATCTCCTTCAAAGTTATCAAAGTAAGTTTGCAAGCTATGAACGTGTGAAATTACGTTAATACTTATTTTGAGTTCAGTCTTACGGAAAAAGAAGGTTAGGTACAAAAACTTTATGACACCTAAGTATTAAAGTAGTGATTAAAATAATGTATTGCCATTATTTGCAATACGGCCCCATCGGAGCTTATAATTGATGTTATTAATTAAATCGTTAAAATCGCTAGAAATTTAAATGCCATCACTCATCTATATATTCTTTTATTTATTAGTCCTTTAAACTATTTTAGATTTTTTTAATAAATAAATCGTGTTAATTGTAGTAGGTAGAGATGTACCTACGAATGGTTTTCAATGGTCAGTTTATTACTATAGAAATGTTTGATGACTTCAATCATAATGTAGATTCATATTAATCTACTTGCTATATACATACGTACGTAACTGAACATAGGTGGATCTAATAAACACCGTTGTTTTCAACTTTCCCGGCGCGCATCCGCCGAGATAATTTAATATAAACGAGAAAGGGTTTTTTAATAACCTTAAAAGTTTACATGTAAAAAAATCGTATCATAGGCGCAACACGTGAAGTCAACAGTTTTCATTGAAAATCATATTAAGCTGAAACTGAGGGGAGAGGGCACAAAAAGCTATAAACCACTTATAGTCCAATCAATGTTCAATCTACGCCAGCATTTTTTACCCCGGTACCTATTTCCCTTTACACATATTTTACCCCTCTCTGATCCTAAAATTTTATCGGAGACTTCATGAATAATCCAACTTTAGAAAATTTGTCAACAACGATAGTAAACACTATGTTGTTTCAATTGCAGTCACTTTACCTTTATTTATGATCAGCGTTAGATATCTCTGCTGGACTAGAGATTATTATTTTTCGTACTTCTACCATACATCTATGTTTATGTTACGTTTAAAAATACCATAGTTTTTTTTTATTTAGGTACTATGGCGTTGAGAGTTAACAAAAAAATCTCACGTTCGCATTTATAATGTGTAGTTCTTAGTTCTATAGTTTAAAAAATTCGTTCATTCACTTATGAATTTACGGCAACATTAGGTATTGTTTTCTCTGGGGTAATGTCGTCATCAATTATTTTTTCTATATCACAGAAGAGGTCGCACAGTATATTTTTAATATCCATTCCTATAGTTTGAACACAAATTTTATTATACTTCTGCTTCTTATCGTCTGTAACTACAGTATTAAAAAAAAATTAAAGTTATGGTAGCTCAGTGCTAGTGACGTCGAATGTGGTGACGGTCATGGGTCGCTTGGTATAAAATACAGGTTGTTGACCAAAACAACATCCTGTATTTTATACCAAGTAGTTTTTGTAATTCGTGGTTAAAACCGGTAATTAGAGTCAGTTTTATTTTTCTTAAAATTTATTCTTAGGCTAGACAAGTGTCGTTTACGCTCATTTATTTACGTTATTTGTCGCCAAAGAACTCCTTTTGCAAAGTAGTATAAGCCAAAATGTAATCATGTAGGAACCGAAAGCAAGTTAAATTACGCGATGCAAGAAACGCGACTCATTTGACTACTCGCAAAATTGCGCTCGTTTGGCCTTATCCTAAATGATGCAAATCTCCTCTTATAGAGAGAATGTTTGAGATGAATATAATATTTATACAAGTCACTATTCTGTTTTTTTAAATAAAGGGTGCTTTTTAATACAAATATAAATACGTATTGACCTCACACAAGGAAGATTATCCTGAAAGGTGTGATTTGTGAGGATGTTTGTTGCTCTTTCACGCAAAATCTACTGACTGGATTTAGATGAAAATTGGCACACAGATAGAATATGTTCTGGATTAATACATAGTATACTTTTTATCTCGGACAAACATACGATTCTTCGGGAACGCGGGTGAAACCGCAGGGGCAGCTAGTGATGTAATATCATATTATTGTTGTCCCAGGGCCTTGTCATAAAACACTATTTAACTAATAAACACAATGTTTAAGTGGCCACATATTTTTATCAATCACCTTACCGTTATTATCAAGCAATATTATGTGACGTCAGTACGTGACCATTTTCTCTATTATGTATTAGTTAAATAGCCTTTTATAGCCATAAAGTATTCATAAATAATACCTACTAATGTTAAATAGCAAAATTCCTTTGAAGCCGACAAAAAGGTTTGAAATTTGAAATTATTTAGTATAGCGCGTAGGGTTATCACAGCGTTATGAAACGAAATGTTTTTGTATCCATGAGTTGTGAGTCCCAGTTTCTGGATACATAGCCATTTTGCTATAGCTACTCTGTCTTGTACCTATATCTCACTCCTTGGTAGTTCACGTGAATTATAAGAACATTAAATAATAAATTAATAGGTTATTTTTATAAGCTTTTATTTAGTTTCACCTGTCCGGTGTCTGTAATCTCTATATGGCTTTTATTTGTTAAAGCGCAATAGTTCCAACCAATTTTACTTGTTACTTTATCCCCCTGTGTACGTAAAGTATCATTTACATCCCGCTTCTTAGATACTTCATGATCTGAGAGATGAAAAATCTTTTTCTAAATAGAATAATCTTTCCGAGATAATGTAAAAAATAAATACCACAAATAAATGTCATTTATACATACAATTATTATTTAATTTATTATGTTGTGAAGATTTTTATTTACAAACATACAACTTTCTACTTATAGTACTATTTTTGAATATTAACAGAAATATTAATGTTAATACTAATTTATACAAACGAGATGAGAAAATTTAGAAATATAAACAATATTTACAAAAGAAAAAAGGAAAAGAGAACACATATAAAATAAGTTTATTTATTATTAGATATTAAATGCCCAGGAAATATATATCAGAAAATTTTATATCGCACTTTTACAGGAGATACTTTTAATCTTTATAGATCTTGCAGTGCGGAGGTTATGTCAAAATTATCAGGAGAAATAGGATGTCCATTTGCGGGATGTAACGGTACTTCAAGTCCGCTCAATATGTGATAAACAACCTGTAGTTCATCACCTACAGGTAAAATCTGCCGATTTTTATTCGAACTAAATATTATTACAAAATTAACTTTTTTCCAAACAGGTTATTGGTACAAATTAGTGAAATAAAATATGTAGACTAATCTGACTGTGTAATACTGTTTTAAAATTAGCGAATTATACAAAATTCTTCTTAAAGAATATAAATCTATTCAGTAACATCCGTAAGCCTTTTTTTAATACCTTGTCGGGAAAAGGGTCTAAATAAATATAATGGAAAACAGCTTGTAGATACTAACACTATTTTTAACACGCTTTTTTTATAACACGTCCGGGAATGTAACATGACTTTATATGAAAAAATAAATTTCATAAAATCTTTTTGATAGGTACAGTTTCGACTGAATGTATGTCCGGCTCTAAAACATGACTATTTTATATTTGTCTAAAATTTCATCACAGCTTTGATGTACGGATTGCATCTAGTCTGATATAAATTGGATTGTGGTTACATCACGATTATTTGATTAGAATTCCCAAAATTCAGCATATAAACCTAGGCTTTACTATGTATGTCTTTTAATGTGTTTAGTCCTGTGTTTGACAGCAATCTCACCATAGTAAGTGATGATGTGGCCGATGGTGGTAAGCACACAGAGCCTAGAAGGAACTGGCTCGCAAGTCCAGCTGTCAGAACACACCGATATATGCTTAAATTAGCGACAGATTTTCAACTTGAGGGTGTTAGCCAGCCAGGTGGGTACTACAAAATACCCTACCACTGCTTTGGTTTGCTCACGATTTTCACATGTTCCTTTACCGAAAGCTCAAGCTCATTTTAGGATTCGAACCCGAAACTTTGATCTCGGCATCCTACCTATTGAATTCTGTTTAATTAGAATCCTGCGCATGCAGTGTGCCGGTTTTTTTTGGCTTACGATTGAACGTCGACTCATTCCAAAAAAAAAATTAGGACGCCGAGGTCGGTGTGGACGAGAAACGAGGCTTTCAAGCTTGTATGGAATATAACTGATATTGCACATATGAAAAAAGCGCGTGGTCGAGTAGGTCATTCATTTTACATTGCTCTGTTGGTAATGCGTCGAGATTTTGTACACTTAGGTACGTACTACGGCACGATGGGTGGCATCGTGTGCTATGCCGCTGGAAATATGAACGCGTTGCAGGCAATGTAGGAAATCGTGACTAATTTAGTCAAATTGGGATAAGTCCTAAACTTAATCTAGAGCGTACTCGTTCTGTCAATCATCATTTCCAAAAGCCTCTAAGTTCGAGTTTAAGGTGCCGTCAGTAAATCATAATGTAATATGTATATCACTCCAACCTAACTTAATTATTGAGACCATACCTACTCAACTAATTCGCCATTATATTAGAGGTACGTGGCTAAAAATATCTCTAAACACTGTTTAAAAACGCCTGCATTTGCAATTTTCATCAGGGATCCGTTTTCCTAGCGTAAAGAGGGGTACGGGTATTAAAAACTTTAAAACAAAACAAGCCCGCACTAAATAGCCATTAAAAACTTAATCAAGCTCCTCGACAGCCTAAATGCTAATCGGAAGAGTAGAGTACATTAACCTACCTATCCATAGTTCGTCGGTCCACGTATAGAAAAGTTTATTGTACAGTTTTAGACTTTTATTAAATTCCACCCTTAGATAGATAGTTTTCACACGCAGCATCAATTTATCACGTGTGTTTCAAAGCCGAACGGGTGGAGCGGCAGGATTAGTTTCGAATTTTGGAAATACGATAAAATTGGAATACGTGGCTAAACTATCGTCGCACCTAGCATTTGTTTCGTTCATTTAGAAAAATAACTGTCCGTTACGGAAATTGAGAAACAAAAATACATTCAAACACTTTCTAGTGAATTGTTACTGAACAATTTTGTCAGATTTTGGTTAAAAGTTGGGTCAGTATTCAGTTGAAGCTGGTATTTCCGAAAAACCGCAATGCATATGTGCTGAGTGCTAACTTCCTGTATGCCAGGCAACCGGTGGAAAGTTGTCCGTTTGAGGCGCTGTGTTAACGACTCATTTATTTGAGTTATTAGGTCCATAATCAGATGCATCTGACAACTAACGATTTAAGCATTTCCAAACACCTAGGATGCGGATAAAGCACTCTAAAATGTACTTCGTTGCAGATGGATGTGGTTTAGTTTGATGTGACTATCAAAACCACAAAACCATTTCAGAGCTATTAAGCCTGCCCTGGCGCTATTAAACAATTATATTTATATTCATTAGTTTAACGTACCGTGCATATAAATAACTTTTTTGTCATGTGCACTAATTTGTATCGTATTTGTTAGGTATGTATCGTGGATAAATAAAAACCTTAAGTAACTTAATTTGCCTTTTATCTTATCTTAATAAATCACCTGAAAAATACGCTTCATACCACAAATTTTTATGCGTATTATTTGATGTTTTTTAATACACAGTTTATTGTAATTCTTAGTAACACAATTAGATTAGTACTAAAGGTTTGGTGGCTCATAATTATAATGGGCGATAGTAATTAAACTAGGTCTATAGATTTCAAAGGGCCATCAATCTGAATTGACTATGTCAAATAGCCGCCGGCCTCTATCCAATCCGTCATTTGCTTGTATATCTAACCACATGAATAGACCATTCTGTATGTCACCTTTGTATGAGACATTCTGTGTAAACGTCAACCTGTTTCTGTTACCTAGTAAATTCAGGGCAAGCTGTGTCCTATTTGGTGATTGACCGTAACACAATCAAGGTCAGCATAGACACTATAGGCACAGAGTATTATATTGTACTATACGTAGATCTATTGTGGCAATGCTGATTTATTTTTGGAACAAGTATGACGTTTTCTTTTTGATATGATTTTGTTTATCCATATATAGTTAGTAAGCTTTAGAGCTTGGGGCAAAAAAAAAACTTGTATATAACGATCTGGGGGCACGGATCTGGGGGCACGGAAGTGCCCCCCGCCAAGATAGCCAAGCGAAGCGAAAGGGCACTGCCTACCTTTTCTCGAAGCTCTTCGTCGTTTTTTTGAACCCTCATAACTTGGATTTGGTATAAACCAGATAAACAAAATTCTCAGGATATGATGTCAATAGTGAACTTATTAAACATATTAAGTTTCAATAACATAGCTCGTATACTTTATATTTTATTGATATCAAAAAAACCCCGATTTCGTCACTGACTCACTGATGATCATCAAAACTCATAGGGTACTTCCTGAAGTCCTAGAAAGCTGAAATTCGTTATGTAAGCTTGTATTAGTACAAAAACAACAAAAAAATTATAAAACTTGAAAATTAAAAAAAAAATAACGAAATACAAAAAGAAGTGAAATCCCACCAAAAACATTTATATGTAAAATGTTGCCAAGACATGGCTCGCACTGTCAAAAAGTTATCACATCTCATGTAGAGCCAAGCTTATAACTCTACATGCACTTACTCTACAAGCCCTAACTTCACAAACTCTACACACCGTAGTCAAAATATGTGGCTTGGCCATTTCACTACTACAAGAACTATTGAATAACAAAAAAGTAATTAACTGTGAATACATTTTTCACCTTACTCCCATGTGACGTTAGCGAAACGGCCAAGCCACATATTTTGACTAAGGTGTAGAGTTTGTGAAGTTAGGGCGAACCACAAGCTCTTAAAACAATATTATTATAACCTTTTTTGACTTTTGTCTTTCTTTGACATCCGGCGTCAAAACGGGACAAAAAACAAATAAGGTTATTTTAACCTTGTTTTAAAAGCATGTGGTAGGCCCCCTGATAACTTTTTGACAGTGCGAGCCATATCTTGGCAACATTTTACATAAAAATATTTTTGGTGGGATCTTTATTACTGAGTTGTATGTAAGCGGAGTTGTGGTCTCGAGAGCACGTGCGTTCTTGCTGTTTATCTGTTACTATAAATGTTCACAGTGCATCGCTTAGTTTTGTTGTCGCACGTGCTGCACATCGAGTGTCATAGTATTAACTATTTGTTTTTACCTAAGGGCTGCAGGTAACCATATATAGCCTGGAATGGTACTGGCTCAAGTGCAGCTGTCGGCACCTGCTTGTATTGTTTTAAGATGAGATGCATCATCAATAAGGCTTTCTATAACCTAATGTTTGAGCGTTGATAATTCTTCAGATATTTTGATAATTCACAAAGCAAGCAGGGTACGAAAATTAGTAATGATAAAAAAAACACTTATGTTAGATACTTATTGTAACTAAATATACTACTAGATACTTACTTATATAACAATAAATAAAGGTGTTTTATCCTTAACTGTATGGAAAGGTAAACACAAAATAAGAACAAAAAAGTTAGTCAAAATATTTCAATTCGTCTATTTGATAGGCCAGTTGGCAGATTATCTGTATGTAATTTATATTAAACATTAACATATTTAAATCTAACTACTAAAACTCTAACTAGTAAAAAAAATAAAACTATCTAAAACTAATTAAATAATAAAATAAAACTAAATTATAAATAAAAAACTTCCCCTAACTCATCCCCTGGTGGCAGAGTACCTAGGATACTGGCGGCATTGCCTCGCTGGATTGCGAGACTTATTCTTTGGGCTAAGTAGCCGCCAGCTCTGGGGTCCCGTGTGGCTTCCACCAACCGCTTAGAGATTTCTTTAAATAGGTGGTGGGCTTGCTGACTCCAAGGTCCTAGGGCTTCAACCCCAAACGGCTCAAATATATAAGTGTCCGATAAACCGCTATATTTGCGCCGCTTGAGGTTCTCTGCGTTGTTGACAGCTGCGCCGGCCTCAGTCGATGTACCATGGAGATGAGACGGAGCAAGTGTGTAATTAAATATATTAAGTATGTATTTACCAATAAAAAGTAGTATCATTATCCGGTTTCCATTGTATTAGCTCTGCTCAGTTTGGGATCAGATAGCCGGGTGTGAGGAATGTGCCAGGATATTTATTTATTTGTCATTCAGAGTATTATATTATTTGATTGACGTTTAGAGATTTACCCCCTTACTCATAAAACGTTATTTAACTAATAATAACGTCAAATTGTTTGACAATGACAGCAAGGTGACGTTATCTGGGGGCACGGGAGTGCCCCCCGCCAAGACAGCCAAGCGAAGCGAAAGGGCACTACCTACCTTTTCTCGAAGCGCTTCGTCGTTTTTTTGAACCCTCATAACTTGGATTTGGATTATACCAGATAAACAAAATTCTCGGAACATGATCTCAATAGTGAACTTATTAAGCATATTAAGTTTCAATAACATAGCTCTTATACTTTAGATTTTATTGATATCTAAAAAACCCCGATTTCGTCACTGACTCACTGATGATCATCAAAACTCATAGGGTACTTCCTGAAGTCCTAGAAAGCTGAAATTTGGTATTTAAGCTTGTATTAGTACACAAACAACAAAAAAATTATAAAACTTGGAAATTTCAAAAAAAAAAAAGAAGTGAAATCCCACCAAAAACATTTTCATGTAAAATGTTGCCGCCAAGACATATGGCTCGTACTGTCAAAAAGTTATCAGATCTCATGTAGAGCCAAGCTTATAACTACATGCACTTACTATATAAGCCCTAACTTCACAAACTCTACACACCGTAGTTTTTTTTTTTTTTTTTTTTTTTTTTTTTTTTATACCACTAAGTTGGCAAACAAGCATACGGCCTGCCTGATGGTAAGCAGTTACCGTAGCCTATGGACGCTTGCAACACCAGGGGCATTACTCGCGCGTTGCCGACCCTGAAGAAATCTCTTCACGCCCTTTTTGAAGAACCCCATGCTGTACTCCATTGGGAAAACCACGGCGGGGAGCTCATTCCACAATCTGAGCGTCCGCGGAAGAAAGCTCCTTTGGGCCCGCACAGTTCGAAACAATTCTGGTTTCAATATGTGAGGATGGACTCCCCGTCGATGGCGAGAGTTGCGATGGTAGAAGGTAGCAGTGGGCAACAAGTCGAACAATTCTTTAGAACACTCTCCGTTGTACAAGCGGTAGAACACACATAAGGAGGCAAAGTCTCTCCTTAGACTAAGGGGCTCTAAACCGCTTGTGAGCACGGGATCGTCAACAATTCTGATGGCACGTCGTTGAACCGAGTCTAAAGGCCCAAGCTGGTATCCAGGTGCTCCCGCCCATAGGTGACAGCAGTACTCCATATTAGGCCGGACTTGTGACTTATAAAGTTGTAGCCTTTGCCCCGATGTGAAGTACTGCCTCGCTCTGTTGAGCACTCCTAGCTTTTTGGATGCCAGCTTAACCTTGTCTTCCAAGTGACTTCGGAACAAAACGTCGCTAGAAATGTCGACGCCAAGGATCCCGATGCTTTGACTGATGTTCAAGGAGGTGTTCTGGAATTGTGGAGCCACAGACCATGGGGTTTTCTTAGCGGTGAACGCGCAGGCTTGAGTCTTGGTAGGGTTGAAATGGACTAGGTTTAGTCGACCCCAATCGGAGACACTAGTTAATGTACTCTCGATTTCAGACATCAGCCGTTCGCGGCTTTCCTCCACCTCGGAACGAGGGATATTTGCACGGCCCGTGTAATAAGCGTCCCCTGTACTGTCGTCCGCATAGCAATGAATGCCGTCAATAGACAGCATATCATTGATATGCAGTAGGAACAATGTTGGGGACAGCACAGAGCCTTGCGGGACGCCAGCATTTATGTCCATGCTATCAGAGCAGCTACCGTCAACGACGGCCCTTATGCATCTGCTGGACAGAAAGCTGGTAATCCATTTGCATAATCCCTCGGGAAGCCCGTATGCTGGTAACTTCGTGAGAAGACCCCTGTGCCAGACCCGATCGAACGCCTTCGCCACATCTAGGCTTACTGCCAATGCCTCACCTTGACTCTCGATGGCGAGCGACCAACGGTGCGTGAGATACACAAGGAGGTCACCAGCTTGGCTCTACATGAGATCTGATAACTTTTTGACAGTACGAGCCATATGTCTTGGCGGCAACATTTTACATGAAAATGTTTTTGGTGGGATTTATTTGACCATTTATTCAGTAGATTTAGTTAAATAGCGTTTATGAGTAAGGCCGTAAATAATTAGAACTAAAAAAATTACATTTATTGACTATATTTGTATGAAAAAAAGAAATTATTTTATACATTGATGAGCAAGTACATTCAAACAAAAAGAAAAGAACATTTTCTCACCAATACCTATCACCAAGTTACAATATATCCGACAACGAATCCCGATAATCAATCGAAACCACAGATCTCGAGAGATGAGTCGTGACGCTTGGATTTAGCTAAGACCTGATGTCCCACAAAACTCCCCACTTAATATCACGAAAACTAATACGACTAATACGTAAACGAACGCCAATAGAACAATAGTAGTTAATTTTTACTCACATTGCCCAAGATCTCACTTGTTTGTAAGCGCTTGTAAATACGCACTACCGCGCTCTCGGATCGGGATCGAGATAGCTGGACGATGTGCATGACACGATTTTCATTGTATGTTTTCGAAACGAAGTTAGCCTTACGCTTCTGTAGAACTAAACAGCAATGTACGCGCTTCATGTAAGTGACACCTTTTGAAGGGCTTTGATTTTTGCAGTCGATCACTGAACAATACGGCATCTAAATAAATATCGTCCGCTCGCGCACTTACCTCGAATAGGTTACGCCTGACGCGATTTTTGCGGTGTACATATGCCGTGAACGCTGCTTATAACTGTCTCGCGCTCCGCGTTACACAACCTCTCTATCGATGTCTATGATCGAGACACATACGATATGAAGGGCAATACTGTTCAAAGACGGTATTGCATGCAAGGAGACTAATAGTCTTGGATCCCACAAACGGAGCGGCCACTAAGAGGCACAAGGATTTCAATATTATCGAGTATTTGCTGGCAATCTAGAAGGATTATCAGAATTCTATTTAACAAATTATATAAGAAAATTATGACTTTTGGCGACTGTAAAAAGTATATTCAATACAATTTGAAGTTCTATTCTATTACTATAATAATATTGTTTCAAATCATACAAAATTCCCACCCAGGCACGGTGAAATCGCGCTTATTCGTTTTCAAGTGATCCTGGACGGTCAATTATATTCTTATGTAGGTATTGAGGTGAATCTTCTCGAAACACGCTTCTTTTCGGAATGAGGACCAGTTAGTATAGAAAATCTAAAATCGGAAGTCTACCCACAGTTTTATTCAAGGTCCACATCAATTCTATAATATTGTATGTAAACTACGCTTCTGAGAAACCTCACTACTTTTATTTTATAATAATTAATAAACCCGGCACCAACTCGGTTTTGTACAACTTTTAATTCAATAAAGTTAAAGAGACACAGCCTGAAGTTTATGGAGTAAATTCAGTTCAAACTCCGTAATGTAGAGTTGTTTCGCTTCACAATATTCATCTCGGTTGAAAGAAAAAAAGTCTGGGTTGTCTTTGTGGACATTACCCCTCTGTGTACAATGTTTTTAAACTATTCCATGCTTTTTATAATGTCTTGAATTAGAATATGTGAATGGTGAATGTGTGGTAGTGATGTGTAGGTTTGATTTATGAATCTGTCTTATTTTGAACGAGAGAGATAGAGTCAACGTAGAGATAGCGTTTATTCGCTCAAAGAGTAGCTCGACTGCCGCTCGCAGCCAAATAACTTTATGTTGTGATACTGCGGGTATAAGGTCACCAGTGCTAATCGGGAAGGGGGAAAGGGTCGGTAACGCGTGAGTGATGCCTCGTGTGTGTTGCAAGCGTCCATATACGGTAAACGCTGACCATCAGACGGGTCGTATGCTTGTTTACAGACATCGTCGTATAAATTAATGAATTTAACGATTCAATAGCTGGGATATATTACAGTAAAAACTGTTTACCAGTCAAAACTACTTATATCAAAATCTAAAACACAGTTAAAGCTACAAACAAACACAACAAAATACATAATTTAATAGAAATTTCATAAAAATGTCATCTTAAAAAAGCATTAATTTAGTTCAGGCCCTGATAAGGTACTTATGAACGTTACGATTGACTCTACAACAGGTTTGGAATATACTTAAAGAAACTCAGCAAAGGCATTTTATTATCGTTCTCAGCAAAGATATTACAATAATTGTTCCAAATATTCTATATAATTAAGTGAATCGTTCTCTTTTTTTTCTTTTTAAATGGAGTTTTGAATGTGACTACGTGTTCCTAGATAAGTTTACATCAAACTTTTCGAAACTTCATGACAACTTAAAAGCAGTATCACATGCACTTGATTGTTCTTTGATGTTATTCTCTTCCAAGCAGGAGAAAATTAGAATAAGAAAATAATCCTAAAATTTGTTGCGTACCTTGATTGGCAAGTTCCTGTGTTATAAAGTTTTTCTTTGTTTTCTTAATTATTCATACGCGTTTATCCGCGGCGCCCTTTATTTTTCGTTAAAATTTAATATTGTTGGAGTTTCTGAGATTATGCGGAATAGAAACTGTTGGTTAGCCGCATGAATTATATATTAGGTAAAGTTACCTTCCAGTATTTAATATTGGTTTAGAATATTATTCTGAAATTCCTTTTGCCTTATACCTGATTTGATTATCTTTCCATTTCATAAAATTTAGTAATATCACAGGTAAAATTTACTTTTATATTAACTATATTCGTTTCATACTAACTGCATAGTTTGATTATTAACATGACGCAAAAATACATTGAAATAAGTTCTTTGTTATAAATTACATTTTTAATACAAGCTTTTTTTTGAGTGACTGTATTTTTTGTTGACTCTACTTGGATTGTCATCCAATATACAAATGTATGCCAAATATCAAGTCAATCCGACCACTGGAAGTGGGTGAAATTCGACTTGCAAGATTCCACCCGAACAAACTTACATACATACATTCCAAGTTAAATAAAAGCTTGTAAAAAATAGATTCATAAAATTCCTCGCAATATTTTTCTGAACAAAGTTCGTCGCCAAATGCTGTGTCATTTAATTGTATATGCAATGTAAACATAACTAACACAGAGGTTTGGTTTGTTTTGTGGCTGTGCAGTATTTATTATGACGTGTATGCATGTTGGAGTCATATTATGGCTTGTTTTAAATCAATTCAACTCTCGCCATCGACGGGGAGGCCATCCTCACATATTGGAACCAGAATTGTTTCGAACTGTGCGGTCTCAAAGGAGCTTTCTTCCGCGGACGCTCAGATTGTGGAATGAGCTCCCCGCCGTGGTTTTCCCAATGGAGTACAACATGTGGTTCTTCAAAAAGGGTGTGAAAAGATTTCTGTAGGGTCGGCAACGCGCGAGTAACACCCCTGGTGGTGCAAGCGTCCATAGGCTGCGGTAACCGCTTACCATCAGGCGGGCCGTATACTTGTTTGCTACCTAAGTAGTATAAAAAAATACTTTCTTACTATTCATTGGCTTTTATCTTACCATGGTCCAAAATATCGAGAATTCTCGAGCAGATCTCGAGAATTTTGTCTTTAGTCGAGACGAAAAAAGACTCAACGCCTCGAGAACTCGAGAAATCAATTCCGTGCAAAAAAACTCAAACAGCGTGATTCATTAAAAATTCCATTTCTCGACTCGAGAAATCTTGGTAGAGAATTCTCGTGCCTCGATAAATAAAAAAGGTCGACCAGAAACCCAAGTCCAAAACATACAAACATGCAATGAACACTCTAAAGTAAACATCGATAGGTACTTAGCGATAGATTTTTAGTCAAGCGGGTACTACAAAGTACCCTAAACGTGAGAACTGACTAACAATAATCGCTTGAATAGTTCCTGGTGTTCTATTTTATTCATATTTATATCACGTGGGTTCAATCCGTGAGGCAAAGGGTTAATTGATACCTGTTAAGATTAAAGATGGTTTATCCGAAATATTTCATAAACGTGACACTATACTCCGTCATGTTCGGTGTCATTTAGCAGAATCACTATCAGTTTTCATTTTGATTTGACCAGATTGAATTTACGATTGCCTGTGCCGAGCTGACGTTGTATGCAAATTAATCACAGCTAGGGTTACCATTTGTAAGGGACAAAACACGGAAAGTGTTACTTAAAATACAGGCATAACCAGATATTTAAGGGGGTCTTAACTAAGGATTTGTAAGTTTTAGTATGATTAAAATATAATTTGATATAATAATAAATAATATTAAAATATAATTTGATATATAATCGCTATCCAACGAGGAAATGTGGCCAGCCTTATAGGCACCCTTCCCAGAGGCCTTGGAGACCTTGGGGATTGTATATATTAGTTAAGTAGGTAGTATTTGTATATATATAATAACTTTTATCAAATAATAAACATTAATTAATTTGATATTGACATTGATATTTTAGTCAAAACATAATATGATTAATCGGAAGCAGCGGCAGGCTTGAGGAAATTTTCTATATATAGATTGTATTTTGTACATATTTGTTGTAAATAAAGAATTTATGTTTATATGATAACTCGCATTTTTCATATAGTGAAAAAGTTTGTTTTGCTATTTTATTTTATAAATTAAATAACAATTGGACTATTTTATTTACGCGCACCAAATTTAATGCCCCGCCCGGACGTTTGTACGCCTCACTAAACTAGAATACATCCAGGGACACCCGGAATGCTGGTAACCCTAGCCTGACCTGCAATTATAGACCAAACGAGTATATTAATTATTTCATAACTTCATTTCGACCATTCGAATATACAGTATATAAGTAACCATAACTGTAGGTACGAAATGAATAAATAATATTGACTATGTTTACCTATTTTTTTCTTCCATGTATTAATACTAAAAAAACATAAATACAGATGAAAAAAGAACAAGAAAATAAATATAAAATAATAACCTTAAAAAAAGTATGTACCATTTTCGATTTTGTTTTACCGGTTAAGAGGTTGTGTCAATCTGAATCAGATTGCAACAAAGTTACGTAATCCACATACTGGTCAATTATCCGATGTTGCTAAACCTCCGCGGCTACATGCCAATTAATTATTACTGACCAGCACGAAATTGGTTTATTCGTATTATAGGCCTGCTACGAAATTCGTAGCAGCTCTACGAATTTATTTTCAACTCAGCAAACACTTTATTTTACACTATAAATATAATTTACTGGCTATTTTGCTGTAGGAATTATTATCATATTGTTAATGATAATTCCTTTCTAGGGTTCCGTACCCAAAGGGTGCCAACGGGACTCTATTACTTACTACCTATTACTATTGTCTGTATCTTATGAACCATGAAAAGTAGACAATTGACATTTTCACAGAATGTGTTTGTGTACTTCTATTGCCACTATAACCAGGGCTGGCGTTACCTATAGTGCAGAGTGTGCGGCGCACACGGGCGGACGGTCTTAGGGAGCGCGCCGAGCGCCACTCGTGAAGACGACTCCGCCAAAAAGCAATCTCTTCCATCAAATAATGCTATTTAATGTGATCGAATTATTATCTCTTAAATTATGTCCTTTACTAACGCGTCTTTTCCCTATACCAAACTGGAAGTCCCATTTTCCCAAATCAAGAAATTATACGTCTTAAGGAAGGTTGAAACCCAACCCTGTTCTCTTTGAAATAACAATAAAATCGACTTACCCTATCGGATTAGCTTGTGTTAGTAAATAACAATTCAGTTCAATTCAGATTACAACGACAGTACATAGTATCAATGTCGATCTTCAAAATGTGCCAGTCGATTGCGAAACAATTCCGGGAATTGTTGTCAAAGTGACAGAATTGTAAAATAAAATGAACAGAATTTCGGACAGAGCAATATTGGAACTAGAATTGGAAGCTTGTATCAAATGAATGTGTTCGAATTCCGTAGCTAACTTGCAATTCACTTTGCAGTAAAGCAAAGGACATCGACGTCATCGTCATACAAAGTTATACACACAGACAGTTCACACCTACATAAATGTTGTTAGTGATTTACTGTGTTTCATGGAATTCATATTACGAACTATGCGGTATGACAGTGAATCGAATAACTGACAATAAAGTGTCACACTGCACAAGCACAAGCATGCCTATCTTCCTTTGCTTCACTCTTCACTTCAAACTTTTTGATTAAACCACAGAGTATCCTAATAATATACTTACAAAATAAACTATTTTTCAATCTTAGTTACGTTCCAAATAGTTCATATATCTCTTTCAACATTTTACGGAATCACTTCTTGTATTTATTAACGATGCGGGAATTATCATGTATTTGTGACTTAAAAACCTTTTCATTTTATAAGTAGGTATAGTAAAAATGCGCTCGTGGTGTAGTATGATTAGCCGTTCTTAATCGTCGTGGTCGGTACCTGGATGGGTGACCGCCAAGTGGTATTTCAAATCGAGCGTTTTCTGTGCTTCGGAAGGCACGTAAAGCCGTTGGTCCCGTTTGGTGACATTCGTTATAGTCCGATTCGATATATTGGTGATAGTCGTTAAGCTATTAGGATGCCTCCTAGGCGGCTTGAAAAAATCCAACAGTAGGTTGACCACTAGCCTACCTCCACCGATCCGCAGTGGGCATGCGTGGTGGAGTATTGCCCATTACCTTTCACTCTCATTTGTGAAAGGAGGCCTGTGCTCAGCAGTGGGACATTATAGGCTGATGATGATGATAGTAAAAAAGATATATAGTAGTACAAAAATGGGTTTATGATCCGTCTACTTATAAAACGTCATTGTACAATGAAGCAGTCAGGATAACGAAACATATAGCATAGCATAAAATGATCTTAGTTCCATTTGAGGCTTCCTTATCTTACAGGCAGACTGCAGTTCTCGTTAGTTTTCAAGTCGTCAGCTTGATAATTGCCATAGTTATATAACTAGCAGTTAATAATATACGATGAGCACTATCAAAGTTAAGGCAACTCGTGGAATTGCCTAGCACAACTTGCCCTGAAGTCAGTTTGGATTTGAGCACTATACACACAAAAATATAATACATCTTATCTTCTTACCTATAGACATTGTTAACCTATGTACACACTAGGTTTTTTGTTCTTTACTAGTTTCTGCCTCGCGACTTTACCCGTTTTCTCAAGGGATCTAATGTTTTCTCGGAAATGAAATATGTTATTGGTACTTCTAACCAATAACATATTTCATTTCAGGATTATAATTCGTATGCCAAATCTTTCGATTCCATTAGTTACGACGTGATTGAGGATGTAACGTTCACGCAAAATTTCTAATTACTGTTCTACGATATTCCTCGTAGAACTAATGATATAGACAAATATTTTAACAATTGGAACATTGCTTTTCAATATATTCGGGTAAATCAATAAATAGCGTCCTAAAATATAGGTTTCTATCAGTAGAAATTTTGATAGCTCGTAGGGTTGAACGATCGTGTTCATAAAAGCATTAAGCGGCATACGAGTATTTTAGCGGCATCCATCCCGCTTGATAAATTTGTGCGCCCTAGAATAATGGATGCCTAAATCCGCAATCCGCAGGCCCGCATCGCTAACGTAGACCCAATTAGTTATCGAGGGGTTACAACCAGGTCCCATTGTTTGGATAGCTAAGCTTGCTGTAAACATGATGGCTATGAAGGCTGGTTTATTAGTTTAGGTTTCAACTCATTGAGTCACTACAAATAGATAAACCACGTATTAATATTTATATCGCTTACATAGTTAAACGGAATCTTGCCGATGATCGCCAATGGCGGCACCCTTGAGCATCTTTTTCATATACAACGTATATTCATAACATTGTATACGACTTCTTTGTTACTAGGAGCACAGAAGAGAAAATTTTATGATAATTTTAGTAATTTCCGTGAAAACATAATGACCCTCGTGGGGCGGTGATACGTTAGCTATGATTTTAATTCAAAAATATGGAATGATTTATTGAGTAATTTAATATCGGCTGAAACTTTTTATAGTTTAGTTATATCTACCTGATGTAGTCTTCGGATTAATATACCCTTTCCGTTACACATTGCATAGTTTTTTTTTGTATATTAAGTAGTTGTATGCTTCTGCTTTACATAGATAAACTTATTATTAATATCAAGAGATATACGTATTCTAGACTTATGAGTAGCGATCGCAACGAGACTAGTTGCAAACTGGTCTGATAATTTTGTAGATACTTTAGGAGAATAGTCAATAGCGAAGTTTCCGCGGATTCTACCCGGGATGAAATGAGGTACCTTTTTGGAAAACAGTAGGCATTTTTATTGTATTGATAATTCAGATTATTTGCGGACCCTTACAACGTAATCTGAGTCCTCGCTCGATACAAACCTACATTATTCTTGTCTATTTAAAACGATCCATTTACCCTGGATTTTGCAGACTATGGCATAGATGTAAGCATAAATTTATAATCGCTCGCTTTCATTAATTTCGTTTTTATTGTGGATATTTAGTTCGTTTGTTAGATTTAGGTATGGCATAAGGCTGAACATTAAGCAAGTGGTCACCCTGATTGCGATAATTGGCTGTAATTTGTAGCTAACTGCCAGATTAGATTTTCAAGTTGAGGATAGTATCCAGCTAGACAAGTACTACAAAGTACCCTATTACCATGCTATAGTAATATAAATCTTCTAAACAATACACTTACACTTGCATAGACCACACACACACACACACCCACACACACACACACCCACACACACACACACCCACACACACACACACCCCTCCCACACACTCACCACTATCGCTGACACACCCAGCACATACCCATTATTCGCATATTGATATAGTTATTTATTTCATTAAAATATTTTTTTTTTTGTTTTTCTTAATATTAATTTTAACATTTTCTCAAATCTTTATATGATTACTTCAGTCAGATATTCTAAATTTGTATCATCGATGGGAAGAATCTGGCTCCTAAAATACAGGACTTTCCTAGTTTAGGAGCCAGCGCTCATAAGTTTTTATGTCCATGTATTTTGATAAATAAAGATTTATTATTATTTATTATTATTATAATAAAATATCCTTGAACTAAAATCTCACATGATAAATCTGAGATTATACTTATATTAAACTTTTGTGATGTCAAAGATTTCTACTAAAACATTTAAGACTTACAACACGAATCTAAAGCCCTCTCTGTCCAGAGCTTTAATAATATACGGGAAACCAGGAAAGAGAAACGATTAAATACACAACTTGAACCAACAGCTTTTATTGACAGACAGATATTCATAAGAAAAACAATAGAATAACAAAACAATAAAAAAGGTAAACATTATATCGAAATAGGTCAGTTAGTCAGTTAGCCACAGGTTGTGACAAAAACGATCTCGATAATACTTACAATCTCATCTCTTTTGGCATACTGAGGCCCCGTATTCTTGAATGCAATGAAAACGTTTATTTTCGATTAAAACGATATATTTTTGAGACGTCTGAGTTTTGATCTCGTTATAATAATAAAAATAACTCTTTATTATCAGGCTATTTTTTTTATAATCAAAAATATGTACAAATTGTCATGTTATCCCACATACCTTTCTTGTTTTTGTTTAGTTACTTGCGACTTCAAAAATTGTTTACATCAACCGTGGGGTGGAGACCTGCAGGGCGATTGTCAAACGCTCTCGTTTTCGTGAAACCGATAGCGAGGGTCTCGTAAGTTGTTATAATTTTGGTTTTGTGTAACTTTTACGCCAAAATAGTCGCCGGCTTCATTTGAAATAAGTTAATTGTAATAGTTTTCAATTTTGCTATCAATTGTGTTACGTAATATCCAAATTATAAAAAGTTTTGAGAGCCTCGCTATCGGTTTCCCGATAACGAGAGCGTTTGACAATCACCCACCTGGTGTCCTGAAATATAGGCCCTGCCTAGTTTAGGCACCAGTCTCTCACAATCCTTAATGTAGCTATTGTATTATATTTGTAACTTATTGTGTGAGAAATAAATAAATTTTATTTATTATTTATTATTACTTTGGCCCGTAGGTTACCTTAAAAACTAGCAAAGATATTAAAATAAAACTGTATGTGTTAGTAACTATTTTTTAATGTTAGTAAAAAGCATTATGTCACAGTGCGATCGAGTGGCACTTGTCCGCGGAATCGACGGAATACCACGCCTTGTGGCCAAAAGTCTTCCTCCATGACGAGGTGCAGATAAAACGTGGGAACTCGCACTAAGAACGCCATGAAGTTGACTTTGCGGCTCGCTGCCAGCAGCCACCCTCGGCGAGTACTTGACCCTTTGGCGCACGTACTCCACAATATCCTTAGTGGTATAGTGTAGGTGGGAGATATACATACACCCGAGTGTTTGGCATCGCGGCACGTATGGTTTGCTTATTCTCCGCAGGATCGGTTCTTGTTGGTTTACTGACAGCGCTTCCTCTTTTCCACTATCACAAAACCATCATCATCACCAGCCCGCTCCGATGCCTTTTCAGGCATGGGCTGCGAATAATATAGGCCTAAGATATGGTTAATAAACTGAATGCAATATTTATATTTTCTGACTTCTTGTTACTGCTTCATAATATATTCTACCTTGAATTTACAAAGAACCGCAGTTACGGATTCAATATTATTCATAACGTCACATTTCATGTTCAATAAACCCTTCAAACTCAAGTCCACTTTCTGTTAAATCGACTTATAATCTGTTGACTTTCAGCGAAGCTATTACCTATATAACTTTGTTGAAATCATTTTCGATTTGAAACTAGTTTTATGATTTCTTTTATACATTCTGGTAACTGCATAATATGCAAAAGTGCTTCATTGCCATGGAATCATTTCCCCATTGTAACTTTTCTTCCGATTAAGTGGTTGTTTCATAATCCACGTACAGTTCTCGTAAAATATTCACTTGAAGCATTTTTACTCCACATTAATTGAATGTCCCAGGATATTTATTTATTTATTTATTATTTTCCGTAAAATATGAATTTTATTAATGTTCTTAGTGACAAGCTATTAAATTTAGCATTGGAGATTATTACACTACAGAGAATATGTTTATTTAACAATTTTACCTTTTGTGGATTAAGAGTTATCTCCAACTACCCGCAATTGGTTCTGTACAATTTCATTGTAACGATCACGGCACACCGTAGTAACTGTATCAAGCAAATACTCGAACGAAAGTCACGGAGCGAACACTTTTTATTACTGGATTCCACACAGAATCATCCGATTCCCTCAAATTCCTGATTGAAATTTCTTAGCATACTGCTGTTCTAATTCCCTCGAAATTATCAAAACGTCGCGTGCGAGAATACTTCCAGTATACTGCTTTATACCTACAAGTCCTACAACCCGTGCGATTTAACTAGACACCTCGCGGGAAGAAGTCGCATCCAGGGAGTCGCACGAATTTTATATAACAAATTCCGTGAAATTATCACTGTGCCATAAAGCGTACTTTCAAGTAATATTTAAAACAAAGAAAACTTAGTTTCCAGGAATAACAATGTAGACAAATGTGGCTCTACTCTAAGAAATTGTATGGCAAGCCTTTTTTAATAACTCTTTGTAACATAATATTTGCAGCATAGTTGTGTTTAAAGTTTCCAGTTATTTTATATTGCGAACAACTTTTAATTAATTTTGTAAAAATCCTTACTAATATTATAAATGCGAAAGTGAGTTTGTTTATTTGTTACGCCATCACGCCTCAACTACTCAACGGATCATCATGAAATTTGGCATGCAGATAGCCTATGGTATGGAAAAGGACATAGGCTACTTTTTATCTCAGGAACAAGGGTGAAACCGCGGGGGATAGTTAGTATATTATAAATCTTTCTGATAGGTATCTTAGTTCTCAGTATATAATAATAATAGAGCTTTATTTGATTACACAGTTTTTTTTTATCTTAAAGGTTCATTATATTTTTTCAAGCGATTATTGCTCATTGGTCATGACGTCGAATGCCGATACGAAGGTCTCGGGTTCGAATTCTACACTTAACTTGAGCTTTCGGCGAAGGAAAACGTCGTGAGGAACCATACCACGGTGGTAGGGTACTTTGTAGTACCCACCTATCTGGCTGCACTTGAGAGCCAATTCCTTCTAGGCTTTGTGTGCTTACACCTTCGGCCACATCATCACTTACCATGGTGAGTTTGTATCCAATAATAGGCTCAACACGTTATATAAGAAAATAACTTCTCTGCAATGTTTTATACTTCTAGACTGTACGGTAATGAATTGATTTTTCGTTTTATTCAATTAATATTGTATCTTTGAGAGATGAATTACTTTCTTTGTACAGTGTCTGTGTTGAAGTGATATAGTTATTAGTGACTGATTTAGTAATTTTGTATAGTCTGTAATAAAACTGTGCGCGCAAAAAAACAAAATCAACTTTTTCACAACCCTTTCCCCCTTCATTCAATTAATATAGTTTATGCCAAGTCTTAGTACCCACAGTATATCCACCACTTTCTAACGTTATATAATATAAATAACTTAAAACCTTTGGATATTACAAGAGTTGTATTAAACCATCTCATGTAATAGGTTTACGTTTTTAAAGCCTACATCTGCAATACCTTATACTCGAATAAATAATAGATGCAACATCAAAAGCCATTACAAATGTGGCTCTAACACATTTCAGCGCAAATTATTCCCACGCCCTACGTGAAAGCAGGTTGAAAAAAATTTCAGCGAGATCAAAAATGTTTGTGTGCAGTAACAAAGGCTCGCAAGGGGGACTTGTTGCGCAAACCAAAGTTATTGGAAGCTTCCAGGCATACTTTGTTCGACCAAGTTAAGAACGACTAAGATAAGTTGACTGCTTTTATGTTTGACTGATTCTTTTTTTTACATCGCTGTGCTTTTCAAAATGTTAGCATTTGATTAATGTGGTATGGCTGCAAAATGCAAGATAATGTTAAGTATTTGTTTTTGATATTTTCGAGAACAAAAGGATGAGGTTTTTAGAATGTTTTTAAGACTGGGTCAAGATAAATCGGGTCGGTTGGCATAGAGTTTAGATAAATTGACTATTAACTGGTCGTAGGTTCGACACATGACATGTCGGGGTTGACGGGCCAGTTGGCGCAGTTGGTCACCTTACGCGCCGCAGGTCGTGGGTTCGATACCCACACAGGACATGTATTTGTGTTCATGAACATGTATGTATGACCTGGGTCTGGGTGTAATTATGTATATTAAGTATGTATTTACAAACAAAAAGAAGTATATGTATTATATCAGTTATCTGGTTTCCATAGTACAAACTCTGCTTAGTTTGGCATTAGATGACCGTGTGTGAGGCATGTCCCAGGATATTTATTTATTTATGTATGTGTAAATGTTTACACATACTATCAGATATTACATTTATTATCAGATATAAAAAAAAACAGTAATAAAGAAATTATCGGGTTCCCATGGTACAAGCTCTACTAAGAAAACTTAGAACCTAAGAAAGTCACCGGATAGTTGAGTTGCGGATTAGCGAGAGAAAAGGTATTATTTAAAAAAAAGACATATGGCTACGGTAACCGCTTACCATTAGGCGGGCCGTATGCTTGTTTACCGGCTAAGTCGTATAAAAAATATACATTGTAATTTGTACATATTATTGTAGATAAAACTTCCATAATATATACCCACACAATAATTACAATTTATATACATAGAAAATTTCCCCAAAGCTGCCGTCGCTGCCGATTATCGGCAAAGTTCCTAGACTGGCAGCGTTTTTCTTTGAAACATTACTTTTCTTTACAAAATATTTAAGAATTTCACATTCATCAACTTATTTTAAAGATGCGCTTACAAGTTCGACTACCATAGTTTATTCTTGGTGTAGGAAGATAAATTTAGCATTACGTGTAGGTAAATGTGTTCTATTCGATCTCTGTGGATCTATTAATGTTTTTTCCATATTATTAGATAAATATGTTGTTGTAGTTAAAAACCATAAAACCTTTTCATTAGACATGATCATATTAAATCCACTGTTAAATGTTAAATTGATTTATGGTTCATCGAGGGATTATTATGACAGCAAAATTATAAATTGGCCGATACTACATTTTAACTCGAATATTGGAATGATTTCGCAATTCTAAGCGTAAAGCTTTCAAATTCAAATTCAAAATCATTAATTCAAATAAACCTTCGCAGGCACTTGAAAAGTCTGACTCTAATACTCTAATACCGATTCGGAAGGTTGCATTGCTTTATAATACAACTAGCTATCCCCCACGATTTCACTCGCTTTCCCGGGATAAAAAGTAGCATATATCCTTCTCCACCCCATAGGCTATCTGCATGCAAAATTTCATGGTGATCCGTTGAATAGTTGAGGCGTGAAGGCGTAACAAACAAACAAACTCACTTTCGCATTTATAATATTAAGTTAGGATTAGGATATTATATTAACATGGAATTTGCCTTCAATTTGATTTTAATTATCCAATAAAATTTATGTTCAATGTAACATGTAATTTAGGAGGATACGTGACGTAAAAATTTTGAAGAATTGAGTTTTACTCTTGCTAAAATATTTTTTTTCAAACTTCTAAAGAGAGAGAACTTTATTTACAACAAATATGTACAAAATACAATCTATATATAGAAAATTTCCTCAAGCCTGCCGCTGCTTCCGATTAATGGCAGGGTTCCCAGAAGGCTGGCAGCGTTTCCTCTTTGGATAGCCAAGCTGACAAACTTCTTGTCTCTAAGGAATGATTTGAATATGTGAGCTTCTCCCTCGCGAGTTATTCGGCATGAATGGTCGTCGACTCAAAACGCATTTTGGTTAAAATAGTAGATTATTGTGCCGTCTAAAGTAGCCTTAAAGATAAAGAATTTGTATCATTCGTACTAGCGCCTAAAGACTACCCATATACATACGTAGTAGGTAACTACTATTTCTGTGGTAGTAATAATTTTTTTGCTTCAGTAGAGTAGGTACCTAGGTATGTTTTATTTCTGTCTCGTTTTTGTATAGGTATCAATAACCATTAACCGCCATCTCATAATTTTCCTTTGGGTATAATTGCTTAGTGCCTTATGATTTTTTCGGTAATAATTTTATTTAATTCTGGGACATTCTTCACACTCGGCTAATTGATCACAAACTTAGCAGACCTTGTGCTATGGAAATCAGATAACACGTACACTCCATTATACTACTTTTTTCAAGAATTACACCCAGACTCAGGACGTATAGACATGTTCATGCACTGAAATGTACCTATGTCCTGGGTGGGAATCGAATCCACGACCTGCAGCGTGACTGGTAGGGGTTTCACCAATCACGCGAAGTGGACCATCGAGAATGCAAGAATGTCAAGACATAATTCTCCTGTACTTTGTAATTTCCGTGGCCGCGGGATTTTGAAACGGGCATAAAACTCACATCATAAAATATTGCGTACAATTTGTTATTTAATTGAATAACCTACTAAAGGTACATTCACATACAACGTTCACGTATTTGCCACGTCACCGATCAGTCAAAAATTCGTCGAGAAATATAGATACAAATTGTAGGGTGTCATTTCCATACATCAGTCACCGTCACTGCACGACACGACACGTTGGGCATTTACATATACTTACCGCATGACAGATTAGTGACGTGTCGATAACGTGACCTATTGCACAATAATAATTTTACACTAACGGCCTTACTCATAATTACTACTCGATATTTAACTAATATAATATACTAGCTCTCTCGCGCGGTTTCACCCACGTTCCCGTGATAAAAGTAGCCTATAATACTCGGGGATAATGTAGCTTCCTATCTTCCTATCCGAATCCGACTGGTAGTTACAGAGATTATCCCATTTAAACAAACAAACAAAGAAACTCTTCCGCTTTATTATATTAAATATTAGTATATTAGTATAGATGTATACTGATTAAGTGGCCAAGTAAATAAAATTGTACTATCTTTATCAAACAATGTGAAGTTTAATATCATTTTATCAGTAAGGCTTTAAATGATTTTATCTGCAGTAATATAAATCGACATGGACAACAGTAATCGCAACAATATTATAAGTATAATATCGTTGGGTGATTATATCTCTTTCTCCGACTCCAACTCTGTTTCGACAAATAACTAAAAGCAAAACATCCATTTACGAAACTAAAGAGAAAATAAAATGAACCAGCTGTGTAAAAACAATTAATATTAAGACCAAAAAGTTATTAATACGTATCTAACATTACAAAATCATACTATCGAAAAGTGCGACCACAAATTGTTTTGGACGACCGTCAAAATTTTCCAATGAATGGCTTAAATTCATCTCTTTTTGTAGGGGATTGGCGAGATGTCAGTTGTCCACTGTTGACAATTTAATCCGCTATCCTCGGACTTTTCGCGTGCATATAACTAGTTTTATGTAAATCATATAACTCAAAAAATAGAGACTATTTAAATTTACTATGTGTTGATTAACTTTTTTTACCGAGTTGAGTATTAAATGTACATATTTTACACTATTGCTCTTAAAACGATATTTAAATAATATACTGATTAAATTGTCTCATAATTAACGTCACCTGACTGTCCGTTAAACAATGTGATTATCTATGTGACCATACAATCACTATATTAGTTAAATAGTGTGTGGATGAACCCTTGTTGATCAGAGCTTGTATTATCTGGAGAGGACACAACATAATTAGTCCTATTGTTAAACGAGATGCAATCAGTCTATCAACACTGATCGATTATGAAACAGACTATTGAACAAACTATTATAGAGCTGGTTCATGGCTTAGCTTGGATTTGGATTATATAAATCCTAATTATATACGTATACAGTCAACTAAATAAAAGTTAGATAATTTTATATACATTTTTTTTGTTTACCTGTACTGTAGGTATAATATTTATTTAATAGTAGTAGTATTGTAATTACAATCTTTTAATTAACTTGCAATATATGAATGTTCGGGTCAAACCTTGCAAGTCGAATTTCACCCACTTCCAGTCGGATTGACTTGATATATTTTTGGATGACAAAGCAAATACAGTCAACAAAAAGTACAGTCACCAAAAAAGCTAGTATTAAAAATGTTTTTTTTTTCTTAACAAAAACTTATTTTTCTAAGTGTATATATTCTTTGTGAATAGCTGTGAAAAGTTAATGAGTTGAGCAGTAAGATGAAAAAAAAATATACTTTAGGTTTTCCAGTAACTAACAGCTCATATGACCTAGTTAATCTGTCTAAAAAAGACGATAAATTCACATTAATTTACTTCACGTTCTATCAAACTGTTGCAAGTTTTGTAACCATTGAATATCATACTTGAAACTGTGCACAGAGCATGTGTTACGTTTCTGTGAAAATTCGGTTGACGCTCGCGCGCGCCTCGTGACGGCGGCACGTCGCAGCGTGGCAGTTGGGCGGCATACCCGCGCTGTCTGTAAGTGCTCTTATACTGTATTAAAGTGTGCATTGTACGCCATTGTGCCGACGTGTTACAGGAAACATGACCTCGTCGTGAACTCTATACTTTTGCAATGCTTCACATGCTCTAACATTTTTATATACCTACCCTCAACTCAGGAGACTAAATTTAAAATGACGTTGAGCCATCTGTTTCTAATAAAACACTCCGATGCATTTAGCAAGGAAACAGGATTCCGACCGTGTAATTCAATTGAAGATAAATAAACAAGGGAAAGCAAATCATTTACTAGTTGATTGAACAGACGGTGCTGCGGCGATCGTTTAAAATAAAACTTCACTGAAATTCCCTTTCAATAGCGGCTTAGCGGTATCCATTGCATCCGCTTCGACATATTATTCTCATATATTGGGGGATTTATTTGCGTATTTCCCTCTGAATTTATTGATGACATTTATGATTTTCTGTTCTCAAAACAGTTTCAGATTGAATGCTGTATTGCTCTAATTATTATTTCTAATTTAATTTAAGTTAAGATTCCACCTAACTCGCCGCAGGTCGTGGGTTCGATTCCCAAACAGGACATGCATTTGTGTGCATGAACATGTCCTGTTTCTGGGTGTAATATGTATATTAAAGTATGTATTTACAAACAAAAAGTAGTATATGTATTATATCAGTTATCTGGTTTCCATAGTAAAAGCTCTGCTTAGTTTGGGATCAGATAACCGTGTGTGAGGAATGTCCCAGGATATTTATTATTTTTTATTTCTTTTGCGGTCGAGACGATGGGACCGTGGGGGTCATCAAAATTGATCGAGATCTCCGGAGATCAGCGGGCGTGGAGCTATTTCCATCAACGCATTAGCTAGCATATCTAAAGAACTTGCTGTTAATCGATAGCAGCGGCAGACTCGAGGATATTTTCCATATAGGTATTTGTTGCAAATAAAGATAATATTTTTCAGAATTGATTTACGAATTCAAATCAAATCAAAAAGTCATTTATTCAGTTTATGAACGTTAATTTGTTACATATAGTTGACCACCGGTTCGAAATACACTTAAACTGAGAAGACTCCGGCAAGAAACTCAGTAAGGATTTTTGTTTTGTTTGTGGAAGATCTTTTAAATAGACTGATTGTTACCAGTAGGTATCATATATTACGGAATAGTAATGGCAAATATAATCTTTCTCACTAACATCAACGCACAGTAGGTAATGGAACACATTTTATAAAATTCAATCTTAAGAAGTGGGGATGATATCATCATCTGCCTGCCCTCTTCCCTGTTGCGCTTCTTCCATTCGTATCTTCTATCCGTTATACCAGCATTCACTCCTTTCTTACCTATATCATCTTTCACACAATCCATCCATCTCTTTTTCGGTCTTCCTCTTCCCGTATATCCATCCACTTTTATATTCATAACTCTCTTAGTCACGTGGCTTTCATTTCTCCTCATAACATGTGAAGTGATGATGATGACTTTAAAATGTTCACCAATTCCTCTTACCTACTAGGTGTGAACCATGCGGAAGGGTCCTATTTTTATCGTAGTATACGAATTTAATTAATTAAATAGAACTCGAACAGGCTGAAGTGTTAAAACACATAATAGTTTAACATTTCTAATTACACCACTCCACGTTTGTTATAAATATTATCTATGGCATAGTGGCATTTATTTGTTTTAACTAAACATTATTTTTGGAGGTAAGTAAACTCAACTTTTCAATGTGTTCGAAAAATAATAAAAAAAGCCTTTCAACTTGAAATTAATTATTTTTGCCAGGGCCAACTACCATCTGATAAAATTATATAACCTTACCTAAGTCAAAAAAGGACAGAAGATAAGTAGGTTATTTAAGAGGTGGTTTCTGAGATTGGTAGTTTCTGTTCCATTTAGTTATAACATAGCGAGTGTTTTATATTTCTAGCAAATTACAGCTGTGTACAATTTATATCTATTCAGGTCCGCCTAAAAATAATCTCTTAAATAACGCCATGATTCGGTAAACGTCCAATTCGACGTCAAAGTTGGGAGAAATAGCTCTCTGGGCTGAAGTCTATTGACGATGGTATGTCTTGTTGCAGCGTGGGCCGCGATGCCGCGCTGCTACATGGTCAAGAAAGGCAATCAGCGGCACGAAGGAGCGCCGCCGCCCTGCAGTCCCACGGAAGCGAGCGTAGCACCACCTTGCTATAGTTCTGAAGACCATTCAGCGCATATAGGTACTATTTCACTTACTATATCACTCACTATCTGAAATACTCGTTGATGAGCCCGCGCAACGATGCCGGACTTTGTTCGGACTTCCCACGTGATTGCTTAGTTAACGATAGAGACAGGGCATAGTGACAGCGAGCGGTGAGTGCATCGTAGAAGTTGTGAAACCCCCACATTGATGGGATTGCTGTGAAAATAAATCTTACATTGCATCTAACATCTTGCAAAGGTACCAACAATAAGCGGTAATAACTAATACTACTAGCATTGGAGCTCAGAATTTAGTTTCAAATCCCTCTAGTTGCAATTATTTAGTTTTGCTTTGAAGGTAATTCTGAGCTAATTCTACCTACTTCAGAGATAATGATTAACAATGTTATAGAAACCTTACGTTATAACAAACCGCACTAATTTTTTAAGAATATTTATTATTTTTCATGTTGAGTTTCTATAAGGCCCATATCTCCTTTTATTGGCTATACACATATCTAATTCATCAAATCATTATTGTAGGTAAAATTGCTCTGTGTTCGCATTGAGGTACAATTATTCGATCGAATTGTTCCCAATCGATTCGCAAGCACATCGCAAAATGAATTTCTTATTAGTTATTTCCATTGCATTCATTGTATTTTTTACACTCTTTGTAATTGACTCGTTACGTTCCATCTTCTTTTTTACTGTCTTTCTTTTTCGATATCCACAATCATTTTATCTGTGTTCAACGTTCATCGAGAGAATAAATGCTACGATTTTATATGGTTGCTTCCGTTTTGTTTTGCGAGATTTAATTAAAAGTAAGTACGATAAATTCCGCTCATTGAAATGGATAAATCTATATTGCTTCAGTTTATTGCTTTCAAAGAAATATGAAAGTAGTTTCATGAAACTCTTCGTTATCCGATCCAAACGTAGGTAACAAAAGTTTCAATTTAATTGAACTTACACAAAATATTGCGAAATGAATTTCATTTTGCTGAACCTTGTCTGCATCAGATTTTATTTTGTTAACAGCAAATAGACCTCCGGAAATTCTATAGAGTGGAGTTCTCGAATACAGACAATGCACTCCAGACATTCTAAAGAGTAATTAAGCACATACCTGCGTATCTGTAAATAGACTTCTCTTTACTTGAATAAGAATGTTGGAAAGTAAATAGAGGTGGTCGAATAAACTATTGGAATAGCTTCGTTTTTATTGTTTCGTTGATGAATAAATAATTTAAAAACATCCTAGTCACCTTTTAGGGTGTCATCTGTCAGTGGGCGGGTGGTCAGCAGGACTAGTGGCCTTGTAGTGGGAAGCGCGCTTGCCGCGAGGCGTCAACTATTTTATCTAGTCATTGTAAAATTTACTTTAACGCATATGATTTAAAGGCCTCACTTGTATGGCAAGGTAAATGCCGAGGCGTAGCCGTGCTGTCAAAGTGAGCCGTGATCCTAAGTGTTACCGTAGAGACACTTGCAACACGGGGCAATTGGGGGATTGTAGGGGATTTCTCAATCGCGCGTTGCCGTCCCTACAATCTCTTCACATTTTTCTTGAACCCCAAGCTTCCTTTTATGCGCTGATCCAATAGCGAGCGTTCTCAAGTTCTGCGGTCAGAATTCTACTTACAATTTCTTTAACCGCCGCGGTCGCTGTGTGCGATGATTAAAACCCGCCGGAAAGCAGAACTCTGACCGCAGAACTCCGACCGCAGAACGCTGACCGCATATCTCTAGATTACTCGCTGTGGCTTCGGCGCCTTGAGATAAAAAGTAAAGGCTTACAGAAAAAACGACTTAGAATTTAAATAAACTAGATTTATACTCTAAATAAAAATAAAACAAATAGTTAAACTAATAATAGTCAAATAATTAAATAATGACTGTAATGTAAACAATTAATGCGTTAATTGCAGAATCGGCTAATTAGTAACTTTATCATCAGTGCGTGGTTTTAACTTGCCGTAAATGGAATTGATTCAAACCGTTATTTACTGAACGTTTGATTTATCAAAATAAAATTAACAATTCTACTCGTATGAAGTACAATTAGTGTCAAATAAACGTAAACGGATTATCAGATTGTTGAAACAAATAACTGATCATGATTGTTACTACATAACATTTTATGCATGAAGTTAGTATGTGATTTTACGTCTTCTTATATATTTATTGGAAATATTTTTACATCTCTGAATAAATATCAGTATCATACATGAATTAATTTTTATAAAGGTAGTAGTCATATAATTTCATTTGTCTACCCTTGAGTAACAAACAAAACGCAGTTTAGAACACAGTTTAGATTTGCGATGGAAAAACGCTGATTAAGTTTATACGGGGAATAAGTCAAAAGTGTAAAATATTCAAGATACCTATATCTCAGAGTATATAAATACTACCCTATATACACCGTGACTTTTTATTCGTCTTAGAAATGCAGTACACATAATGTACCCAAGGAATAGGTACTAATTATTGAAAAAAAAATATTTTTTTTTTGAACATTTGTGTCAATAAAAAAATGCAAATATTATTGATTATGAAGCATGACTCGTACTCTGGGTTGGTATTTTCTACCAATTTATACGTAAACTTTAATTTATTAACTCGATTTGTCGTGATACTAATACATTTTAATAAAAAAAATATATATGCAAATGATCAAAATATTTTTTTTTCTTAATGATTGGTACCTATTCATTGGGTACATTATGTGGGCTGCGTTTCTAAGACGAATAAAAAGTCACGTTGTATGTTCCTGTAGTGTAACATGACATTTGGTAGAAGCCACCCTTAGTAGCATGTTCATAATTTTGTTTTGTAACATTTGTGCATGAGGTCAAAATAATCCCAATTAAAACTTATGTTCATATACTCAATTTTATTAATCGCACGTTATCACATATCTAAATATTTTCAGAAACTAGAATTCCGCCCCTCGTGTTCACCCAAGGTAGTCTCTTACCCTATCGTTTTTGAATATGGTAAAACCTTTATTTAGTGGATGCCTAGGTTATATAAGGAAACTGTGTCTAAAATTACAAGTTTAACAAACTTGGAAAATGTGAAAATGTACGTTTATTCAGTTAAATAGCCGAATATTTTACATGAAAAACTCTTAAATTAGATGTGTGAACATCAGTACGAACATAACATAAACATAAACATAACATAGCTTATTAGTTAAACCTAAACTTATCAAGACGAAAAGAAAGTTATTTTCAAAGAATTCTAGCAAACTACTTAAATATCTAGAATTACAGTCAAATTTTATTTTCAATTTTCTAAGTTACGTAACAGTTCCGGCATCGTCGAGCAGACTACATCCAGTTCAATTTAATAACTGAGTGTAGGTGTAAGTATGTCTCCAATATATCTGCAACAGGCGTCAGGTGGCTCCATCCGCCTCCGCTAAGATATCAAAACTCGTTACAAATACGATTTATCAGATATTTGCGTGCGAGGATTTCTTGATGCTCTGTGCAACAAAATTATCGTTCCAGAAATATGTAGGGACTCCAACACAGCGAAAAATTTATCAGTAATTATATTCAGTTATTTATTTATTAACCCCCTTATTCATAATAAAGTTATCGAACGTTGATTAGCAAAAATTCCGAAGTCTTTATCTGTTAAGTGACATTTGGTGATCGAAAGAGTGAGACGGGGCACACTATTACACTGATTTAGTTAAAAAGTGATTATGAATAAGGGGGTAAGTGTTTTATGAGTCTAAAACATTGAATATGGATAGATAATTTAGATAAGTTATAAATAAATGTGGATAATTTCCTCATACGTAAAAAATACTCAAGCCCTTACTTCACAAACTCTACACACCGTAGCCAAAATAGCTGGCTTGGCCATTTCGCCACTACAAGAACTATTGTATTACAGAAAAGTAATTAACATTGACTATATTTTTCACCTTACGCCCATGTAACGGTAGCGAAACGGCCAAGCCACAATAGGGCTTGTAGAGTTAGGGCGTGTAGAGTTATAAGCTTGGCTTTACATGAGATTGATAATTTTTTGACAGTGCGACCCATATGGTCTCGTCTTGGCGACATTTTATATGAAAATGTTTTTGGTGGGATTGTTTTTTTCTTTTAAAAATATCCTTATATTGGTATGTCCACATTTCCTTGTTTGCCCTATCGTAGAAAATTCTAAATCTGTGGTGGTAACACAATGATATTATAATAGAGATATGCTACCCTCATACTAAGCGGCGTTCAGTTATTGTTGAATTAGGTGAATGCGATAGATAATACGGAACATATAGCACAGAAAGAGATAGCTATATGTAGCCGCTAAGCAAAATTACGACAATTGTCTGAATTTGTCGGCAACAATTAGCGTGCGTTAATGCGATATCTACCTCTTTTTATTATAATATCATTGTGGTAACATTACTATCTATACTATCCCCCTTACTCATAAAACGTTATTTAACTAATAAGCTGATTAAATGGTCACCTAAATAACGTCAAATTGTTTGACAATGACAGCAAGGTGACGTTATTTATTTGACCATTTATTCAGTAGATTTAGTTAAATAGTATTTATGAGTAAGGCCGTATATGTTTATAATATACTAGAGAACATAACGTTACAGTTGTTAAATAAATAGGAAAGTATTGTACTATATTTGAAAAGGAAATGTTATATTTTTATGAAAACAAGCTTTGATGTCAAAAAGTATAAAGTTACGAACACAATCTTGATCGAACTGTATGGTTTCAAGTGGCCACCCAATATTGCATAAAATTGTGGTAGCTTTGTACAATATTGACCTTTGTTCTTGAAGTGTGAAGACGTTTTATTGTCTACTCGATACTCGCAAAGGCGCTCAAGTTGGTATATCCACGGGGACTAAACTAAAATGACGTAAACATTGTCTTCGGGGAAAGCTTGAATATTTGTACCAAGGCTACTAGATAAAGTACCTACTTATGACCTTGTTTTAGTTTTGCGTTTATCTCTCCTTTTATTATCCTAACACGCTTACTAGTTGAAAGTGTTCTGTAAATTTTCATCGATTTTGTTTTGTGACAGGTGTGCATGAGGTCAAATTAATCTCAATTAAAACTTATGTTTACTTCTATCTTAATTACTCTACACTGAACCTACGTTCACACGAATGCTTTTTCAACCTTTCAACGCGCGTTATGAATAAAAAAATCTTTCTTTCTGTGAGATCAGCGCCTTACTTGCTTTGAAGAAAAACAATGTTTCAGTAGACAACTGACGGATTAACCCTCATATTTAAATGTACTTAGTTATGTACATGATGCTGTATTTATAATAATTATCATAGAAGAGACTTCACAAAGTCGTACGTATCTGGAAAATGTTGGAAAAACTATGTCCATGTAACAAAGCCAACAATTATTAAGAAGCTTAATCCTATTATCTTTCAACGGAATTGTGTTGGAATTCAAATAATCTTACTTAACTTAATTTTCCACGTCGTACAATATTTATTATTTCTAAAGGATCTCAAACAAAATCCTGGAATTGCTTGCAGTTGTAAAGAAAATCGCTTCCGAACAAAGACGCCTAGATGCAGAAAAATGTTGTTGGACTAACTTAAAACTATATTATGAACTCTGCTTTGAGATTCCTTAATAAGCTTTACAAGGGTTTAAAGCTTTTGAAATAAAATGAAATGAAATTGTTTATGTCGCCAGAAATGTCGTATACAGTGGTGGTATTTCAAAATAAGTTCTACACATTATGCTACAGAATATAGCATTAAAAATATCAATTAAATAGAATTAAAAAAATGCATATCTAATACAATATAATTTTGCATATTAAGTATGAATGATATATAAACTTATAAACCACATTCGTGTCATTCATTCTATTACGTTTTTAGGATATTACTTTAAGTACACGATACTAAAATATAATTATTATGAAATCGAAACTGAAAAAACGGTCCTCGAAACTCTGTTATGTTTATTCAATGGTAATGTTATTTTTTATGGAAAAATAAATCATTATTCAACCGATATTTATAGACTTGTTGTTTTCAATCAGACCAATGTTTTCAGAAGTGAAGCGGCCCGTGAAACAATATTAAAGCAACTGCATTTCGAACAGTATTTACATGGTAACAAAAGCTTGGCTTCATATAAATTAACTAGCTTCTGCTCGCGGCTTCACTCGCGTCGAAGGTGGAATTATTAAAAACGCTGAGATACGTATACATACAAAAAGCCTAAATACAAAATTTGTAGATCCCAACTTCGAAACTGACGGACTTTCATACAAACTTTCATCCCCTATTTTACCCCCTTAGGGGTGGAATTTTGAAAAACCCTTTCTTAGTGGATACCTACTCTAAAAATATACCCTCTAAATTTCATGTCTCTAGGACCAGCGGTTTAGGCATTTATATCAGTCAGTGAGTCAGTCAGGACTTTGAATTTTATATACAGGTTGTTGTTTTGGTCAGCGACGAGCCACTCAGGGTCGATAATACAACTGATACTGGTGCTAAAAAAATGCTTTATTTTTTTATAATAATAAAAATAAAAAAAAAATATTATTTTGGAAATCATGTAATAAGCTAAAATATAGACGTAAATATAGACTAAACGGGAGTGCAAGGGAGTAAAGGGGTGGGGCAATGGCAGCTTGCGCCTAGCTCTAGTCAGTGGTAATTTTATTTCAAATTGAATAAGGTATTTCTCAACGCATTTACAGTATTTAATGGAATTAAGTCCATTTTTGGAAAATGTATTTCTTGTACTACCGCTCCTGGGTCGCTTGTCGCTGACCAAAAAAAACACCATTACTACAAAATTATATTGAAGAGTAGTAAGTAGTAGTAGACGAGGCAGGGGATAAAGTTCTCAATTGCAAGTCCCGGAACTAGAATACAACTTTAAACTTAGGTAGGTTTATCCTCCTTAGAATGCTTAGTCATAGCATAGTTTACTACGCAAATACTCGTAGATCTTGCCTCCATATCCATCCACCATAGCATTCTATGCATAACAGCGGTTAGTGTGTCCATTTTCAGAGCCTTAAAAAAATAAAAATAAATACGGCCAAGTGCGAGTCTGAGTCTGACTTTCTTACTGAGGGTTTCGTATACCATTCTTGAACGTATATTTCTTGGTTTGGGCCATAAAACCCGGAACGCATAAGTTTGTTTGTAAACGAATTTTGATGATATCGAAAAAACTGCGCTATTAAGACATTTCGTTCTATTTTTCTTATAATATTTACATCAATATTTATCAACTGTAATTATTTCTGATTTTTCGCATTGCGATAACTTTGGAGATGAGGAGGGATAGATATATTTTTGAATTTTTCATAATAAGTACGCAACATAAAAGAGAATGAAAACCTGTATCCAAATGAAGCCCTTTCTTATATGATACCCTATTCAAACTGGTAGCTCTAGTTTGACATTTCAATCACCCACTCCAGCTCCTATTGCAAAGAAAATAAAAATATTTTTTAAATTTTTTATTGCAATTGTTTGGGTCAGTGATATTTGAAATTATTCCAAAAATTTCTATTACCAAGGTGTTGTTGAAAGTGTGCTCTCGTTAGTTTTTTCACGGACCAATAACTCTATGTCAAATCTCTTTATCTTGACTCGGCTGAAATAGTCTATTGAACCTTACCTTACCTTTCACATCGATCCTACGTTATGTACTTGGTATATGACATATAGATGAACACTTCGAGGCAAGCTCCCTGAAAATCTACATGTCCTGTTTTAATATTTTTGAGAAGCAAAATAACAATATTGTCGGTTAAACGATGTTTTGTGAATCTTTTACTCTCGGCGACTTTGCCTTTCTCCTTCCAACCAGGCGACTACTTTTTAGCTAGTAGCTACTAGTTTTGGAGTTATGGATACAAAAGTATTGTTGTGTCTCCTCATTTCATTTTCATATTTAAAAAGTTCTAGGTAAATATATTTATGTTTACCCGATCAGAGGAAACAACTACGCCTGGAAAATAATATTGCATTTTGCGTTGCAACTAAAATACGTATCAGTAAGTACTTAGAAAATCAGATACTTTTGAGAAAATCTTTGAATAGGTAAAACGAAAGCAAAACTTTGGTCTTTGGAATAGATATTACTTTGAAGCGGAAAGTATATTAATATTTCGAATTTTTATTTATTCACACAATAATTATAATAAATGCGCAGGTATGTCTATCTGTTTTTGACTATTTTGCACCATATCTCTGAACGGATCGTAATGAAGAATTTGGTAAAATGTGTTCAAGAACGCGCATGAATCCGCGGTGACAGTTAATTGTTCCATATTTTTAATATTCAATTTTCATCAATGTGCTATTTTTGGTATACAAATATTATACAGGTCGTTGTTTTGGTCAGCGACGAGCGACTCAGGGTCGATAATACAATAGATACTGCTGCTAAAAAAAATATAAAAAAATACTTTATTTTTTTTAGTAATAAAAATAAAAAAATTAAAATTTTGAAAATCATGTAATAAGCTGAAGTGTAGACATAATACTCAACGAGAGTGCGAGGGAGTAAAGGGGTGGGGCGATGGTGGCTTGTGCCTAGCTCTAGTCAGCGCACGTGCCTAGTAACCCTACTTTGCGGTAATTTCATTTCAAATTGAATAAAGTATTTCTCAACATATTTACAGTATTTAACGGAATTAAGTCCATTTTTGGGGAACATATATTTTGTACTACCGCTCCTGGGTCGCTTGTCGCCGACCAAAACAACAACCTGTATATACACTAGCTGCCCAGCGCAACTTCGTTCGTGGTGCCACCTACCCTACCCTATTTGTTAATCTAAACCATCCAGAGCGCCAACCAAACGCATACAATAATTATTTCAAATCGGTCCGGCCGTTTAGGAGTTCAGTGACATACACACGTGCAGAAGAATTTTATATATAAAGATATACGCATTACGAATATTGTATATATATGCATACATATACAATATTCGTAATGCGAAAAGTAAAGAATAAATCTAGATAAAATTGAATTTAATCAGATCAAACCACAAAATAATCGGATTTACTAATAAGTAGTACAGCGTTTACCGTACAAAATACCGCAGCCAAATAACTTTACGTTGTGCTCTTGCGCGTGGGTAAGATCACCAGATCTCATTGGGGGAGGGAGGAAGTGTTGTTGGGAATGAGTGTGTAACGCCACAGGTTTTGCAATCATCCATATGACTACGGTACTTACCATCAGGCGGGCCCTCGTTTACCGACATCGTCGTATAAAAATATGAATTACTTAGTGTCTAATTTCAACAACTGAGGGATCACTAGTATCTATAAAACTCTGACACTGGCCGACTGAAAGACAAGGCCAGCTTAAACGACCTAGAACTTTTGAAATGTATTTACCTTAGAAAGAGATTTCAGAACACTCATATATCTAACCGTAGCAAGTCACCCGTATGTAGAATGGAATTGCGTTTGGTCTTCGACTAACCTCAGGAGGAGTTATGACGAGGCCGACGATGAAGCACGCTTAACCAGAAAATGCCTATTTACTCTGGCTTTGAAGACATCTAGACCCCAGAAGAAAATTCCACATGTTTCACTCCTTTGATATTCAAATAATGAATAACGAGCGAGATAGCATCAATAATAATAAGCAACGCGCGCTGTCGGCCTGGTTATAACTTTAATATGCCACAATGATGTCGTCAATAAGTACACTATACAGTCTCAATTGATTCGTTCAAGGCTGCAATAAAGAAACAAGAGTCAAAATAAAACACTTTTCTCTAAGTACATACCCCAAGAACCAGTGAAATTGTTACTCAAATCGTAGATTTTCAAATCAAGTGAGCATGCGCTCGGCTTTGGTGAGAGAATCTTATAACCCTAGTCGATCCACGCTGGTTGCCTGTAGAGTAGCTTATGAAGTTTGTATTGCAGCTAAATAAATATTAGTCGGTGCTTACAAAATTGAAGTTTCCAATGTTGAAATAAACAGCTGAATAACAATTTAGTTATATGAGACATCGGTTTGGTGTTTCCAATTGTTTGGATTATTAGCTCTCGGTTTAGGAGTTAATTGGAAAATGTTTTTAAATCTTAAATAAAGGGTATTATTTTTTACCAGCTTTTATTTAACTTGCAATTTTGGTACAAACTATGTTTGTTCGGCTGAAATTTTGAAAGTAGAATTTCACTCACTTCCAGTGGTATTTAGTATACATTCGTATATTGAATGACAAAGCAAGTACAGTCAACAAAAATTATAGTCACCAAAAAAAGCTTGTATTAAAAATGAAGTTTTTAACAAAAACTTATTTTATACTTATAAAAAGTGCAACATCATTTTAATGTCGTAACCATATTTTTTATAGAGTAGGTATATGCTTGTTTGCTGCATTAGTAGTAAAAACCGGCCAAGTGCGGAAATCGGACTCCCACATGAAGGGTAAAGAAGTTTTTTGTATCACCGAAATAAATGAACTTCTACTGTCGCTAATCACTGAAACATCTATCCATATTGTCATACGAAGGTAAAAAAAAACTAGAAAAAATTCTAATTTCCCGCCTCGGAAGCGTAACAATTATAAATCAGTGGTTCCGAATTATTAACATAACAATATAGTAATGCATGACATAAATAATAACATGTTGAAGATATGTTTTTAATTTCTAATTCTTTGTTTGAATAATTATATCATTTATATGAATGTGAATATGACGTGATATATCAACATGTAGGTACAAAATATTGAAAACTATTCTAATAAATTGCTTAAATTAATGGACAATTCAATAGTGTTTGCTTTGTGCTAATCTCAGGTGCTAATAGTAGTTAGTACGAGATTCAGAGGACGGACTTTCCGAAGGAGCTTTGATAGTTTGCTCAAGTGATTTACTTTGGTTTGTGCCAGTTTGCGCGGTTGGTTAAGATTCCATTTGTAGTGACACATCAGCACATTTATGTAGGTGTAGGTGCTCGCCATACAAAATATTGACCGTAGTCGCTAGCGTGTGTAGATTACGTTAGTGTAGAAAACTCATGATAGATATACAGATCTCATTGGGGGAGGGAGGAAGGATCGTTGTCGCGGTTGGTTAAGATTCCATTTGTAGTGACACATCAGCACATTTATGTAGGTGTAGGTGCTCGCCATACAAAATATTGACCGTAGTCGCTAGCGTGTGTAGATTACGTTAGTGTAAAAAACTCATGGTAGATATACAGATCTCATTGGGGGAGGGAGGAAGGATCGTTGTCGCGGTTGGTTAAGATTCCATTTGTAGTGACACATCAGCACATTTATGTAGGTGTAGGTGCTCGCCATACAAAATATTGACCGTAGTCGCTAGCGTGTGTAGATTACGTTAGTGTAAAAAACTCATGGTAGATATACAGATCTCATTGGGGGAGGGAGGAAGGATCGTTGTCGCGGTTGGTTAAGATTCCATTTGTAGTGACACATCAGCACATTTATGTAGGTGTAGGTGCTCGCCATACAAAATATTGACCGTAGTCGCTAGCGTGTGTAGATTACGTTAGTGTAGAAAACTCATGATAGATATACAGATCTCATTGGGGGAGGGAGGAAGGATCGTTGTCGCGGTTGGTTAAGATTCCATTTGTAGTGACACATCAGCACATTTATGTAGGTGTAGGTGCTCGCCATACAAAATATTGACCGTAGTCGCTAGCGTGTGTAGATTACGTTAGTGTAGAAAACTCATGATAGATATACAGATCTCATTGGGGGAGGGAGGAAGGATCGTTGTCGCGGTTGGTTAAGATTCCATTTGTAGTGACACATCAGCACATTTATGTAGGTGTAGGTGCTCGCCATACAAAATATTGACCGTAGTCGCTAGCGTGTGTAGATTACGTTAGTGTAGAAAACTCATGGTAGATATACAGATCTCATTGGGGGAGGGAGGAAGGATCGTTGTCGCGGTTGGTTAAGATTCCATTTGTAGTGACACATCAGCACATTTATGTACGATGCGACCAGGCCACCGACCAGGCACGTTAGGTAGACCTAACGTTAGGTAACTTTACGTTAGGTAAATATTTATAGAATTTCAATTATACCACCGAGTGAAGTAAAGTGACTTTTATTTATTATACTCGAACACTGGTACAGCCGGGCTATTGCGTATCTTTGGTGGTTGTCGTAACGATCACCATTTATTGATTTCATCTAATGACACGACGATGACTATTCGTGGGTCCTGATTAAATGAATTTCATAAATAGTGGTCGTTACGATTACCACCACAGTTACGCGGTAGAGCCCTAGGTCAGTATACTAAGCTGGCACGTTCAACACATTTACACGTTGCGCTTGTCTAGTGCCTGAATAAGCGCGCGGCGTGACGTCAGACTGTATGCGCATCATGAACAGTCTGTCCGTCTCTCTCGCACGCGGTCAAGCTTGTGAGTATGAAAGAGACAGTTATTTTATTGCTTTTGTTACTGCTCATAAATATAGAATGGTCTTTTTTGCATTCGTCCGTTATAAATGACTGACTTATTAGAAGTAATAATGTATTAAAACATATTACTGTATCATGAAATTGCATATGTGTGAGTACTGTAAACGTGTCAACGTTCGTTAACCGACCTATAAAGGTTCGATTCCCACCCAGGACATGCGTTTGTGTGCATGAACACGTCTTTTTGTCCTGAGTCTGGGTGTGTTATTTACTTACATTACTAGGATAGGATCTAATATTACTATTTCTTTTTTTATTTGGCATCCCAAAAAATTACACTTACATATATTACCTAAATACTATATGACATTTTGTTAAATTTCTCATTTATAAGTCTAATCAGCCCCGTTGTCCACGTATTGTTAACTAACTAGATTATGGTAAATACCTTATTTATCTATTCCGTGGTAAATACAATGATATTATAATAAAAAGATGTAGATATCGCATTAACGCACACTAATTGTTGCAGACAAATTCAGACAATTGCCGTAATAGGCTACTTTCCTGAAAAGAACTAATTAGTCCGTCATTTACATTATCAAAAAATATTAGATACGTATTTTTTCTTTTGACAATTAAAAAAATAATACGAAGATATCGTTTGTTGAAGTTCCACGGGACGTCACGGTGTAGTACACTTTTTAGGAACAAGTGACGTCACGAGCCCCCACTCCCGAACTTAGTCGCGCGTTATCTTCGTCAATTGTTAATGATTTGGTAAAGCAAAAAATACGTGTCCAATATTTTTTGATAATCTAACTGACGGACTAATTAGAATTATTATATTTTTACCCAGGCAACATCCCTATTTTGCTTAGCGTCTACATATAGCAATCTCTTTCTGTACCATACGTTCCGTATTAACTATCGCATTCACCTAATTCAACAATAACTGAACGCAACTTAGTATGAGGGTAGCATATCTCTATTATAATATCATTGGATAAATAGCAAAACACAATAAAAAAGTTGCAGGTTTGGCTCAGATGTGAAGTACTGCCTCGCTCTATTGAGCACCCCGAGCACAAAAAACAATAATCACCAAAGGAAAATTTTTGTAACTTCAAATGTGTATATCTTTTTTCTCCCATGGAATTCAAACTTGCTGTCATAGAATAAAATAATGTGCTCGATAAGACCAACAATTACCACTGTACGTCTTGCTACACTCTGGGGACGCTATTACCCATTCTTCTTTTACAAAAAAATCAAAAATAAAAATTAAAAAAAACATCGAATCGATTTGAGCATAGAAAGTGTAGTATAACAGTTGTATTCATTCATTGTAAAATATTGTTCCGGCCTTGATCGTACATTTATTATTAAATATGAGTAAGCTTTGCACTCTGTTATTAAAGCAACAGTTTATAGGTTGGCGGCATTGACTTACTAAACTACGGCTACCGGCTTTTGTCATATAGGTATATTATAGATAAAGAAAAAGACAGTGCAATGCCGTTGACCCACGTTACTATACTAGGGCAATGTCGCGATGGAACTTTACCTTTGTTCTATTTTTGTTTGAGTTTTCCGTTTATTATAACTTGAGGTTCTATTATATACAAGGGGTGTTGTGTGTATTCTAATACTACTAATGTTATTATTACTGATAACTTTTATGTTGAAGAAAACTCATATTAGAAATTCGAGTATCGATAGATACCTTTTGATGGTAGGTATTAGGGATATCTCTTGTTGTACACGCAGTTAGCTCATCTCATCTCAGACATCATGGTTAAGGTCTTTAAAATGTGTAAATGTATTTTGGGAGAGTTCTCTATTTCGTATCAAATGTATATGTTTGTCCTCAGAGCCGAGTGCGGCTGAGTATGCAGTACTCGGCAGCGGGCCTGCATCGGAGCGGTCGGCTGCCGAAACTGAAGCTGCGCACGAGTTGCTCTCGCTCGCACAGAGCCTGCCCCCGCTGCCCCCTGCCGCCGTGGTGACTGTGCTCGATCCCGCACCCCTGCTGCCGGTCTACACGTATACCATACAACCGACCAATATCTACATTCTCGCCGAAGATCCGCCGGAGCCCATCTACCACACGGTCCAGACAGTTGCTCCCGTTCAACCCATAGAGTATGTCGAACCGCAATATAACTATGTCACCTACCAATCGCCACCGCCTATCATCGAGTTCCAAGCTGAGTATAAACACGATCCCGATCTGGGAGTGCGAGAATCCGCACCAGTGCAGGTATTGGAATCTGTGCAGGTACTCGAGCCGGTACACGAGCTCGAACAGGTCGAGCGAACGAACCGAGAGGCCATCTCGGAAAAGGAATCCAAATTCGAGTCGATATCGGGTCCAGATTCGGAACCGGAACTCGAGATCGACGAATCTGGAGACGGCTCATATGCCGGCTCGGGCCCGGAGCCGGAACTCGATGACGACACCGACCTTTCACCTCGCCAGAGGGAAAAGTTGGCTAAGTATGATTGCAATGAATGTGGTAAGCGATACGCCACCTCGTCAAACCTCTCCCGACACAAGCAGACCCATCGTAGCCTCGACTCGGTGGAGGCGAAGAAGTGCCGCGAATGCGGCAAGGCGTACGTCTCGATGCCGGCGTTCGCGATGCACGTGCTCACGCACCGCATGGGGCACGTGTGCGGCGTGTGCGGCAAGCAGTTCTCGCGGCCGTGGCTCCTCCGCGGCCACCTGCGCTCGCACACCGGCGAGAAGCCGTACATATGCGGAGTGTGCGGCAAAGCGTTCGCGGACCGTTCTAACTTACGAGCGCACTTCCAGACACACTCCTCCGACAAAAAGTACGAGTGCGGCCGATGCGGCAAAACGTTCGCGCTCAAGAGCTACCTAAACAAGCACCAAGAGTCGGCGTGCGTGCGCTCCGACGACGAGTAACCGCTCCCGTCGACGAACGATTGCAACGAACGATTTCTCTATGAACTTCTTTACACCTTTATAATTATTCGAATGAGGAAATATTTTATAGCGTGACCGCTCGTAGTTTTCAAGCGCGTCGAAGAAATAATAAGCAATAATAATGTACCTAAATCGTTATGGTTCTTTTCCATGATTCTAAAATTTAAAGAAAAAAAACATTTAAAAATTAATATAAAAATATTTTTCAATTATGAGTCCGGCATCGACGGCA